>JAQISU010000076.1:23812500-24221619 GCA_029339505.1 Unio delphinus | reverse complement strand
TCCGAACACAAAAAAACGTGAATGCCAAGAGAAGGTGAGAAAAAAAAATCAATGCTTGTAAAAACTTGCCCGATATAAAACACTAGGGAAAATATACCCCTTTCAAAATATAATCCCGATGGAAAAATAAAGTAAAAATATATTAAAGAAACATGAACAACACATCAGGGGGAACACAAACATGAATACACTTTTTTAGTTTTTTAAATTGGGGGGAGGGGGGGCATCTGTTTGATGCCCCACTTCCCCGAAAAAAAAGATTAATGTGAACTTACAACCTATGAACATTGTGAGATACTTTTATCAGAAGAACAGGTTGTTGTTGTTGTTGTTGTTGTTGTTTTAAGTTGGATCCGTCTTAAGTACTTGAACTTAATAATACCGGTGAAAGCCTAATTATTCTCATGTTACCAATCAGCAACGTTATGTTCTCCCAAAGTTCACACGATTGTTGACCCAGTCGCCCACTGAAGTCCGAGTCGAGCTCTTCACAATTATAGGCATACTGCATTCACTTCATTGGGACTTTGATTCAGCTATGTGTATCCACATTTCTTGCTGAGTTTTAGAATAACACGTTTGAAACTTTCTAGTTTGTAATTCCTTGTACACACGAAGACCTAAGATAACGCTCATTCGTTTTATCGTTCTTTTCAGTCCTTTGCAAAGTACATAAAACTGAGAAAGGTACATTTACGACAACGTGAAATACACAAAACTGAGACCGGGTACATAAATGTCAATTGGAAATTTGGGTAAATGTAATGTGTTCTATGACCAATATATGGGTTCTATGTGATACAAATCTCTCTCTCTCTCTCTCTCTCTCTCTCTCTCTCTCTCTCTCTCTCTCTCTCTCTCTCTCTCTCTCTCACACACACACACACACACGCACGCGCGCGCGCACGCACACTGATACACATATGAGTATTTTGCATTTTTTTATATTCTGGAACAACCAATTTCAAGCAGATACGTATACTTACTGCTTGCTTGCACTTCCCTTGGCATGGAATCCGTCCCAATAACTATAAATAAATAAATAAATAAATAAATAAATAATAATTTCGTGCAGACTTCCAATTACACAACTTTACTGATTCTCACCTACAGCTTCTAAAATATCATCGTTAGCCAATGACAAAAGTAAAAAGTTCTTTCTTTTTGAAAACAGAGCAAGATATTTATCTTTTTTGCTAATGTAAAAAAAATAATTTAGAAACAGTTTCACTTACCAACTGCTAGCAGAATTACAGCTGCAAATATTAAACATGCATGCATCACGGTAGTTTTTATGTATGCTCAAATTCACGTCTAACGTGTTGTTGATGCCCGCACACTTCAAAACTGAAGGAAAATACACGATTAATTTAATATAGACTTGAGGACTCCGTCTCGCGGCTTTCGATGTAAATACTTACCGCTTCCTTTCTTAAAATGGGTTTCAATTTCAACGTAATTACTTTCTCCGTCAGTTTCTATGTAAACAGATGTATGCGGATGTTTTTTAAGGTGTGTTAAAATTGGGCAAGAGTGCATATAATTTTTTCTTTTTCTTTTTTCTCATGTCACGGACAAAAAGGCAGTATTACTGTCAACATGTATTGTCAAGGTTCCTTGCCGTTCACCGCCCATGGTCAAAAACAAATACAAACGTAGACTACTAGTTGTGGGTAGATCAATTCCCACCTAGTAAGGATATACGGAAAAAACATTAGGGATACTAAAAATACCCCGAATCAAACATATTTTTTTGATTGGGGGGGGAGAGGGGCATCTGTCTGGTTCCCCCCCCCCCCCCAAAAAAAAAAGGCTAGGGCACTTGGACCTGGTGAATTATAAAGTGTACTAAGGTGATTCTGAGAGTGAAACCTGGACAAAATCTTTCCTGCAGTCGATACATCTAATATATTCTTTTTTTGTTATTTACGTCTAAGTAGATTGAACTCCAACAAACCATAGGGATAATCTAATTTTGTCCAGAGTGATAACTCTCTTGTTAAATCAGATCTTTTAGAAATATTTTTTTTTATAATGAAATTTGGCTGAAACCAAACTGACGATAAAGGTTCTAGAATCTTCCTAAAACACTTGGATGCTTGGTCATAGTTGATCAAATATCGTGATTCTTTTTGTTCAAATGCGATAAGGATGCCAATATTAAGTTGATGAAATGCCATAACTCTGTAAAAAGTAGTCAAAATCAATTTTTTTTCTTCAAACTGATCTGAGAACATGTTGCAATAAATATTCACGGCACATTGATTGAGGAAATAAAAAAGGTGTGAATTTTAGTCTTCACAAGGCAGCTGGATGCTCTGTACATAATTATTGACTGTTCAAATGGAATCTGATCACAATAGTTGCGGTTCAGTACCCGCGAATTCTTTTTTTTTACGAGCATTTCTTCCTGCCTCCTTTCGGTTGTGATTTTGATTTGGGCATTCTTTGTATGGATTTGTTTATTCTTCAGAATATTGGTTGTATGTGTTGTGTTTCGTCGGCAATGTATAGTCAGTAATACGGTCTTGTTGATGAACCGGAAAGTGAAATCTGTGTTCCATTGCATGCTGGTCTGTTTACAGACCAGCCTCTTAAACAAATGTCGGTGAACCTATGACAAGAACTTCATAGTGAAATCATCGTTAAAAGTATTTTAGATTCAGATATGATTTGTGTTGATTGTCATATAGTGGAAAGTTCAGTACTAAAAGCAAACGTAGAGACTATAATACACAAAATACATGTTCTGTGTCCAAATGGAATGGAATGATAATTCCATGCCGATGTAGGGCAAACACGTTAGAAACACACACACACACACACACACACACACACACACACACACACACACACACACACACTGCGTGCTTTACCGAACACATTTAGACCTCGTTCACATTGGGCAATCCGATTGAAAATAAAATAAGTTCTAAGCTGGACGGACGGTATCAAGACAGACAGATGGAAACTATTTATATTTTCAAGACAACAAAGAGGCCAGGGACAATTAAATATTATAATAAACAGCTAATTTAGAAAGGCCATGCCGAGAGTTTTAAATTATGAAAATATAATCAATACGTATTTGGACTTGTTTCCATCTTCTCTCCTCGTCGCGTGATCAAATGGGTTTATTCCAATTCCCATCCAAAAAGCTACAAAGTATCATTTTGATAGGATCAAATGAAAATAAGGTAGTATAAGTCTGCATTATACCGTCAATTGTAACCAGGAAAGAGCCGTCACGGCTGCCACGGTACCTTTTCTACCTCCAGCAAAGAAAGCTGAAGAGGTGTCAAACGATTATGATAAACCATTGTTTGGCAACTTCCTGGCCACTGGCAAATCAAGTCTCTTGACCGTAGTAGATAATTATTTTAATCTTCGGTTCTATAGCATGTAAATCATAATAATACCTGGTTTCCAACATTTTAACACCTTGGCGAGAAAATTGCAGGTTTAGGGTTCTCGACAATTGTATGGCGATCTAGATCAAGTAGATAATCGTTGATTGTGGATGATAATAACACAGATGGGTAAAGCCATTGTACAGAAGTGGCGAGACACAAAAGACTTCATCATAATTATTTCTGTTGAATTTTATCTCATGATTAAATCAATTGACAGATTCTGCAATAATTATATAAGTACATTGGCGATTCCGATTATTGTCGGTATTTTTTTGATTACCCTAAACTTACAACTTTTTCAAAGAACAATCCAGACTATAGTCATGCCAATTGATGGGCATTACATTCTATCCTAACCAATTCCTTTCTATGCATTTAAAGTTATCAGATTTGAAATGCATCATACGGATTAGATAAATACGATTTATACAATGTATTCAGAGAAGAATTCTAATATACATAACATGGCGGATACTATAATGAGAGTTCGACGTGGATGCATTTGTGCTAGAAACGTGTGACAAACAGAGATCAAATATGTACTACTCAAGTTTAAAACTATATGAATTTTGTTCTAACCACCAAGGTATATACAAACATTTCGATATTGACGGGTTAACGTCACTCCAAATGCCCCCCCCCCCTCCAATACAAAAAGAACCCTTTCCCCCAACAAGCAAACAACAAAACAACGTAAACAAGATGCGGTTTGGATTTTAAGAATACAGATTTTATCGCAATAATGCATTTCCTCCTGATGCAGAATATTGATGAAAACTAATTTACATTGTGAAATTCAGATACACTTCCCTAAATGGATGTGACAATGGACACAAGTCAGATTGAGTCAGACCAAACCTTTATAAAATATGTTACAAAAACTAAGAATATTTAAAGCGAGATTATCCGTCTTTCAGAAGCAGCGCATTCTCTTGTTAAAATATATTTTATTTCATGTCCGAAATGGCCTGTCCATTTATTTTATTTTCCTCCGCTTTAATGACATCTTTTGACTCTTAATTTATCAGTAAAAGAAACCAATAATTAATGGCAAATTGATATATCATAAACTCTATTTTGTGATACCTAGATCTGTAGCACTGATATCATGACAGTTATTATTATTATTATTATTATTATTATTATTATTATTATTATTATTATTATTATATTACCGCTCCGGTGGCCTAGTGATTAGAGCGTCTGCCGCGGAAACGGGAGATCATAGGATAGATCCTCGGCTGAGTCATACCAAAGACTTACAAAAGAATGGTACTAACAGCTGTCTCGCTTGGCGCCGAGCATTAAGAGGTTAGTGTTAGGACTGGTGTCAGGATATTGTGACTGGGTGGGACATAATGCTACATGTCTGCGACATGATGCCCCAGTGCTAGACATCACTATACACTGTCTCACTGCAGACATCGTAGCGATATGACTGAAAACTGGTTAAAGCTACGTTAAAATCTTAATTATACAGACACATTATTATTATTATTATTATTATTATTATTACTATTATTATTATTATTATTAGTAGTAGTAGTAGTAGTAGTAGTAGTAGTAGTAGTAATACCACAACAACATCCAAAATGGTCATGTTCCAATCATAGCAAACATTTTGTTGTCTGAAGATTTATTAATGTCAATCTTTGAATTATTCAGTTGCCCTATACTTTAAGTATTGATGAAATGAAATAGTCCAAGTGTTAGATGAAAAGCTACTTTGCCGAGCTCTGCCGAAATGAGAGCCAGGCATGTAGGTCTGATTTAACTGTTAAGTCGCGAATCAAGCCCGTTTCCACCATTTACTGTGTTCACGCAGCAAACAGTGTATGGATACTAGGAACGGTTGAAAAAAATAAAAATAAAAATAAAAAAGCGTAATGTTGACATTATTCGTCATTTCCTTTTCAAACTAAATGGACTTAAATTACCTTTGGTGGCTTTTGTGGGCAATCATCCAACTGGACGGATGGTTATAAAATTTATCATCAGTCCATATTTTCAACGTCTTTATCACGTTTAAGATAAACGAAACAGATTACACCATCACACATAACTTGGGAAATTTCATTCATATTAACTTCATAAACAATATAAAAAATCGTAGAATGGAATGAAAGAAAATTAAACTTAAGAAAAATGAATTTAAAGGAAATCATAAAATTATATTTTACAATTTCATGTTTTCAATCATGATAATCATGTATCGCTTATAATAATATTATACAGTGAGAGAAAGTACATATTTAGTTTTTTTTCCCCCCGTATTTGAGCACCATAGATTCGAGTTAAATAATACCCTTTATATGTTTCAAAAAATATTACCGACAAAGGGTAAGAAAACTTCTCTCGAGTAAAAAACGAAATGTTTATCATCCTGTTGTATTCTTTTCTTTTTCTTTATTTCTTTACTTGTTCTTGTTGTTTTGTTTCTTCCCTCTACGTATACACCCCACAATCTTATTGTAATAACTCTTGTGCTTTCATGTTAGATTAAAATTCCCGGCTTGAATTTTGGCAGTACATCATTTCTCGCAATCTGTTCCAAAGATGGAAAGATAGCATACTCAGGCGTGAAATAATACCCAATGCGACTGTGCGACATCTTTTGGTTCGAGCCTTGAGGGGCGCAGCAATTATCTTCGATTTCTTCCTATTATCACTTTGTTTCCAATTCTATTGTCGATTGGGATCCGTTGATTAAAACGATAAGACTGCCATGAGACGACACCATTGGACAAGACAGTACGGATTGCGGCTTAAGAGGTCTTGACTCACGAGTGGCCGATACAGTTTCAGAGGTGTCAAATAGACAAATCACATCTGGTCCTATACAGAAAGGACGGTGACATTTTCCCAGAAAAAGAGACAGATCATTTCCACTTTCTTAATACAAATTATAAAGAAACTTTGGTGTTTGGGACAAATTTCATCAGTGGAGGAAGAGAAACTTATTTTTGTAAGTACGTGATTTATTTAAATTTAATGAATTTGATAACACTGGTAAATATATTTGATTGTCTTCTATATTCTATTGACATCCAATGTAATATAAATAAAATATTTTGTAAGGATATTAATTAATTGTAAGGCTTTCTTTTCTAAGTTTTTTAATTTTGTTTTCCCCTTTAAATATGGTTGATAGAGAGTATATTTAATGTCTTTTACATTATGCCTGCTAGCAAAGAAACCAAATCAAAAAATATTAGGTGAATTTACATTATGTATCATGTACATTTCCCACATTTAAAGGTTATACATTCGTATTGTAAGTAAATTGTAAACACTTTATAATTAATTGAATCATTTATTATTAATAATTAAAAAGATGAAATTATATTTACATTGCATTTACCGTATCTTGGTCCCTTCATAGCAAGACCCTGTGAGTTTCCTGCGTCATTAGAGTTTAAGATGTCGATAATTTCTTATTGGTAAGACTATTCAAGAAAATGACACTTCGATTTATATGCTTTTCGTACTCTAGTTTTAATTGTAATATCCCAAAGTTTGTGACTGACGCCACACAAATGTTAAATTTCAAAATATATTTTAACATTTTTCATTTCAATATCTTTTTTTTGTTTCAATCATGCGCTGAACTCTGACAGTATTTTGTGAGTTGTTTTTTTTTTTAAAAGACCACAACTGTACATGATGGTATCGTTTGTCTGTCTTGAGTCATGTTATAATTATTTTCATGTTGATTTTACCAGAATGCCCCCACCCAGCATTATGTTATCACTGCCGATAATACACGCTATCTTCTAGTGTATATTACACACACACAAAAGTGCGAGTACTCACGCACGCGCATTTACACACAGTTTAATAGACTTTGGAGAATCTAAACTTGATCTTGAAGATTTCAAAAAAGTTTGATAAGGATTTGTTTGGAGACGAAAAGAAAAAGAACGTTTACAAAAATAAGCTATTATTTCTTCTTAGTAACGTTTGGGCATGAAATCAAAATTAAATCTTAGAAATACAAGTTTGTCCAGTATACACTGAATCAGACGATGTTTAAAACAAACTGAGTAATAGCTTTCTTCTTTTAATGTCTTGCATACTATAGTTGTCATGGATTCTTCTCAAGGGTAGCGTAAGAAAACACCTAATATAATATATAGAATAAAAATATCAACTTTTATCTTGAAATGGTTCACGTAGAATTGTTATACTGTATTCTTAGTATTGCAGCTGCAGTTTACTAGGTCTGGTTAAAGTATAGTAAAGAAAAAGTCTTTAGTATAACAAAATAAATAACGTAGGTAAGTAAATAAGTAAGTAAAAATATATGTAAATATAAAACATGCGGTGTGTATTGGTGGGGTGGGTGGAGGGGAGCGGAGAAGAAAGGTAGATACCTGGCGTTTTGCTTTTGTTACTATTGAAATTGGGGTGGTTTGGGTTATAAATATCTGTGTATTAAGATAATAAAAGTCATATTGAGTTAAAAAGGCAAAATTCATATCACCTTTGTGATGTCAAAGTACTGCCATAGTTGATTTTATTAAGTTTAAGAAAGTTGTTGATCATTATTTCGCCTGCTTTTACAGCAAAGATACATCGTTGTTATCGCTTATGTGCTTATTTGTTACGCATTCACATTTCAGATGGTGGTATAAACTGTTGCTAACACAAGAAATATGTCAACCATTTCAACAACGACAGAACCATCAAGTCAACATGCCAAGACTAAAGAAATAGACTCCAACAGCAGCTTTTCTGACAGTGGAGACGAACAATTTGGAGGAGACGAGGAACATTTGGGGCATCAAAATTCTTACGTCATCAGATGCAGCAAACGACATACATTAAAGTCACGTGTTCCAGAGGATGTACGCCTACGCGTTAACCATAGAGAAAGACAGCGGATGCATGATTTGAATTCAGCCTTGGACAGTCTTAGACAGGTCATGCCCTACTCGAATGGACCATCAGTGAAAAAACTGTCAAAAATGTCTACTCTACTTTTGGCAAGGAATTATATAGTAATGCTTAACAAATCAATCGAAGAGATGCGCAGAATGATTCAGGATCTGACAATGAGCAAACATGTATCACACCTGAACTACTCCCATGTTACGGATATTAATAAACATTTTTCTATGCATCAGCAACTGAGTGGTCCATATTCCAGTTTGCCTTTCACAATGCTACTTCCCACTAGTTTTGACAAAACCCACATGAATGTGACTTTACCATGTTTCTGCAGTTATTGCCAGTCTCCATCTTTGAGCCTAATGCAGAAAACGGATCGGAAACCACCTTGTTGACTATGACATCGGTACAGAAATTGTTATGTTCGTTTGTTTGCTACGATAAAAAGTAATTTTGTCTATATAATGATCATTAATACGCAAAAATGATGTAAAGATTTGACATGACGCCATCTCTGTCTGTCCCTCTTCCTGGCTCTCCGTGCGTCTTCATGTCTTATTCTTTTCTCGTCTCCTTCGGTGTCTAGTCATCTTCTTTCTAGGTCTCCATATCTCGCTACTTTTCTATCTCTGTCTCTCCGTCTTCCTCTCTATCTTTGCACCATTCTATGTTTATATATGTCTCTATTTCTTTCTCACCATTCTTATGCCTTTCTCTGCGTATCCATATGTTTCTTTCTTGCTCTCCTTCAATCTATGCATTCCACTGTCTCACCATATCATTCCCCACATTTTGAGCTGCTTATAATTCACATATCGCATACGTTCGATCTTTTAAAAGTTACGGTGAAATTAGCACAGCCACCCATCTTTGTGAGATGGTTTTTAGTGTATACAATTTACATGCATTTTGTCTGTAAAATTTATCGTGTTTGTTGGAGAAGATGCCATTAAAATATTTCAACGTCGCATTTGATTCTATTTGTTTGTCTTCCATAGCTGTAATTATTTCTAAGGTGTCTCTTATTCAATGGGTGAACAAAAGATTTTTTGAAAATTGTGGAATTGGAGAAGAAAGTTCTTTTGGATGGCAGTAAGTTGATTAAAACGAATATCATCGGTATTTGTTATAATTATATAGTTTGGTTCTAAAAATGTACATGTGTTTAAACAATATAAGAAATGTCTCTTTTGAGTGGGTTAACTTGTGTATTTTCACGGAATTTCTTCTTTTATAGAGGGACATTATAAGGACAATGGCAAAGTATTGGAGGTCACGGTGATCCATATTTTTCATTGTGAGCAACGTTTGCTTAGAATACATTTTTAACTTTTAACTTCACCCTTCAGTCTGTGTCAAGGATGTAATTTCATATCCTGAGTTTCTATTCGTTTTTTTCTTTTTTCTTCCAGAGTGAATGGCTGTGTATACCAATTAGGAGAAAGAATAAGTTCCGCAGTATTTAATATGATTAAACGAAATCTTTGCAGTCCATATTGCATTGGTTTTTTTTTCACAATTAAAATCTTCTCTTAACATTGACAGAGTGATCGTTCTCAGGATAGCGAACCCCTATTTCATTATCCATACTGGTTATTGCCAATGTTTTTATATTGTGTGTGTGTGTGTGTGTGTGTGTGTGTGTGAACAATATTTCGTTTTTTCATTTAATTTTTACATTAGACTGGCATACAAACTACGCATGCTTCATTTTATTCATTAAATTATATAGTATTATATTAGATTATATATGTCTGAGACTCGAAAGATAGGCTTTTGGCAGTATCTTTTTATAGGCTTATGCTGTTAAGCAACGAGGCTTTGAACTGTACACCTAAAGGTCGATCCTCTTACCAAGAGTTCATATCATATTTTGCCATCGGAAATTAAATACAGGAATCAAAATAAAAACAAATATTTTGCTGTCATCTTTTATAGCACATATATTAACGTTCATGAAATTAATACTATAAAATAATCCGTAAAATCGCCAATGTGGGCATCTCAGTATATTTTATTACTCCACCCAGATACTGTTTTTTTGAGGGAACATTAATTTGTAGCTGGGTGGCTTGATCGTATTTGAGTATTAGCTCTCTCTCTCTCTCTCTCTCTCTCTCTCTCTCTCTCTCTCTCTCTCTCTCTCTCTCTCGCACGCGCGCGCGCGCACACACACACACACACACACACACACATTCGCACACACGCAAACATTACGGAATAATCAACTTTCAATGGCAAACATATTTAAGGTAACATCATATCATATGCCTATAAGAAGAAGTAAAAATATAATTTGACAAATTGGAATGAGAACGAAATAATTTGAATGGCAGGTTTATGTGAAAGGAAATGTTACACATATTTCGGATTATAATAACTTCTACATATGTGCTAAAGTCATATTTCAAACCTTTGAAGTCTATCTATATACACCCGCACAGCTGATATAAATCTGGTGTATTGTAAACAAGAGATGCGAGATACAAAGGCTATCCATTCGATCCAGAATCAAACACAAAATTTGCTCCTTTTTTTCACTGACGGACTCCAGTCCAACATATCTATCTGACCTCACCCATGTATATACACCAGAAAGATACTTACGCTCCTCTTCTGACAATCGTATACTCATTATTTCCACTATCAAAACAAAGGTATATGGACAACGTTCTTTTGCATACCAGGCTCAGTAACGTGGAATGAATTGCCCATTGAATGAGACACAAAGGCACAATGCTCCCTTTCAAGAGTGCTCTTGAAACTCACTTTTTTCGACTACAAGAACAATTTTAAAGACCTAATAATGCTTCCTACCTGAAATATGTTCAGCATGTTTTTTATTTTTCTAATTTCATGGTGTTTGTTTTATTATTATAGTCCTATCATTATAAATGTTGTAAAGAGCATAGAGCTTCTAAAGAGCAGGCGCTATTCAAAGCCCTAATTATTATTATTGTTGTTGTTGTTGTTGTTATTATTATTATTATTATTATTATTATTATTATTATTATTATTATTTGACTTTAAAGTGAACAGATTGTTTTAACTTATTATGAATCCTATGAGCATTGAAAGTTTAACCTATTGTACCGATCAGAAAGAAAATCGATGGTTTTCTATTTACGTTTCCGTTTATAGCTTTGATAGCGTTTAGTGAATATTTGTCGATTATGGGTCGTCGATGTTTTTCAGCCTGAAAATTTAGCCAATTTCTAGGAGCAGACGTCATAATGTGTTTCTTTCACGAGTTGTATGATATTATGGATTAGTTTTTTTACAATGGACACTCCCTACATTCTCAACATTGGGAAGCATCTGGATGTTATTAGGAATATATGTTTAGTAATTGGAGATATACGTTGTTAGAGTCGTATTTTGTATTGCATGATATGAAATATTACTATTTGACATGGAGCAGCTTGTTATTCAGACATCTATCTATACAATATGAAATAAGAGAACACCATGCGAGTGTGAAATAAGAGTTTCGTGATGTGTGGTTATTAGGTTAATAAAGCGCAAATTGAGGTAACCAAAAAAATGTCTTTGCAATATTCGTGCTTTTAAGAAAATTTTCAGTTGACATTTCTGTTGTATTGAGGTATGTGGAAAGGTGAAAAATGGAAAAAAGTATACTTCAAGCCAAACTCAGTCAGGTGCTTGGTTCGGTCAGTAGAAGGACCCCATGCGTGATGCAATATTGTTTATTAGTTTCATTAGCAATTTAACGTATTAATTATACAAACAGCTGTTCCAATATTTGTGAAACGTTTATGCACAGTAATTGTATTTAGTTTTTAGACTCAAAATACGAGTTCTATGACATTATTATAGCTATGATCTAGTTAAAAAAAACTTTGTTGATTTCCACTTTACCGCGAACAAAGTTATTAAATTTTAAACTTATCAAGGTGGAGTCGTTTGAATATTAGACTAAATTAGGCTAAGAATTACTGAGCAACGTATTCATTACATTATATAGAGCACAATTATAGAAGCATCATATGCAATTCTATCTGGAAAGTATATACTTACAGTTTTATGTATGTATGTATGTATGTATGTATGTATGTATGTATGTATGTATGTATGTATGTATGTATGTATGTATGTATGTATGTATGTATAAGTTTATGTGCATAAATAACGTAAATAGACGAATGCACATATGGACAAATACACACATCTATCTATCTATCTATCTATCTATCTATCTATCTATCTATCTATCTAGCTACCTACCTACCTACCTACCTACCTACCAACCTACCAACCTATCTATCTATCTATCTATCTATCTATCTATCTATCTATCTATCTATCTATCTATCTATCTATTTATCTATCTATCTACCTACCTACCTACCTACCTACCTACCTACCTACCTACCTACCTACCTACCTACCTACCTACCTCTCCAGTGGCATAATATAGATTCCGCGTTGGGATACGGATGGTCGCTGGAACGAACACATGTCGATTCATACCAACAAAATATACAAATGGTACAACCAACTTCCTCGCTTAGCGCTCAGCATTAATAAGTTAATGTTGGGACTAGTCGACCTGGTGTTAGGATAATATGATATCGTAGCGATATGCCTGAAAAATTGTTAAAACCAAAATCTAAATCTATGTATTATATATATATATATATATATATATATATATATATATATATATATATATATATATATATATATATATATACTGTTGTGACTGAGTTGTAGCGAACAATAATGTCGTGTCTCGCCATAGATTTTCTATAACTTTGGCTCTAAATATCATAATTCCAATGTTTCCCACCTGTATACAATATGCTTGATTGTAAGTAACCGTTACCTATTGTATTTGTCTATTGTTAGGCGCGCAGTGACTTTGTGTCCCCTAGACTTATTTTCGGTTTTCACGGCTCTCCAATCACTCCGATTGGCTTCTTGAACAACGGATGTTAAAGACGACAGATGCCGCTTGATTTCACACAGTCAGTTACGTTACTCATGCTGTGATCTGACAAGTCATTTTGTCAGATTAACTTTGAGAATTTTTATCAGTCATATTCGATTGTAAATCTCGAATGTGTACGCAGATTTTGAAACATTTCCTCGGGCGGACTTGAAACGTGCTAGATTCGTTTTGCTTGGTCTTTTTCTGACAGATGTCATGATGTTATCTCACCTAAATTACAGAATTAAGAAAACTTTGAATGCGGAAAACAATTTGTTCGCTGTATAATTTACATTTTATAATATCTTGAAGAAATGTATGAAGCTTGTTTTATAGGAAGATAAACCGTGGACCGATGTAATGAAAGAATAATTCTTGCTTAGTAAATTAGTCTTTTCGTCATGAAACAATTCTTTAAATTATATATATAATTTAAAGAATTGTTTCATGACTAAAAGACTAATTTACTAAGCAAGAATTATTCTTTCATTACATCGGTCCACGGTTTATCTTCCTATAAAACAAGCTTCATACATTTCTTCAAGATATATATATATATATATATATATATATATATATATACATATATATATATATATATATATATATATATATATATATATATATATGTATATATATATATATATATATATATATATGTATATAGATATATATATATATATATATATATATATATATATATATATATATATATATATATATATATATATATATATATATATATATATATATATATATATATATATATATATATATATATAAACGACACCAACACGTAGAATCTGTTGTCAGCAGACTATTTTGCAATAAAATAACATATTTATCATTTACACCTTCTAGTGGACGAGATATTTATCTCGATCTTGATGTCGAAGCAACTAAATAAGAACTTTTAAATAGCAGTCCTAAACATTACAAACATGTCTAAAGAAGAGCTATTTTTTTGCGTACCTTATCACAAGACGAAGGTATTTTAAAAAAACTGATAAGTCTAGCACCATAGTAATAACGAATAAGAAGGGTTATATTAAAGAAGTAGAAAGACAATTAATGATGAAGTATATTATGCAAAACTTTTATATAATCCTTCTGAAGAAATGAAATTAAAAATAAGAAAATGTAATTAATGAAATCGCTATACACACTTGCTCCATATATGATGAACTAGATATCTTCCCAAATAAAATACGTACACCTCAGTTTTATATTTTATCCAAAATACATAAAACGGCTGATAGGCCAAGATATATAGGTAGACCCAGTATTTCATCATGTAACTCAATTACAAATAAAATTTTGCATTATATTGATCATACTTTACAACCACTAATGAAGTCACTACCTTTATATGTCTAAGATAATTTTGATTTCATTACCAAATAGAAATCATTACTGAAACTAAGCTAAAATTCTTTTTCTTTTCTAGTTACACGTGATGTGGTTTCACTCTACACGAATATACCGCACAATGATGGTATCGAAGCATGTAAATATTATCTTGAAGAAAATAAACGTACATTTAAACTACCAAAAGAACATGTTTGCGATTTGATAAAACTTGTGGTCGACAAGAACTTTTTCAATTTTGGAATACAAACTATCTCCAAACGTTGGGAACAGCAATGGGTAATCCTATGGCAAAGTCTCATGAATCTTTCTTTATGGGGAAATTAGAGTGTGATTTTCTAAATAAATTCCTCTTAAAATCATATGTTTGGTTAAGACATTTAGACAATATCTTTTAGATTTTGAGTCATTCATTAGAAGACCTTTATTATTGTATAGACTGTTGAAACAAAATTACATCGAAAAATACAATTTACATTCACTATGTCTAAAACTAAAGTATCTTATTTGGACATTGATGTCATTAAAAATGAAAATAATGATATCACTACCATGGTTCAATATAATATGATTAACTATTTATAAAATGTTTGTTTATAAGTATTATGCACACTACTATAAGTTTTATTAAATAAATTGAATTCTGAAGAAATATTGAAGTTGCGTCAATAATATATATTAAAGGTCTTTTTCAAAATGTGCATTGTACTTAATAAAAATAGTAATACAACTGTTTATCTCTATTTACTCATGAAAATAGGAGGGTCGGCACATCAGAATCAATAATTGTGTTCATATTGTAGTAATGCAGATATTTTTGGCGAACTATTTCAAAAACCGTGGACAAAATACAAAGGAAGTGATATTAGTTGATATTTGAAACATTTATTCTACATTCGTTTTAAATAGTGGGACAACATTCGATAATTTGCAAGATTCTGGAAATCATAAGGTATAAAGAGAACTGTTGAAGATACGGCAAAGTGCATACTACATTGAATATGCAAATCTGTATTGAATAATTTGGGATGCAGTGAGTCTGAACCACGCACCTTGGATTGATTTCTACCAATAATAACGATGTATACGTCATCCTGACTAATGTTGATGCAAGAGATAGCAGATTACGGCAATTGAACTACGTTGTGTTCAGCAAGTTGACATTGTGTCCTATTATCAATTTGTATTATTGACTGTTCGCAAGTGAAATCATTAACATTTTTAGCTTCCCACACCCTCATGTATTACAGAGTCAACGAATCGCAAAATTATCTCTTGGACTGTTCCTGTATGTTTTTAATAAGTTTCCACCACTCATTTTCATTTAAATCTACCATAAGAAAAACTCGGTTTTCTCGTTTAGCGTTCTGGTCTCTCTCTCAATATTTAGGACAGTTAGATCCCAAACAGACGAATCTCTCTTTGGTGGTTGGTATAGCCCTCAAATCAGTAATTTATTCATATTTAAAGTTGTTACAATGTAGCCCGGTACATGAAGATCAGATTATAGAAATTCAGGAGTATTTTATTTGACTTGCTATGTCTATCCCACCCCTAATTGTTTTTCTATTCTTACGGAATTGATCAGAATAATTTAATACGGAGATTGCATTGTTCGATGTGAATTGGTTGAACCAAGTGCATGGCATATCCTTGATTCTAGTCAATTTTCAAAGAATGAATATTAAGATAGAACATACTGACCTGTTGATGTGACACTGTCCAGGATTACGCTCGATGCTTGCCAAAGTAGAAGGAAGCATACCCCATTTATAAGGATGACATACGATATAGTTATTGTTAACAGCGATAAATTGATCACTGGTTGATACACGAAGAAATTTATCTAGTATAACTGAATTAGACAGAATTTATTATATTTATGTTTAGAGAACAGGAAATGAGGCCATTCGTGGCCGAGTGGTATGAAGCGCGCGCCTTTACCGATCACTGCCATCTCACCTCTGTCTGCGTTGGTTCGAGTCTCGGACTAGGCCAGTGTGGGTATTTGAAAAAACTGTCAGTAGTTTCCAGTGGATCGTGGTTTCACTGGTACATCCTCCGGTTATTATGGACACCATAAATAGCCTATCTTGGACTGAGAAATAGCGTAAACCCCCAAACCAACAACTACGACAACAGAACGTTACAGGAAGTAGCGATATCCATGGAGAATTAATAAAATAATCAGTAACACAGATCAAGGTCTTTAAATTTTCCAATGTTACAATACACGAGCAATGCAAGAACTACATTAACCGCTCCGGTGGTCTAAGAAGCATCGGATGCGGGAGGTACAGGGTTCGAACCCGTATCTTACTAAAGACATCAAGGTGGTATTAGCAGCTGCTCCGCTAGGTGATCAGCATTAAGAAGTTAGTGTTAGGACTGGTGGGAAATGTGCCAGGATAACATAGCTGCAGCATGGTGCCCCGTGCTAGACATCATTATTAACTACCACACTTCAGACATCATAGCGATACGTGAAAAACCGAGAAAATCCAAATCTGTCTCTGTCTCTGTCTCTGTCTCTGTCTCTCTCTCTCTCTCTCTCTCTCTCTCTCTCTCTCTCTCTCTCACACACACAGTATTGCATCAGAACTGTACTGTATATGTGTATGTACGTGAAATTGCTTTAGTTCTAAGTAAATGACTCGGTCATTATCTATGATAATAAGTACATAATATGTGATTTAAATACATTTCACTTTAGTATACGTTGAGAAATTTTAGAGAATTGAACAGCTGCTTAGACATATAATTTTTGCACATGTTTATTTAGTCTCCATTTTCAGTTATTATTTATCGACTATTAGTTTGTATGGTGCAGCAACTGACTTCATTTAACTGTGGTATCTATTGTAAAGCAACTGACAAATATATGATCTACTGTTATGCATGATTATCATTTGACTTATGCATGGAATACTGTTATGTATGGTTATCATTTGACTTATACATGGAATACTGTTATGCATGATTATCATTTGACTTATGCATGGAATACTGTTATGTAAGGTTATCATTTGACTTATACATGGAATACTGTTATGTATGGTAATCATTTGACTTATACATGGAATACTGTTATTTATGGTTATCATTTGACTTATACATGGAATACTGTTATGTAAGGTTATCATTTGACTTATACATGGAATACTGTTATGCATGATTATCATTTGACTTATACATGGATTACTGTTATTTATGGTTATCATTTGACTTATACATGGAATACTGTTATGTATGGTTATCATTTGACTTATACATGGATTACTGTTATTTATGGTTATCATTTGACTTATACATGGAATACTGTTATGTATGGTTATCATTTGACTTATACATGGAATACTGTTATTTATGGTTATCATTTGACTTATACATGGAATACTGTTATGTATGGTTATCATTTGACTTGTACATGGAATACTGTTATTTATGGTTATCATTTGACTTATACATGGAATACTGTTATGTATGGTTATCATTTGACTTATACATGGAATACTGTTATGCATGGTGTATCATTTGACTCATACATGGAATACTGTTATGCATGGTGTATCATTTGACTAATACATGGAATACTGTTATGTATGATCTAGCAAGTGACTAATACATGGACAACTGTTATGTATGGTGTACCACTTGCATACTAATATGTAGACTACTGTATTGCATGGTGTAGCAGCGGACTAACACATGGACTGCTAGTATGTATGCTGTAGCAACGGACAAACACATGGACTACTAGTATGCATAGTGTAGCAACGGACAAACACATGGACTACTAGTATGCATAGTGTAGCAACGGAAAAACACATGGACTACTATTATGTATGCTGTAGCAACGGACAAACACATGGACTGCTAGTATGTATGCTGTAGCAACAGACTAACACATGGACTGCTAGTATGTATGGTGTAGCAACGGGCTAACACATGGACTGCTAGTATGTATGGTGTAGCAACGGACGATCACATGGACTGCTAGTATGTATGGTGTAGCAACGGACTAACACATGAACTGCTAGTATGTATGGTGTAGCAACGGACGAACACATGGACTACTATTATGTATGCGGTAGCAACGGACAAACACATGGACTGCTAGTATGTATGGTGTAGCAACGGACAAACACATGGACTACTAGTATGCATAGTGTAGCAACGGACAAACACATGGACTACTAGTATGCATAGTGTAGCAACGGACGAACACATGGACTACTATTATGTATGCTGTAGCAACGGACAAACACATGGACTGCTAGTATGTATGCTGTAGCAACAGACTAACACATGGACTGCTAGTATGTATGGTGTAGCAACGGACTAACACATGGACTGCTAGTATGTATGGTGTAGCAGCGGACGAACACATGGACTACTATTATGTATGCGGTAGCAACGGACAAACACATGGACTGCTAGTATGTATGCTGTAGCAACAGACTAACACATGGACTGCTAGCATGGATGGTGTAGCAACGGACGAACACATGGACTGCTAGTATGTATGGTGTAGCAACGGACTAACACATGGACTGCTAGTATGTATGGTATAGCAACGGACTAACACATGGACTGCTAGTATGTATGCTGTAGCAACAGACTAACACATGGACTGCTAGTATGTATGCTGTAGCAACAGACTAACACATGGACTGCTAGCATGTATGGTGTAGCAACGGACGAACACATGGACTGCTAGTATGTATGGTGTAGCAACGGACTAACACATGGACTGCTAGTATGCATAGTGTAGCAACGGACGAACACATGGACTGCTAGTATGTATGGTGTAGCAACGGACTAACACATGGACTGCTAGAATGTATATGGTGTATCATATGGCCAATACATGGACCAGTGTTATATCCCCTGTTTTGTCCCAAATTATCTGGTTTTCACAGCCATCCGGTCTGATAGGTTCCAGGTAAAATGAAGTACAAGTCAAATGCTGCCAAAATGCTGTTTCAAGCTACGTTATTTTTCTCTTGGAATCTTGAAGTTGTCTGTTTGCGTTCTCATTATCACAACTACAGTTACTACACCGGATCTTTGTTACGTTTTTGGTAGGGTCGCCGTGCGATGGTGAAGTGGGGGTCAATGAGCGAAATCCGCTGTAGATATTGTTTAAATTACCAAGTACATTATATCGACCCATATAAAATGTATCAATTGCAATATTGTTTATTTATACCACAGATTGTGTTGTTGTTTTGTAAATTTTCATTCTTTGTTTTAATCTTAATTTCGTTTTTCTTAAATAAAAAAAATCAATGTTTCAAGGTATCGTTTTGACTCGTATGAAATATTTCAACGACGAAACACAATCACGCCTGTAAACTTTCACAATAACTTTAGCAAATCGGTATCAGTAGTATCCGGTAAATATCGATTCCATTTCATTAGGGAATTTATAGACATTCCACTTTCTAGATAACGTTTCATTTGATTGTGATCAGTGTTATAACCGTGGATGTACTACTGGCATAAAAGGAAGGTTTTTATTTTCAAGTTTAGAACAACACTATTTAATGTTCAGGAGTCATATCAGGATTTAAGGCGTGACGAGCAAAGATGAATGCAAATTTTGATTCACACAAAAATATTCACAAATCAGATACTGATTACTGGCAGAAGTTTATAATAGAGATGATCACAATGTCATGATAGAGGAAACACCTGGGGCGAGGACAAAAATCCTCTTGTTTGACAAGTAGACAACCGAGCTGTATTTACGACTTCTTAGATTCCAGTAATTTGCATTGCAGAAAAGATGACAAGGGAATTGTCTTCGTACTGTTCATCAGGCACGGAATAATGGTATCTTGTGTTTATCAGGATGCTTCCGCTTAATTTGATCATCAACAAACTGACCAGTCTAAAAGCATGGGCGTTCATTGAGTTAGCATTCATTTACACTCGAATAGTTTTGAGCTGTTATTGACCGCGCGTAAATAACACACCCTGTCAAAAGAAATCGCTAAAGGTATATTCAGTTATATGACTCTCTGACAGAGAGGCATACAGGGGAGTTAATTGGGTGCACGTATGCGGAAGGTTTTCTATGGAGGTAAAACTGACACGTGTAGAATTATGCTCGTGGGATCAATGCAGCTTGGTGACTGTTTTAACAAGGTTTCAGATTACGTCAAATTTGGGTAATGTTGGCACTGTTCATGACTATTTTATAACGTAACAAGCGAACGAAACATAATATTTAAAACGATAGCATGACAATGTATTAATAGTAATAAAAATGTCTTTCTTTAGATTGTTGTTATTATAGATAAAGCCTTCTATTTAGGAACAATGGTGTTCAAACAAATAATGTAGAACAGCAGAGTGAATTTATTACATAAATTACTCTCAAACGCTTTCTCTAGAAAAATACGGAGAGAGAAAATGGTCAAAGCCGGTAGTGCGCTGAAATTTTAAAAATACGTTCCTGGCATTAGTTAGGCTATGCATACATTTAAATACGTGCAGATTGGTAACAAAGAGAACACGTATAGCCTTTAAGTCTAAAAATGAAAAATAATCGTATTAAGAAATTATTGTGACAAAGTATAAATCAGTAATTTTGGTGTATTCTTTTGTTTGTATATATAGCAAAATATTTCAATGTAGGTGATCTTTTCTTCAATGTTTCACATTAGCTTAAATTATTAATAAAGACATTTAAAAAATAAAATTATAAATGCTGTTTCGGTTTCACAACTAATCTATTAAACTGAGCAATATAATACATTAAATAAGAAATATGTCGAAAATTATCAATATTTCAAAAGAAAACCCCATGTAATCGTACATCATGTAATACTATTACCATGTAAACCGTCGCCACATCACGCATCGTCTTTTATTAAGCATCTGGTCAACGGTCAAATTAATGCTTCCAGCTTTGTGCAATCGATGCATCTTACAGGTCATCAGGTTGTATACCCTTTTATTAAAATCTGTATAATTACCTAAGTAAAATCTACTTATATATTCCACTCTTATGAAAAGAAAAAAAAAATCAAGGAAAAAGTGGTAATTATATTTGTTGAAATTATTGCGCAATGAGCGTCTCGAGCCACGTGCTTGTGTTTTTCCAAACTGCGCATTAAGACGAATATGTTAACGAGGGCAACTGGGTGACCTGTTGACCCTAAGTTCACACGTTCTATGCATGAGAAATTGGAAACATAAAATCATTGTATTATCATATTTAATCGATATATGTCATATGAAATTGACGATAAATAATTATTGACATTTATACGGTTAAGCTTTAACTTTATTCAGTTTTTATATGGCAAAGGTTTTATGGTAGGCAACGGTACGATACCGTGCAGTACAATATGTCTGTTGGGTACATTTTTAACGAAGTGTACAGTGATATCAGGCAGTTTCTAATGACTTTCTTGGAAATTTATATTTTCTGTCCTGGAAATATGGCAGGTGATGCTATCACTAGTACAATGGTACATTATATGGAAATATTTGTACAAATAACTAGTACAATGGTACATTATATGGAAATATTTGTACTAAATAACTAGTACAATGGTACATTATATGGAAATATTTGTACAAATAACTAGTACAATGGTACATTATATGGAAATCTTTGTACTAAATAACTAGTACAATGGTACATTATATGGAAATCTTTGTACTAAATAACTAGTACAATGGTACATTATATGGAAATCTTTGTACTAAATAACATGTGTGATGAATGAACAATTCTGGTTGGTAAAGTGAAGGAGTTTTCATTTGTAATAGCATAATCATATATGATTGAACTGGGGCGGATTGTGGGTGAGCGACAATGAAAAAAAAAAACAGTCTGATATCATTTCTGGTTTTTGCCGGCTTTGCAATAGCGCTTGAGAGAGTTGGATTCGACTGGCCAGTAATGTTTAATGCCCGTGTATCTTGAGCTATACCAAAACAGTTCGACTTATGTGTGCGTGCGTGTGTGTGTGTGTGTGTGTGTGTGTGTGATAATGATTTGCATGGTGTTATCAAAGTAGGACAGACTTTAAGTCGCTTTATGAGAGAATTTCTTTTTCTTATATATGTGTGGTTGTTGGATTTTATAACAACTTCGTAAGGCTCAGCAAACGAAATCAAGTGTTTCTTTTTTAAAGTAGTAGCTCAGGGACATCATGACTGAAACGACAGGTTGGAGATAAACATACTGAGATTGGAAAAGGTTAGCAAAACAGGTAGATTTCTCTGTTCCATAGGTGAGAATAAGTGACACTTAGGTGATAAACATCAGATCTGAAATGTCCGATAAGCAATTGGGCGTGCCTTCTATTACCTAAGTCGTAACACCTTTGGTGGTAAAACTATTGGTGGAAATTCAATCGGCATTGGTAAATTTGTGAGTTTATTTCAGAAGCTTTGCAAAATGCAAGAACAACCCGTGTGCGACGATTTCATTTATGTGGAAGAGATACAATCCAAATAAAAGAATTGCGAAAGGGAAATCCCCTGGGAGAGAAGGCCTCACTGCGGAATTTTATAAGAAATTCCAAGGTGAGGTGGCACTTATTCTTGAAAATTTATTTAATAATATTCTTTAAAAATGACTTAATGACTGATTAAATGAGGGAGGGACTGATTACAATCATCTACAAAGGGAGAGGTGACAAAACTAACTTAAAAAACTGGAGGTCTATCTCCCTGCTTAACACAGATTTCAAGATACTAAGTAGGATTTTAGCAAATAGGGTAAAACACGAAATAGACACAATAGTAAACGCAAATCAAACATGTGGGGGAAAGGCAGGAATATACAAAAAACATTCTAAATATTAGGATAATTATAGATTTTATAAACGGGACAGAAGCGAAATGTGCTATGGTACGTTTCGACCAAGAAAAAGCCATTGACATATTAGAACATAATTACACGCAACAAGTACTGAACACATTTTGTTTTGGATTAAATATCCTAACATGGACCAAGATACTGTACAACGAAATAATTAATGGGGCCCCGACAGAAAAATTCTAAATACAAAGATCGGTGCGGCAAAGATGCTCACTATTGATGCTATTATACGTGCCTGTGGAAGAGTTTGGAAAGGGCCTCATTAAGAAACTTACAAGTATTACAATAAGAGTATATTAAGAAACTGAACTTTTGGACATCGACTATCGACAACACATCCTCTATGCAGCTCCTGTACTGCACAGAGAACCCAAATTTGTGGGTATCTTAAACAGTTTTGGAACATTCTTAACTATAAATGAATAAATAAATAGAGACGACCCAACTCGAGTCGGGAGAGATTTACAATTTACAATTAAACAAAATGTACGATCCCCCGACTCGTTAACAGTCGTAGTAAAAAAACAACATATAATGCAAAGAACGTCACGAAAAAGACAAAATAAACTTTTATTAAACGAATACGTTTATTTTGTTTATTCTGAAATAAAAATTAGTACACCAAACTTTGCTGGAAGATCAAAATTTAAATAAATAAATGGAAATGTAAAAAAGAGTGATGATCCGATTTGAGGGTCAATATCACTAAATAGGACAAATGGGAGGGATTTCATATAAAATGGCTATCCCTACAAAGAAACAACGTGTATATATATATATATATATATATATATATATATATATATATATATATATATATATATATATATTTCAAGGTCCCCAATATAAACTAGTGAAGAGACTTTAATGATTGGTAAATAAAACCTACTCGGACGAACAACCCTATATACACACTTTTTGAGAGAAAAACTATAAATACCCCATTCAATTTTTTAAAATATATATTCCATATGGGACAAAGTTAATTTAAAGGGAATATTAAATGAAAAATTAAAAACAAAACAATACATAACTACACAACAAGGGGATATACACCACCACATAAACACTTTTTTCTATTTTTTTTTAAACTAGAAAGGGGGAATCTGTCTGGTGTCTACCCTCCCCTGAAGAAAAGAACAACACTGTATGTGGGCGACGTATGGGGAATAGACGTCCCAGAGTTATGTCAGATTGCGCTACGAGAAGTGAACAGGGTCTGGGAAACAGTTCCAGAAAAAACTCATACGTAGGACATGGCTAGACGATACCAAAGCACAGGGGTAGAATAATAATACCAATCTGTGCTATAATAATACCAATCTATTTATTTATCTGTTTTATAATAAACTTTTCTGGAGAACTTTATTTTTGGCAAGAATAAATAAAAATATGGAAAGGGCTTATGCTGATGTAAGAGAAACATAATTTTATAAAGAAAATGCGGTTCCTTGCAAAGACTAGACCTCCTTGAATTTCTAAACCAAGTTTAAATGAGAAACAACCCATATCGTCACACACTTGAAACACTAAGCATTTAATTTCAAATTGTATAACACACCGCTTCGCATCAAACTTCAAAATTGCAAAATCAAAACTCAACTGGAATCTTATTTAGAGTTCAACTTTCAAACAAAATAAAAACGAAATAATGTCTTTTTCTGTAGGAGAAATAAGGGAAAGAAAAGCCAGAAAAAAACTGAGAGGAAATTTAAATTTAACATAGCGGCTGTCCTTACACATACATCTATAGCATACACACAATATAGCAAATACACATATAACACTCACAAGACTTAGGGATCCTCTATCAAAGGTCACTTTAAATTAAAGGGGAGGGAATTCGAACTAGGTAATTGAAACAGAGTTCGGATTAACCACCCTATAGATCGCTAGGGAAAACAAATACCCCATCAAACAATTAACTTCAAATAAAGCTTTAATCTAATTTCTTTTTCTAAAATAAAACACACTAACACCTCTGTGGGGTATAAACTCACATCAAATTCTTTTTATTTTTGGAAAGTGGGGGAGGGGGCATCTGTCTGGTGCCCCTCCCTCCCCCCCCCAAAAAAAAGAGCTAAAATAGGATTTCGGGGATTTATTAGAGCACTGTCTCCACAACAGTAACAAAATATTACAGAATAAATCTTGATGGTGTTACAAGTTGTTAGAAAGGAAACGTACAAACAAGAAATACAAGTGTAAGCATATCCACTAAATAGTTTATGGACCAGTCTTAGTTATCCATCTACCCACCCACCCCGCCAAAAATTAACCAAAACGACAAAACTCCAAACAAAACTCCCCAACCCACTCCAACCCCCAACCCCTCATAAATAAAACAAAACAAAGATGATGCAAAAGGTTGTGATTTTTATAAACAACTTCAATGTTGTAGTCATCCTAACATAATTTGGACAGACAAATACATTGCGTGTTATTTGCTCTAAGGTGCGTAGAGTTGCCAAAAAAAGAAGTTTTTATTATGTGAGCAGAAGGTAGAGTACATAGGATGAGATCCCTCAAATCAATATTCTGGACAGTCAAAATTTTGGAAATCTCTATTTTACAACATGAACAACGCTATGTCCTAATATATCTTACGAACAAAAAATCATAATTGAATTCACTACACTTTTACAACTTTCATATCTTGTGAATTTAGTGAAAATGTATTTACGAAGTTGAACTTAATTAGTCATGCGTTCTGGAAAATAGGATCAATGAAGAATGTGGACAATATTTTAACAACATTTCTTGCTTTCCGATTACATATAATTTGTTTTTTTTCATAAGATTTTCAGTAAACAAGGAGTCCAATGCATATATATCCCTTTGACAACAGAATGAGAGATCTCCAATAGCAATACTAACGGCGGAAAAATGCGCATATGATTTCATGCTATCGGGCTCAATATTATTGTCAGTACTAATATGATTCCATGTTATCGGGCTTCATATTATTGTCAGTACTAATTTGATTCCATATTATCGGGCTCAATATTATTGTCAGTACTAATTTGATTCCATATTATCGGGTTCAGTATTATTGTCAGTACTAATTTGATTCCATATTATCGGGCTCAATATTATTGTCAGTACTAATGTGATTCCATGTTATCGGGTTCAGTATTATTGTCAGTACTAATTTGATTCCATATTATCGGGCTTCATATTATTGTCAGTACTAATTTGATTCCATATTATCGGGCTTCATATTATTGTCAGTACTAATTTGATTCCATTTTATCGGGCTCAATATTATTGTCAGTACTAATGTGATTCCATGTTATCGGGCTTCATATTATTGTCAGTACTAATTTGATTCCATATTATCGGGCTTCATATTATTGTCAGTACTAATTTGATTCCATATTATCGGGCTCAATATTATTGTCAGTACTAATGTGATTCCATGTTATCGGGCTTCATATTATTGTCAGTACTAATTTGATTCCATGTTATCGGGCTTCATATTATTGTCAGTACTAATTTGATTCCATATTATCGGCTTCAATATTATTGTCAGTACTAATGTGATTCCCTTCCTCATGGTCTAATGTATTGAAACGTATGCACAATAACTGTTTTAATACATGATATAGATGGCTGTAACTGCAAGCAACACACTTTTAAGGAAATGGTTTGTTTAGATTCGAATCCTAATTTATGTTTTTTTGAAAAGCCTCAGTTTGTATCACAGTTTTGAAAATTACTACTATACATGATTACCGTAAGTATGAAAACATACAAACCTGAATATCCTTAATTTTAAAATGGACAGTTTAACTGTTATGAAAGTTTAACAATGCTGTAATTTATAGGCAAAAAAAAACAACAACTAAATAATGAAGTACATTATGTTGCTTTAAACAAACCCCAGAGCTACGGTAATGAGAATGAATAAATCTACTGTTATCTCAAGAATTTTTATAACCTAGACTATCGTATATTTTTATATAGATATAAAGTACTCACAATTAAAATTCATCTTCTAAAACTATGACTAGTTGTAAAGAAATGATATGAAACTGGCTAACCTTGTAACGTGAGGGATTTTCACACCTTTTACTTCGTACTGGATAATACATGCAAGAATAACATAATAATTTGCCAATAGAAACTAAAACATTTATATAATTCTTTAACATAAAAGACTAATTAACATATATTGATATTAACATCGTTTTATAACAAAGCAGAATTATCGCAGAATCATACATGGAATTTAACACTTATAAAGTGACTATTTAAAATGTTTAAATGAATGTGGATTTTGTATTTTGTATTAAGTCCTTTTTAGCAAGGTTGAGTAGTGCTAACACTCCAGCTTTCTAAAAATAGAGTTCAACAAATAAAAAA
This sequence comes from Unio delphinus, assembly GCA_029339505.1. NCBI lineage: Eukaryota > Metazoa > Mollusca > Bivalvia > Unionida > Unionidae > Unio > Unio delphinus. The sequence goes on along the minus strand of JAQISU010000076.1, from coordinate 24,193,784 downwards.
CGATAAGTAAAAAACCTTGACAAATGGCGAGACGCATTTATTTAGCGCAAGTAAATAAAATTCAATATAAGTTTGAATTATTTTTTTTATTAGACCAGAAACTGCTTAATAAATTGCTATTTTTTCAAGTGTTTGTCGATAGTTTTCTGCAAGACATTTGAATAGTAACTGGCACGGTACTGTACTGTTACTATTTCACTCAATCGTTCAAAGGTTTCGAAAGCAGAACCAAAAACCAGTCATACCCATCATACCTTGCAGAATATTACCCACAATGACTTGCAGAAATTGCCGAATTTTAAAAGAAATTTGTTGCGTCCCCTGCCGTTTACTTTAAATTAAATTTCGATCTAAAATTGACATTCAGTTACCAGCTCAAAACCATCGAGCTGTTGTGTTGACAAGGTTCGTATTTATCATTTTAATTGGTAAGGTATATTTTGCGTACGACATGAAAAATATGACTATTATAGATACTTAAGTGGGAAAATACACCAAATTATTAGTTAAATATATACGGTAAGTTAATTTTAAATCCTATATTTTCACACGTGGAAAAAAATATCCTAATTTTGAAAATATAAAATGTCACACCAAGGCATGCAATCGTGTGTGTCAATAGAAGTGATACTTGGAGCAAGAAAAACCAGCATTTTGTGAGCTTGGAGAATAAGTAGAAACTGTATTACCTTTCAGACAAAGACATATTTGCCGAAGAAATGTCTCGTCACCGTTTGCCTCTATACAAAGTTATGTCCCTTTTATTAGCGAGCCAACAATGTGCGTGTTGGTGTTGGGTGTGGTGGGGTAAAACACACACGATGTATTGCATCCTGCGATCTGATCTACTTTTGTAGCCAGATTAGGCTTAAAACGTGTATAAGAATAATGACTTCTTTATTTATGGCAACATATTAATTCATCTCAAATCATCAGTTCTCGCAGGATCAACCAGAACTACGATTGAAATTCAGAAGTACTTACGAAACAAACGTGGTGGTGGAAGTGTGAGTCTCATCTTCGATACAGAAACATGCGTGGCATATAATAAAAATAATTTATCCTTTCCCAAGTTAAAGCCGGATGTATTTCCTCTTGTGTTCAATCGACCATATAATGAAAAAATACAGCCGTTAACAAAGGAAAAGAAAACAAATCTCTCTCTCTCTCTCTCTCTCTCTCTCTCTCTCTCTCTCTCTCTCTCTCTCTCTCTCTCTCTCTCTCTCTCTCACACACACACACACACACACACACACACACACACTATATCATGTTCACGTTAATATTAGTTTTTTCTACCAAGTCCACTACAGTTATCATATTAAAAGATACAGCCTTGGACTAATGATGTAGTCAGAATCAGAATGATGCGAGAGGTTCAAATTGTTATCATGAGCCCAATCGTACGATCCCTATTTCATCAGCTCATTCACTATTTTGCATAAATATGTATAGCTATCCATTTTCACGGATAATTTACATGACGTCAGTTCACACTGCACGAGAAAAAAATATTAGTTTACTTGGATAAATTGGTGTTTGTACTGAGCACAACAAATCTAATAAGTCCAAGATATAAACTATTTTAATTTACACTTTTGATTCACTTTAGTAATTTTATGTCTGGATTGGAGATCTCGGTCCATCAAGAAGACCACACCAAAGCAGGTCATGCATTTCATTTTGTATGACCTTGTAACACATGTCGTTATTGAACAATAGTAGCAAACAGTATCCGTTTCAAACCAAGGTTTGATGGTTTTGGGTGATCCTTACATCACACACACACACACACACACACACACACACACACACACACAAACACACATACACGCGCTCGTGCGTAAATTAATCTGAGATTATGATATTTGTTCCTATATATATGTTAAAAATGAATGACCTTTGAGAGAGAGAGAGAGAGAGAGAGAGAGAGAGAGAGAGAGAGAGAGAGAGAGAGAGAGAGAGAGAGAGAGAGAGAATTCGGATTTCTTAACATAGCTTTAAAATATTTTCAATGATATCACTATGATATCTGGAGTGTGAACATCTTGCCGCAAACATGCATCATAAGGTCTAACCCAGTCAGATTATTCTGACATCAGGCCGACCAGTCCTAACACTAGCCTCTTGATGTGACAGCCTTGCGAGGCAGCTGCTAGTACAATTATAATGTCTTTGGTATTACTCGGCAGCCGCTCGAACCCACGGTATTCTGTATCCGAGGCGTACGCTCTGGCCACTTAGGCCATCAGAGAGGTCCCGTTGAAAGAAATGTACGAAGATAAACAAAAGGTGAAACGATAGTTGAAAAATGAAAATTACATTTGCATTACTCTTATATAAATCGTGGACCGTCCGGTGGCCTAGTGGTTAGAGCGTCCGCCGCAGAAGCGGGATGTCGTGGGTTCGATCCCAGGCCGAGTCGTACCAAAAACTTACAAAAATGGTACTAACATTAGCCTCGCTTGCCGCTCAACATTAAGAGGTTAGTATTAGGACTGGTCGGCCTACTTTCAGGATAATGTGACTGGTTGGGATATGATGCTACATCTCTGAGACATCACTATACACTGTCTCACTGCAGACATCGTAGAGATATGACTGAAAATTTGTTAAAGCTACGTTTAAAATCCTTAACAAAACAAACAAACAATTAATCGAGATTAGACTTGGCCGAGTAAGCTGTTGGACAATTTGGGTATGCCGAATTTGGTATGGGCCGAGAACATTAATGAGTCGACTCTGCTATGGACCGAATAGTCCTGTAATCATTTGTTTGCTTATCGGGAATCTGTGGTGCGAACCGAATAATGAGACAATTGGGCAAATGTATCATTCTTACAGAACCGCATTAATGGGACTTTATGGTAGAATGTATATAATTCTTAAACGATCTGGATTGTTTTCACCTTTGCTTTACACACTGAAATTATCAGTTTTTACCTTTGCTTTATACACTGAAATTATCAGTTTTTACCTTTGCTTTACACACTGAAATTATCAGTTTTTACCTTTGCTTTATATACTGAAATTATCAGTTTTTACTTTTGCTTAACACACTGAATTCATCCGTTTTTACCTTTGCTTTACACACTGAAATTATCAGTTTTTACCTTTGCTTTATACACTGAAGAGCTGGATATGAAAGACCAATACGTTGAATTATTACCCGATATAACTTTGCAATATGCGAACTAAACGTATTTTTCTATTTGCAAAGACAACATTCTATAATGAATTTTGTTTATTTTGTTAAAATGTTCTATTTTGTCCTCATTTTTACAAACAAGGCAGTTATAGCGGACGGATTTTTGAGATCCAGATAGTGTACTATAATCGGGATTACTGTTAGTTGTAGACTATCGTGATCACAGTTCTCCATACGATGGTGAGAAGAGTACACTAAAGAGCTCTGGGTAGTGAAATAAAGCTGGGATTGTGCAATAATTGGTGACCAATTAGTGCTTTCTTGTGAAAAGAAGGAAAGGTACACCAGGCTGTGCTTGGTTATACACTAAAATTATCGTGATTGAAATATGTAAAGAGATCCCAAACCTTTATTATATTTAACTTGTGCAATATTGCAACTATAATATACTGTTAAATTAGTATTTGATGATAAATTACACGTCGCAAGTAATCGGGTTTCTTTACAATGTAAATGTTTCTATTATGTGTTCGTTATTTTCTGTGCTCGACGCTAACACACTGCAAGTATATTAGGCTATGGTACGAAGCCAACTTGAACTTAATGTCTTTCGGATAACATGTCCTCTTAAAGCTGAGTTAACTTCAACACACTGTTAATATTTTGTTTATAAAACGGTGACACGTGTATGAAAGAGTGTGTTGCTTTTATGCGATCCTCCATAGAGTCCACTAAAATAAGACGTATTGTGACATTTTGAAAACCATTGTTGACAAAATATTTACATATACTGTCAGATAAAGTATGTAATAGATTTCAGGTCATGCTTAGTGTGTCACTGAAATAGGGCAGGGTGGGATTGTGGTGATTAAAACAGCACAGTAAGCACAGTAGTGTTTAAAATTTTATGTTTTTAATAACAAAAATGATTTGCAACGACATTCCAAGAAAGTTGCTCTAATATTTGTTGTCTATTCAGTATGGAGAGAGAGAGAGAGAGAGAGAGAGAGAGACAGAGAGAGAGAGAGAGAGAGAGAGAGAGAGAGAGAGAGAGAGAGAGAGAGAGAGAGACAGACAGAGAGAGAGAGAGAAGTGCCTGTTATGTTGATAATGTTACCTTCTTTGTGGCTCCAAACATAGATATTCCATTTACGTAGACCAAGCAATTTGAAATACGCTTTAAATTGCAATTATCGAATGTCTCCAGATTTCAATAATACTGATTTGTATTGTTCATTGAGATCACAATTAAATTTAAAGTGATCAGAGTCCATTAGAAAAGCCCAAGAGAATGAATAGGATTATATTTATTTCCGGCGTTGAAAAGCCGATTTTGCTGTGACATTTTCACCGACAACAGATTTGTATACGAACGTTCATTTTATTAAATTTAATGGGAGAAGGAAATAAGTAAATCTATTGTTAAGATTCGCATTAGTCTGTCAATCTGATTCTTGCTTTCTAATTATCACATCATCTGAAACAATCATAGCGAAACACATGATCGGTATGAGCTGTTAGTCAACGCTCAGTTTCTCATAATTGCAGCCATTTAAACAGTGTAATCGAACCATCATGATGATACATTTAGCACCGATATTCATCGCCAGGTGTCTGTATTTTGTAAACCGATAGCATTTGATCAAATTTTACTAAAGCACTGACCATAAACCAGAAGCTGGACAAAACAGATATGGAATTTAATTTGAAATATGCGTGAATAGTTTTGGTTCAACACGAATGGTGTGCGACATATTTAGGGGAAAGTCTATGCTGAAAAAAGGCAGATAAATGTGTCATGTTCGCACTTGATGAATTTATGTTCAAATATGAAATGAAAATTTCAAGGCCATGTATTTGTAATGTAAAGATTTTAATTTTAAATGAAGCACTGACTTGTTGAATGCATATATGAGTGTTTCTCTTAAAGAAATTCGCCTTCTAGTTTAAACAATGGCTGATTTTTCTAGATAAATTCACCTGAATATATTTTTTTCGGGTGCAACGTGTATCTACCTAGACATAAATAATATATCTTGCATGTTACCTTATGACATTCAATGAAATAAATTTCCGTTTGGTTAAATCCTAGCGCAGCCACACACACCGCCAGAACGTAGGGGCACTTATAATTGTCCGATATGTTAGGAACGGTTTAATAGTTACATTTTATTCATATGAAACCTTTCAAGAAGAAATTTCTATTCTTTTAGAAGGCAAATACATATATAAACTGTGTTAGAATTGAAATAATGCTTTGAAAACATACGCTTAAGGACATGATAATTAATACGTGTGTGTGTATTTGATTTGGTTCCCATCATATATTGCAATTAAAAGAAAGTCTTAAATTCTATAATTACTAAGATAATATATGTCATAATTAATAGCGATGATATGTGTCTAAGTTCTGTACATTTCATTTAAGTAACTAATATTCTGTTACGCTCTTTGAATCAATCTCTGTGTAGCTGTCCGCATTTTGCTGCACACCGTCTGTCGTGGGCCTTCAACGCTTCTATTTTTATTTCAGCTGTATGCTGGCTGTTGTGGGTCATTGATTTTTGAATCTACGTTTCAACTGTACACAATTTGTAACAATTCATTTTAATTGATTTCAAAAGCCCAGTTAAGTAGTATTTTAGTTAGGTTGGACGTAACAGTTAAGAATATCCATTTATAATTCATTTTCCATTTAGAAAATTCATTGGAAATAAGCATTCAAGGAATAAAGATGTCAGACTGAAACTTGAACTAAAATACAGTAGCTGTACATCACTAAATATTTATAAAACTTTCATTCATGTTGAGAATTTGTATAATTTTGTATAATCATCCGTAGGATAACTTTGGACTTATTTCAGCCAAACATATTACGTATATCTAATTTGATATATAATTGTTTTAATTTAATATTGTTTGTCAGTTGTAAATGATTTTTTTCCTTAGATGCTATTGTAAATTTATTCACTAGAAATGCTTTATTTCCGACAATAGGTCAACCGAATTATTCTTTATTAAACAAATAATGTTAACCTAGATTCAAGGTTAGTGTTAATACGTAAACAAGTTTTTATTTAATTTAATTGATTGGTTGTTACCAAGGTCAAGATGGGACTATTGAAGAAGTAAACAAGTTTTTATTCTTAAAGTAAAATTGATTGGATCTCGTCAGGGTCATGTTAGAAGTACATGATATAAACGATCACTTGACTCTCGAAATTTGGGAAATGTTTCGTAACTGCGTATTAGAACACGATATAACCTTTGTTTTGAGTAATAATGTCAGTTCTAGGCTTTTAGAAGTAACGTTAAATCAGCTCCTTTTGTTGTAGCCACGTTTTCGACTCCATGTTAACAATTCTTCAGTACTTTTGGAGTTTAAAGGATTAATTCGTATCTCTGGAAATATTTAATGTGCTCATACCTAATTCGTGAACAAATACAGTTTTTTTTCTTCAAAATGTATTATTAGGATTTCCAGCACCAGAGTATTAAATCTTACGTTCTACAAGGAACTATAGAAGAAAACAAAACAGACTTCAGCATACGTCATCGTCTTCCAACTTGGATTTTCCAACATATCTCGAACTTGAATCCATTGAACATTTAATTGCTAAGACTTTTATAATTTAATGCGTGGATTTTTCTTGAATTATTGTTGGATTTGATTCTTAAAACTATAAGTTCTTTTTCTCATTTTTACAATCTTTTTCTGGCGAAATAAATTATATGTTAAATTTTACAAAGCTTGTTGTTTTTACTTTTCTTTCTCACCTTTTTTTTGAGCCTAAACTCATAACACGATATAATATAACGAATGAATAATAACTTTACATTTTCAATATACTGGATTTTTTAAAATTCTGGACAAAAGCGTTAATGATTTACACTAATCTCAGGAAGTCCACATATTTTCGTCATTGCTGTTATAAAACCCAGCACAATCAATTCAATCTTTTATATCTTTTTTAAATACTGACGTAAACGGATTGTCCAGGGAAAATGTATCTGTCGTAAACTTGAACATAAACAAATACAGAACAAAAGAAATGTTCGATTTGGGGAATATAATTCGGTATGTGTAGTAAACCTTTACCCATAATCTCGAAACTCCACAGTCCGATTTCGCATAAGAATGGAGAACCGCGATGAAAGGACCACGCAGGTCCATGGCTACAACTTTACACTGTGTGAAATTACAAAGGTCATAAATGTGGGATAATTTCGTTTATAGTCTGTGCATCTATTGATTGCATAACCATTGAATCTAACTGCTATTCCATCAGTATTTCTGTATGAGAATCCCTGATTTGAACTACTCGGGCTTCTTTGTCTACTGCTATTCCAAGGTGGAGTGAGTCGGACTTTCGCTTTCATAAATTCCGATTCGTTTTGAAGTTTCATTTATGTGGTCATGCTAAGATATTTAGAAAGAGAAAAAGATGGGTTATATGATAAATATAACGCCAGGTTCGTATTTTGTTCTGAAATGGGGAACAAACTCGTTTGAGGCCTGAGGGCCTCGGCGCAACCATGCGCCGTAACAAATTTGTTCTTTCCGCTGGCTCCGAATAAGTACAAAAACAGTTTAGTGTATTTATTTTTCTCTCGATGAATTTTAGATCAATTCAATTGTCATACACACGTAAAATCCTTAACGTTGGAAGGGTTTCCGTTTCGATATAAGTATCATTGTTTGTTGGGTCATTTAATTCATGATTGGAGGAAACGTGACGTAATGAAGTGACAATATTATTGATAAAAATCGAGTCTTCTAAAGAATCTGAAATTGAAATATACGTAATAAAATTTGTGTAATGATACGTATGTGGAAAGGCCCGAGCATTTTCCAATCGGGGAAAATATGCAACATTACAAAATATGGATTATGTCATGACGTTAATTGATAAATGATGATTTTTTTATGAGACTTTTCTTAGATGTTTAGCTGGAATGTTCTATAGATCAGTCTCATAAACTCGGGCCGGGAACTCAGGAAGATAGCAAGAAGAAAAAGGTTGAGTCCCCAGATAAAGTGTGTCACCAGATGATAGGAATGATGAGGGAATTAGGTACGGAATCGTAGCTGTAATTGAAGAGTCAACGTCAGTTTTCTGCTAATGCGTTATAACTGATCTGACCTGATTTGCGCATTTCTATATATACGTTCGCGGCCAGATTCAGGGTTAGGCAAGGTCATACCTTTCTACGCATCAGTCAGAAAACTACGAACTCCACAACCCGGTCGAGACCAGTTCTGACAGGTAAAAACCACCTTACTTACGTCATAAGACTCAATTCTGTAATCATCTACACCGGCCTTAACGACGTCAGACCAAATATGGATATCCGTTAGTTGGAAGCCATCTTGTTTCAGAGCCTCTTAGAGTGGAAAGTTACTCGATCTACATTAACCGATTTGAACCTTTGCCAATCACTAGGTCAGAGACATATTTTTACTAATGAAACTTAGAACTTATAGCTGAGCAGGCAAAAATCCATGTATAATGTTTTTCGTATACAATCTCACACAACATTGTATATTGGCAATGTTCTTAGCTACTTTTACTTGAGTTATAGTGTGGTTATATACATTGCCCTTTTTTACCTGCTCAACAACCATTTCTATTCTATATAGTTGTGTTACAAAAACAAATGAAATTACCTTTAATATATTTTAGAATATAAACAAATAAAACATTACTTTAATTCAATTCAAAAGAAAATATCAATCTTATTAATTTTACTAAAACTTTAATCCTAACAATTTCATGCATGCTCACAACATATGTTTTCAAAATCTACCAGTAATGAACACTTGAATTAGTAAACGTTCCGGCTGCTTTACGATCATCTTTTTTATGAAGTTGAGCAACGGGCAAATTTTTTGTAAATCTCTCGCCACAATTTTAAACACGGCCCTGTGCAGATTAGAAAGGGCAATGAAAAGCCTTCCGCGGATCATTCCAAAATATCTGGGCCACAGAGCCCAGAGAGGCGAGAAGAGGGCTTACGCAGGCAAGACAGAGATATCCACTCATGGTTCACTTTGTTGTGTACATTTATAATGCACTGATTTATTTCACGCATTTTGACGCAGCCTGTCATTACAAATGCCATTATTGGTAATAATATTGTCTAGCGCTTACCAAGGCACATCTCATCAGCCAGGATGCGTATGATGCATATAATTCTTCTTAGTTTTATAATGTCGCATTCCAGTGCGAAGAAAAATGAACCATTGGCTGCATATTAAATAATGAATTGTCTTGAGTTATTATTGTTCGTGCCAAATACGATGATAATCTATAAATGATAATGCTCTCTAGTCCATGATAAACTATAAATGATGATAATTGATACATGCTGATAATTTACATATAATGATGATCTAATCGACGATAATATATAGATGACGATAATCTGTAAATGACGACAATGATGATAGTCTATAAATGATGATGTCTATTAAAGATGATAATCTATAAATGATGATAGTCTATTAACGATGATAATCTATAAATGATGATAGTCTAGTAACGATGATAATCTATAAATGATGATGTCTATGTAACTATGATAATCTATAAATGATGATGTCTATTAACAATCATATTCTATTAACGACGCTTATCTATTATTGATGATAAATTGTAAAGGGATTTAGAATTTATTAATTTTACTAAAACTTTAATCCTAACAATACCCTCTAGTTAATTTGAGCCGAGTCCTCGAGGCTCGAAAAGAAAAATCAATCTTATTCATCAAACAAGATGAAAGGTCAAAAAAGTACAATGATAAAAAAAACACTGCGAGACATTTTCGCAAAGTTTAAAAATACAAAGTTTAAAAATACAAAGTTTAAAAATGCAATGTAAACACTGCAAATATATTGCAAAATACCAAGTAAAATACAAAAAATACAATGAGAAGGTACATTGCAAAATACTCAATTCAAGTTCAAAAAGTACAATGAGGAGTACAATGCAAAATATTTGATAAAATTCCCAAAACACAATGGGAAGTGCATTGCACAAATCTCAGTCAAATGTTCAAATAAAATACAATAAAGAGTACAATGCAAAATTCGTGAAAACAAAATTCCCCAAAAATTACAATGGGAACAATTTCCACAACATAGGATACCTTCATAAAATACTATGAAACAACATAGGAAATAATTTTTTTTTTTTTTTTTTTTATATATATATTAAACACACAAGTCAAGAAAACAACAAAACCTACCTCTACTGGGAGGGGTGGCTCATCAGACGATTTATCATCTTGACGAGGAAGGGGGACTCTAGACGATTATCGTCGCAGAGGTCCTAGATAGATGTTGTTATCAGTGCTATTACGTGAAGTTGTATTTCATTTTAGTTGTGTTTCATTTTAATCTTTATTGTTGTGGTGCTGTTCTATTTTCTTCGTTAGCTTTTGTTTTTTTGAGTTGTAGATATTTGGGTAGGGCGGTCTGTTGCGGAAAGAAACGTATCCTTCCGGGGCATTTAAGTCGTGGTACGTACGTGGTTTGAGGATATTGATTGATGTCTGCACGGTGCTGAGTGCACCGTTCACACACACATCTTGGTCGGACACATTTGGCTAAATACTCTTCAAGGTTATGCGCGTCTCGACATTGTTTTTTGAATTTGCGATAACTAATTCGTGGGTTTTGTAGCAAGGAAAGAGGTAACTTTGCATCACGAATATACAATTCGGCTAATCCAGTGTAGCCTTCGGTTAAAAGTTGGTGAATAAAACCTAAATAGCGTGGAATCATATCAAGAGAGGGCACAATACCGGAGAGTAGGCGAGCTAGCGTTTCTTCAGGTATTGAGAGGTATGCTGCAATGCGAACTGATTCAAATAATGAATTTGGATTGTTGTATAGTACTGTGCCCTTGGTTATTGACAAAAATAAATGTCGAGCGACCGAGATATCATATTTGTACATTTTAAAGGGAACTATGGTAAAGTTATGAATATTCTGTAATATTGGCAAGGCTTCAACTATTTTTTCAAGTTCAGGGTTTCTTATGGTTATGGTTTTGTTGTGACCAAAATCGAATGTAATAGATTCTGCCATGGTTGATATATATTGAGTTGTTTTGGTTGTGAATTTGGTTAACGGTATTTATTTATTTAATAAAAGGTATTTACTTATTTTAGTTCAAGGTATGTTTTGTTTTTGGATTGGTAATATATATATATTTATATCCGGCGTCGTTGTATCCGACGGTATGGTGCTGAATTTGAAAAAGACAAAAAGAATAAATATATAACTTGTATGTCTCAAGTAATTCTTAGTCTATAATAAAATAGTAATAGGAGCGGAATTAATAGGTATATGTTAAATCACAAGTATATGTGTTGTTATTTTATCTAAGTATATTTATATTAATATAATCTAATTTATAGAAATAAGAAGACTATGAATTTATCATCATATGATCATTATTATTTGATTGTCTTTTTCTGTATTATCGTCTTGACCTAAGAATGCAAGGGCATTTATTCATATGTGTATATTTACGGTAATATCGAGTAGGGTGGCACGGAAGGGTATGTTCGAGGAGAACATTCTGAAATAATTCCGTCCGGACGTAGTGGAAACGCAATATCATGGTGTGTCCAAATAACGTGTGCACAGAAAGGCTTACGAAAAATTGAACGCAGTTTGAATGCAGAGACAAGATCAATACTGAAAGAGGTTGGTATAGTTAGTTCGAAGTTAGTGTTTACTTTGGTAAGTTTAAAACCTGTCCATGTGACATGTAATTGAGGTCGTAGATAACCAGTTACATGAAGGTTTTCAATCACCAGAGGTCCAGTAATGTTCCAATATGAAGGACACAGACCAAGTTGAAGTATGTCAACAAGTACGCATTGAACTCCTGTAGTAATTTCAAGACGAAGCTTAGTTCGCGCATTGGACTGAGTAACCCATTTATAGACTTGAACGAGAGCAATTACAAATGTCATAATTGAAACTGAAAAGATCAAATGATCCCAAGTGAGTACATCAGAAACAGTAGTAAACCAATCAGGAACGATGGTTGTCGGTGCTATGGTATACTGGAAATGGACTGTAGATTGTGCTTTTGTCGAATGAACGAGTAAGAGTGCCGTTGACAATGTTCTGAAACGCCATATGAGCCAAATAATTGCCAATGTATTCAAGATAGATACGGATAAACTAATTATAGTCATAATAGATTTAGAATTAAACCAGGAATCGTCATCAACTGAAATTTCACCACTCAACATTGTTTCCGCTAAGGACGAAAAGATTCTTTGATCGCTTTTAGCACGTGCCGCTACTTTCTTAAGACTTAAATCAATTTCCTTATCTGTAGCAAGGAATTGCGACATTTGATGTTCATACAATTTAAATTCAGGTACAGAGATAGTCAAGGGATTGTCAAAGGATGTATTACCTAAAATGGCTGCTAAATGTGAGGAGTTGAAGAATTGTTGTAAAAGTGCTAAATTAATTGGGTGAAGTTGGGTAATTTCAGTCGAATTGTCAGAACAAGTAGTGATATGTCCGTCATATGTCATAGATGTAGTAACAACTGCGCAATGACAAGGAATACTCATAATACAGAAACGACAACCTTTAACAATGCGACGTTGATTTTGACATTCAAGTATTATTTCGTCAATAAGGTAAACTAATATTTCATTTGAGGAGATGTCTAGAATATGTGGCACGACTCGGTTTGTCATGAAACGGAAATTACAAGTTTGATGGATATTATTCTTATCATCTTGGAATAGACTATTGATACATTCAGGTTGAGACAAGGGTTTGAGTGTAGGGCGGATATTACAATGTAAAATGTCCTTACCGGTGCATTGATTTAGGGTCGATAGTGCTAATGTTGTGTAAAATTGGTAATCATCAGATACAAGCATTAGATCTGGTAAATCAAGTAATTGTGTAACATGTGTAGATGTAGTGTTAATTGGGACCGGAAATGATTGAATTCGATACATTTCGAATGGTCGTCGTCGAGATGAGATTGGAATTTGCAGAGCAATATATAGGTCGCGGTTTTTACGCGTTGCTATGAATGACCCAAATTGATAGTAATAACGTGGATCTTTCGGTGTTACCGAATAGCCTGGGTAATCAGTAGATATCATAGTCTCGATTTGATTGATTGAGTCTGCTAAAATATGAGGTGGAATCAGTATCGGAGGCAACTTTCATGCTGCCAATTCTGCAGTTGCTATCTGTAATTTCTCTAATTCATGCCTAATTTGCTGGGAATCTAACATTTGTGAGGCAATTACTTCTTCTGTTTTCTGATATTGTTGGCGTATGTTTTCTTCATTTTCAATCATTGTTTGTTCTAGTAATTGAAGCGTTTTCGAGTTTTGACCAATAGCTGATAATATATTTTTAAAACGATTGTCGACTTGTGAAATATAGGAGGAAAAATCACCTCCATGTCGGGCAAGAGCACTGAGCATTTTATTATTCTGTCTTGTCAGCATATTTATGTGACTTGCTAATGTGGCAACATCTCCTGTTGTGGCTAAACCGAATAGGCTTTTACCTATTTCACCAACGAAGGGCAAAATTGCTCTTTTTGACAAATTTGAAGACTGAAAAACACCTTCTGGTATTAACTCATTAATTAATGAGATTGTTTCGTTAAACTGTGCATTCATTGTAATACGTATTGCGTTTAGTTGTTGAAGTAGTGTGTTTTTGTAGCTACATCTTACACTTTTTTGACAATATTCTATAGGATCGACAGAAATGTTCTCTGGGAGTTGTATTTGAAACGTGTGTATCCATTTATCGGCTGAACAATATACTGGTGAGAGAGACTGGAAGATAACTCCATAGTTTAATCTTTGCACATCTACAGCAGACCCTGGATTCAGAGTCAGAAGAAGCAGTCCTATGACCGAAATCCACATTCCACTCATACCTTAAAGAAAAGAAAAGAATTTGAGAGCTTTGCCGGCGAAAGAAGAAGAAAGAAGATAGAAGGCACGAGGAAGTGATGGAATGGTTGAAAGGACTCGCATTAACTCTCTCAGTTGCGATAATTTTCTTCTAAATTTCGTATTGAATTCAATGACGAAATATTCGACTTCGTCGTTTGCGACGTACGTTTGATTGTGTGCGTTTACTGTGAAATGTTTGTTTTAATGCTGGAGACACATTCTCAGTTGGTTGCCATGATGGCGTGGATCCATCTGACCACTTAACCAAATAATGTTTCTTTCCAGAAATCCATTTGGATTTCAACAGTGTATCAACTAAGTACCATTCGGTATCATTGTTGGTTGGTGTGTGCTCATCGCTTGCTCGATTATGTGATGTTTGTGTCGACTGTGGAGGTGTACTGACAGTGTCCGGTGTCGGAGGTCTATAATCCCTAGGATCTTTATAGTGCTTAAGCCTGTTTGCGTGTACAAGTGATTTCATTTCTTTATTGTCTGAACAACGACGTAATCTATAGGTGCTATTCGGACCTTCTTGAGTGATGTAATATGGACCTTCCCAACGAGGGTAAAGCTTTTTTGATAACCCTACAGGTATATGTGAGATTTGTAAATGTACATAATCTCCAACACGAAAGGACGGTTCCTTTGCTTTCTGGTCAAACCTCTGTTTGCTTGTGTTTTGTGCTTCACGTGTATTTGCTTTAGCTATTTCTTGAACTATTTTCAATCTTTGAATCAATTGATCTATGTACTGTTGTGTTTGTGTTTGTACAGTTTCTTTAGGCGTAAGAGATACATCTAAGGGTAAAGTCATTTCTTTCCCAAAGACTATGTAATAAGGTGAGTATCCAGTAGAATTAACTGCTGGACTCATTCGGAATGCCATCATTACGCTGGGTAATATGGACGGCCAATCATCTTGATGTTTGCTACAGTAAGCCCTCAATGCCTGACTGATGGTACTATTTTTGCGCTCACATGCAGCATTAGTTTGAGGATGGTATGAACTAGTATGATGTCGTGTGACTTGAAATAATTCACAAAGTGCGAGTACAATTTGAGACATAAAATTTCGTCCACGATCACTGACAAGTGTTCGCGGTGCACCATAACGTGTAAATATCTCATTGTACAAAACATTGGCGATTTCTGTTGCTGTTTGAGAACGTAAGGGCAAGGCTTCACACCAATGTGACAAACTATCTGTCACCAATAAAATGTATTGATAACCTTCCTTACTTTTTGGCATGCACAAAATGTCCATGTGCCACCTAGAGAATACGTCTTCTGGGGGCAATGGGTGCAGTGGAGCTTTTCGTGCATTTGTGTCCCGTTTGATAAGCTGACATTTAGAGCATGATGTAATGTAGTCATACACATTTTGATACATTTTAGGCCAATAATATTTCTGTTTGATAGCTTGATATGTTCTTTGAACACCAAAATGACAGCCACCTGCTTTTGAATCGTGATAAGATAGAAGGACATCAAGTCTCAAATTTGTGGGTAAAGCAACTTGTTTTATGAGTTGATCTGGAGAAGTTTTGTGTTTTGTACGAGGCTGGAAAAAATGATGTAAGACACCATTGATTAGTTCATATTGATTTGCTTCATATGGAATAGCTGTTGCACGACGAGTGTTTTCTGGTAATATTCCTTGTTCTAAGTAAACATACACGTCCTTAAAATCAGGGCACTCGCGCTGATATTGAGCGATATCCGGTAGTTCTTCAGAACTACTGCAAGGTGTGTTATCATTAGTCTGTAGTGGAAATAGGTTAGTAGTATTTTCCTTATCGTAAAAGAATGTGACTTCTGTCATTTCTTCTTGAATGGAGTGTACTGATGATTCTAACTGAGTCTGAGTGTTAGTGCATGCTGGAGATTTTTCTAACTGGCTGGCAGTCTTAGCTTTTTGGTCGTAGTTTCGACGTGAGAGTGCGTCTGCATTTGTGTTTTTATGGCCTGGAGTGTATACAATATCAAAATCGTATTCCTGTAAGCGAAGTGACCAACGAATTAGTCTATTCGAAGTGTGTTTAACTGTCTTTAGCCAAACTAATGCCTTGTGATCTGTAATGACAGTAAATTTCTGATGTGATAGGTAAACATGATATGTTCGGATACCTTCTAATACCGCTAGACACTCCTGTTCGGTTACTGACCATTGTCTTTCAGCATTTGTTAATGCACGTCCACCATAAGCAATAACATGCTCTTTGTCGTCTGTCCCTATCTGAGACAAAATATACCCTAGAGCTGTACCACTGGCATCACATGTGAGTCTAAATGGTTTATTAAAATCAGGATAAGCCAAGATAGGAGCTGTGGTCAAGGCTGTCTTAAGAGTTTCAAATGCTTTTTGACACTTGTCTGTCCAAAGAAATGAACTGTCTTTTGTCAATAATTTATTTAAAGGTGTTGCTATTGTAGAATATCCTTGAACAAATTTTCTGTAATAATTGCACAATCCTAGAAAACTCCTAACATCTTTTTGTGTTTTTGGAACAGGAAACTGTGTAACTGTGTCAATTTTGGACTCATCTACTTTAATTCCTTTTGTTGAGAATTTATGACCAAGATAAATAACTTCAGATGCTGCGAATACACATTTTGATGGTTTGAGTGTCAAGTTTGCCTGACGTAATCGATCAAAAATAAGTTCAAGGTGTGCTAAGTGTTCTTCAAATGAATTGGAAAAAATAATAATGTCATCTATGTATGCAAGACATGTTGACCATGGTATACCTCTAAGTACATGACCTAAAAGAATGCAATATGTGGCGGGCGCATTCCTGAGTCCATACGGCATTACATTCCATTGGTAAAGACCACGTGATGTTATGAAAGAGCTCTTATGTTTTGTCTCTGGGTCCATTTTAATTTGCCAAAATGCTGAATTTAAATCTAATGTACTGAAAAGACATGGTTTAGTTTGTCCAACTGCATCAATTACATCTTCTAACCTTGGAAGAGGGAATGTCATTGGTTGTGTCACCTGATTAAGTTTACGATAGTCAATGGCAAAACGATATTCCCCATTTTTCTTTTTGACTAACACAACTGGAGATGCATAACTTGAAGAACTGGGTTCAATTAGGTGGTGTTCTAATAATTCATCTACCTGTCTATCAATTTCTTTATTGATGTGCGGAGACGCACGATAAGGTTGACAACGAATTGGCATGGAATCACCTGTCTCTATTCGATGAGTAAATACTGTAGTACTTCCTAATTCTTCTAAGTTCAAGGCAAACACATCTCTATGTTTATTCAAAAATAATTGAAGTGCTTGTTTTTGATTTTCTGACAAATCTGAAGAGTGTAAATCAAAATTAATTGGTTCTTGTGATTTACTAGTTTGTGTGTCCACAATGTCAGGTGTATCAGATGTGATACTCTTGTCATAAGTGTCCTCACTAACAGTAAATATGGTCTGTGGGTGTAGTACGTCTACATAAGCTAGTACGGTATTTGCCTGTATGTCTATAGCTTGTGAAGTAGGATTCAAGATCTGAACAAAGTTATTTTTCGAAACCGTTACAATTGTTCTAGCTGTCAAAAATGTGGAGTTTGACATATTATGAGATGGTTCTAGTAAAACAGGTGTCCCTTTTTTGATTTTACTGATATGAATAGGAATGGAACAACAAGAGTTTGGTGGAACCGTAATGCTTCTGTTTACACGTGCTAATCCTGACTCAGTACGGATCAGATTGATAATTACCGTATCGTCTAGCAAAGAGAGCGTTTGTGTATCTAGATTCACTACTGCTTTGTATTTACTTAAGAAATCTAATCCGAGAATGACTGAATTCTGTAGGGCCGGGATGACGTGAAATGTATGAGAAAAACTTACACCTCCTATTTTCAAATTAAGTGGTATGATTCCAGAAATTTCGTGACGTTCGCCCCCTGCGGCGATAATATTTGTAATATTTGAAGGTTGAATTTGACGTGAATTGAATCCTGCGCGAAAAAGAAATTTTAAGTTGATGGCCGAAATAGACGCGCCTGTGTCCGCTAATGCATTCGTGATTTTGTTTTTGACAAAAAGAGGAACAAGATTTTTGTGAATAGGCGTAACTAATGTGATTTGTGGTTCTTGGTCAATCTCACGACAGGTTCGTGTCCTACCGTGAGGTGCGTGTACCTATTGTTTACGAGTGGACATGCATGCACGTGAAAAATGGCCTATCTTGTGACAAAGGTGACACTGTGCATTTCGAGCTGGACAGACAGACTTCGAAAAACAGGAACCGAGACAATAAAAACAAGAGTTTGGAGCGCGATTTTGTGTTTGCTGGTGGTAACGCATGCCTTGCCTTGGTGAGTTATTATTAGCATAATTTGGAACAGGCCTGCTTTGTTGTGAATTGTAATAACCTCGCGCTTGGGGTCTTTGAGTGCGAAATGTCTGTCTAGAATAGTTGGAACTGGCAGGTGGTTGTGCGTATGTGTTAATGAACTCATTTTGTTTAGAATTAGAAACCTTAACCTCATCTTTTAGCTGTTTAACTTCGTCAATAAGTGTGTTAAGGACTGACAGATCTGATTCATTAGCAGAAGCAATGGACTTTTCCGCTAAAACTGCAGCTTGTCGTAAATCTGACATGCTAGTTGGATTTTTGTTCATAACAATTCGTTTTACTGATGGTTTCAATCCATTCAATGCCACTGCCAATAAAACTTGATCTGGAATGGTTTTGTTAGTTGCGATTCGCAAAAGGCGGCTTAGATAGTCTAAAACTGGTTCAGAAGACCCTTGCTGAGTTTGCAAAATTGATAGATCTAGAATAACATCGTCATTGTGAAATCTAGATTTGAAAGTTGAGACTAGAGTGTGCCAATCGCTTTTATCACTATCTGACAATGTATCATACCAAATTTTGGCATGTCCCTGAAGATGAAAAGGAAAGGCATTCAAAATCTTATCTTCTGACAATTCATAAAACTTAGCCCATTGTACAAAATGTTCTAACCATTTAACAGGATTCTGAGATTGATCACCATTAAAAACATCTAATTTAATAGCTGAAGACATACCTTTTTGTGCAGATCTGTTGTCTCCAGAATGAATATGAATTCTTGATAAATGTTCATAATCTAGCACTGGCAATGTTTTTGTTAGTTCAGGAACACAGTTTGGTTGAAAGGCACTGTTTGGGGTCACACGTCCAAATGTAGAGGTGAAATCGGAATCAGGCTTGCGTGGGGTCGCTGCTGGTAGACTGGGCGTTGGAGCTGTTGAGTCGAGGTCAAGAGGAGGTAAAATCACTGGTGCTGGACTAGGAGTGGTAAGAATACTGGTGGCGTTGGTCAGGGTCGTCTGTAGAGTAGACAAAGGAGGGTAGATCGTGACTGGCGAAGTATACGTTGAAGCTGTTGTATTCAATAGCAAGGAGGTTGCTGGAAATGTTGAAGGTTCTTCAAAATGTGGTGGCGCTGTTGGTCTGGGAGTCGAAGTAAGGCTGGGTGGAGTGAAGTCGGAAGGTCGCAGTAGTCGGTTTCGCAGGTTATAGTTGTGAGGGGTGACACCTTTATTCATCACTTATGCTCCACCAACTTTTATGAGACTTTTCTTAGATGTTTAGCTGGAATGTTCTATAGATCAGTCTCATAAACTCGGGCCGGGAACTCAGGAAGATAGCAAGAAGAAAAAGGTTGAGTCCCCAGATAAAGTGTGTCACCAGATGATAGGAATGATGAGGGAATTAGGTACGGAATCGTAGCTGTAATTGAAGAGTCAACGTCAGTTTTCTGCTAATGCGTTATAACTGATCTGACCTGATTTGCGCATTTCTATATATACGTTCGCGGCCAGATTCAGGGTTAGGCAAGGTCATACCTTTCTACGCATCAGTCAGAAAACTACGAACTCCACAACCCGGTCGAGACCAGTTCTGACAGGTAAAAACCACCTTACTTACGTCATAAGACTCAATTCTGTAATCATCTACACCGGCCTTAACGACGTCAGACCAAATATGGATATCCGTTAGTTGGAAGCCATCTTGTTTCAGAGCCTCTTAGAGTGGAAAGTTACTCGATCTACATTAACCGATTTGAACCTTTGCCAATCACTAGGTCAGAGACATATTTTTACTAATGAAACTTAGAACTTATAGCTGAGCAGGCAAAAATCCATGTATAATGTTTTTCGTATACAATCTCACACAACATTGTATATTGGCAATGTTCTTAGCTACTTTTACTTGAGTTATAGTGTGGTTATATACATTGCCCTTTTTTACCTGCTCAACAACCATTTCTATTCTATATAGTTGTGTTACAAAAACAAATGAAATTACCTTTAATATATTTTAGAATATAAACAAATAAAACATTACTTTAATTCAATTCAAAAGAAAATATCAATCTTATTAATTTTACTAAAACTTTAATCCTAACAATTTCATGCATGCTCACAACATATGTTTTCAAAATCTACCAGTAATGAACACTTGAATTAGTAAACGTTCCGGCTGCTTTACGATCATCTTTTTTATGAAGTTGAGCAACGGGCAAATTTTTTGTAAATCTCTCGCCACAATTTTAAACACGGCCCTGTGCAGATTAGAAAGGGCAATGAAAAGCCTTCCGCGGATCATTCCAAAATATCTGGGCCACAGAGCCCAGAGAGGCGAGAAGAGGGCTTACGCAGGCAAGACAGAGATATCCACTCATGGTTCACTTTGTTGTGTACATTTATAATGCACTGATTTATTTCACGCATTTTGACGCAGCCTGTCATTACAAATGCCATTATTGGTAATAATATTGTCTAGCGCTTACCAAGGCACATCTCATCAGCCAGGATGCGTATGATGCATATAATTCTTCTTAGTTTTATAATGTCGCATTCCAGTGCGAAGAAAAATGAACCATTGGCTGCATATTAAATAATGAATTGTCTTGAGTTATTATTGTTCGTGCCAAATACGATGATAATCTATAAATGATAATGCTCTCTAGTCCATGATAAACTATAAATGATGATAATTGATACATGCTGATAATTTACATATAATGATGATCTAATCGACGATAATATATAGATGACGATAATCTGTAAATGACGACAATGATGATAGTCTATAAATGATGATGTCTATTAAAGATGATAATCTATAAATGATGATAGTCTATTAACGATGATAATCTATAAATGATGATAGTCTAGTAACGATGATAATCTATAAATGATGATGTCTATGTAACTATGATAATCTATAAATGATGATGTCTATTAACAATCATATTCTATTAACGACGCTTATCTATTATTGATGATAAATTGTAAAGGGATTTAGAAATTGTATACATATAACATTTGTGCCAACATAAGCCTTAACTGTTGGCAACGCATACGCCGCCGCCGGAAAAGTGCCTCCTATGTGTCGCGTTCCACTAACATGGACTCAAACAAAATTAATGAGGCACTGAAGAGTATAAATAAGATTACAGCGACCTACTGTATATAATATATGTGCTTCGCAACTCGATGGATGTAACACGTTTTATACAGTGACCTACTTTAGGTAATATATGTAGTTCGCAACTCGATGGATCTAAAAAGTTGTATTGTTCTAGGTCTAACAGTTCGAGCACAATTGACCTATAAGAAAGTAAACAGCCTATCATTATGATAATTTCAGGTATTAAAATGCATATCAAATTATAAAATATAATACACATTATTCTAAACCTTCTTTAGGTATTTTGTGTGTGTGTATATATGTTTTCCACTCACTTCACCCGTTCATGTATCGGATAGTAATCTCGAAGGCAGTAGTAAAATTTCATGCAATTTAATCAGTATTACTTTCGATTATACATGTGCAAGAATAAATACAGGAGCAAACTTAAACAACGACATGCATACATATCGGAATTACCCGATAAAGAAAACGTAACTTTCAATGACACTGTGTATTAACAGAGAAACTATCCCAAACTCTTTAACACGTAAAATTTTAACTAGCGTGTGCAATAGAACGTCTCGACAAACAGTGCTGAAATTTCAATCACCGCTGTGTAATTCAAAAGTTAACATCTAAGTGTTCGACATATAAAATGAAATTGCCAACAACCTCTTTGCAACTGTACATATACTATTTAAAAGTGCAACATATAAAATGGACCTTTCAACTCAAACAATTGTATTTAACATGTTAAACTGGAATTATCGACATAAAACATGGAACTTCAACCACGACTGTGTAACTCATAATATACAATCGAAAAGCTTGATAAAGACAACGGAACTCTCAAGAACCAGCACTGTGTTATTCATAATATACAAGCTAAAAGCTTGACACAGAGAACGGAACTCTCAAGAACCAGCACTGTGTCGCTCAGCAGAAGTCGCAAGTCTCCAAATACAAAATGGAATTGTCAAGACCAAAAGTTTGACTCGATATGTGAAAAAGGAATCCGCAGTATATATCATTAAAAGTTCAACTGCAAGGTTCTCATTGGAAAAGATTTTGTCCAGTACTGCGTCTTATATACAACAATTTTTTTCACCGCATACGGATACTTCTCATACCCATTTGTAGAAATTTAAAGTAATATAATTTTTACATTCGCAGACGTTGTCACGTAAACTCTATTATTTAAGAAAAATGGATATTCCAAATATGTATAGTCTGGATCAAAGTTGATATTACGAATTAAAATTAGACATCGAAGTAATTTTGTACTTAATCTTTAAGTTTGAAAACAGTTTTGCTTGATATGGTACAAAGTACAATGATTGCCATACCTGAATTAGACTTTCTTCATATCAAAATTAAATAAAGTTCAAACAATTTTCAAAGATGATTAAAAAACCCAACAACAATTGAATATCACACATAATCACAATAACTTGCATTATTCTTTAAGTAGTAAAGATATTGCAATACAAGTTTGAAGAAAATCAAAATAAAATTTAAAAAAAGCTTTTCATGCGTTTGGAATCTTTAGAAAATTTAACCTTTTAAAATTTGTTTGTTGTTGACAAGCGTTTGGAAAGTAACGTTATTGAAGGCAGACCGAAATGTATAAGTTCCTTGTATGTAACAGCCGCCTATATTTGGTGACTACATTACAGAACATTATGGGTTTTCATATAATTATAAATTTAGAGAAAACTTTATCAATTTATCAAATCTCTTCTGTATAAGCTGAGTAGTCTGTAGTTTTTATTTTCTAAACGGACCTTCCCCTTCCTAATGAAAATTTCGTATGATAGGATATTTTTGTGAATTTAAAAAAAACAAACAAACTTCTTGGTACAATACAGATGTAATAATTTATATGCTAGTATTTTGTATACAGAAAAAAAAAATGTTTTCAGTTTTAAGACGTTTGTTTTTGTTTCCGTTAAGATCATCAGGTAATTATGCTTCACACAATTTATAATAAGGTCATCAGGTTGCGGAAAATATGCCATTCATACAACTTCTAATACAGTCATTAGAATGGGGTAAATGTGACATTCATCTGACTTTTAATAAGGGCGTCAAGTTCTTGTAAATATGCCATTCATACAAATAATACAGGCATCAATATGTGGCAAATATGCCTTTCATATGAAGCTTTTCTGCATTTAATATGACTAATCAAATTGATTGAAATGTATTTTAATGAAAATAATAAACACAAGATTGTCCAATTTGCATTGTAATTTTTACCTTTTGAAATATTAAGATATAACCAGAACAGACACCCTGTTAAAATTGTGATAGGATATGTCCTCGTGCGATATTTGATATTACACATAATTGGAGACTCTATGCTCACAGAAAAATAATCAAGTGAAGATGGGCAGAACTACAAATACAGACGTAGACATAAACAAATACATACGTAAACATAGACAAATACAAACGGAGACATAGACAAATACAGACTGATACATATACAAATACAGAGGGAGACATAGACAATTACAGACGTAGACATAGAAAAAACAGACTTAGAAATAGACAAAACAGACGTAGACATAGACAAATACAGACGTAGACATAGACAAATGCAGACGTAGTCATATACAAATGCAGACGTAGACATAGACAAATACAGACGTAGACATAGACAAATACAGATGTAGACATAGACAAATGCAGAGGTAGACATAGACAAATGCAGTCGTAGACATAGACAAATGCAGACATAGACATAGACAAATGCAGACGTTGACATAGACAAATACAGACGTAGACATATACAAATACGGAGGTAGATATAGACAAATGCAGACGTAGACATAGACAAATGCAGACTTAGACATAGAACAATGCAGACGTAGACATATACAAATGCAGACGTAGACATAGACAAGTACAGACGTAGACATAGACAAATACAGACCTAGACATAGACAAATACAGACCTAGACATAGACAAATGTCTATTTATCATCTTAGTTCGTGTGCATGGGCAAAGAACAAAAACCAGACTTGTTTTATAGCAAGCCCGTACCAAAAAGAAAATCATTTGTGTCTGAAAAGGATTAACATGGATTGCAACATCACGGCTTTCCTTGAACTCAGGCCTTTCATTTCTTTCCTTGCAGCAATGTATGTACGATTGGTTTGAACAAGAAGATCTAATATATCATCTCTGCATTGAAGAAAAAAAAATGACTATATTTTTAATCTTAATTCCTGTTTGTCAATTAATGTTATATTTGCAGGGTATATAAAAAAATATATAAAAGATATATAAAAAACGACGATTTTTAGTAGATGTTAAAAAGTTATAATATGTTTTCAAATGTTCCCATTTTGTTTGTTAGTTAAGGCAACACATAGAAACAAACAAGCGAAACAATCTTACCTATGTAAGTATGATGTATATTTAACTCCATATGACAATTACTACACAACTCATCAGATGGCAAAAGCTAAAAATAAATGTAATTTATCAAGAAACTTTGTGTAATAACGGCAGTAGGAAATTTGCCACTTTAACACTAACACGAAGGCAACCAGTAAGCAAGCCAAATATACCGTCGTTTCGTTTTGTATTTGTACAAATATATTGAACATACTATATGTATTAGTTGCTACTACTTCTGAATAATTAATAAAAACAATAATAATATAAATAATAATAATAACAATAATGCAACAACAACGATAATAATAATAATAATAATAATAATAATAATAATAATAATAATAATAATAATAATAATATGTGGCGATATGGGGACAACGGAAAATCCAGTTAAAAAAAAGCTTGGGGCGCTATGGGGACAAGATTTATGGGGACAATGGAAAATCCAGTCAAAAACAGCTTGGGGCGCTATGGGGACAAAAGGTCGTGGGGCACTATAGGGACAAGGGGAATTTAACATGGTGGGCCTGTATATGGACAAGGGAAATTAAACATGGTGGGCCTGTATAGGGACAAGGGAAATTGAACATATAGAATATTTTTTGTATATGGGACTGTCTAGCGACAAGGGGAAAATGGAGGCAAAGAATGCTAATATCTTTTTGAGATATATGAGTGGCCCTAAAAACAAACCACAGAATATCCTATCAAAACAGAAGGGAAGGAAAATAAAATCACACAATCTCCTATACACACAGAAGAAAAGGAAAACAAAACAAGGATAATTATGAACACCATACATTCTATGTGAAATTTGTTCATTTTCATTCATTCATCAATTGAGTAAAATGGTAGTGTGATATTTATTGTCGACTGACTTCAAGCAAGCAAGTTGGGGTTTAATAGTAGCAACCGACCACTCAGGGTCATTTGTGCTACTTTTATATCCAGCATATCGCTGGACATTTATTGTCCCTTTTATATGTGCACACACTAGTGCACTTATCAATTTGGGCGTTATACCGAATTACTAATTAGTAACTATCGGTATAGATGTAAGCCCTGGGGTAGGTAGGTAAAACCCATCCACACCTCCCCTATCAACTTTAGATGCGGCACCTGCAGGAAGAGGCAAAGGCGGAAAAGGTCCCAGTCAGGCTCTCCGTCGTCCCACACGCAGAGACAGCGCCAAACGCACACCCACACCCACCCACGAAGAAACACGAGACGCCCCCAAGGCACTCCCTGAGAACACAACCCGCGAAGCAGCAACACACCGAACACGCAAGGACAAAGACAGCAACAGCCACAGACGCCACACCCTGCCGAGAATGCTCCCTTGATTTTGTATCAAATTCAGTCCAGTTGTGCTAGTGGATGCCCTATACATCAATGATGTGTTAGCCACCTGTGCAATTATATCGAGATTTATAAGTTACAGAATTTCCTAACACTTATCACTATGCCCCTAGTTAAGTACAGAGTGTACTGTATAGTTCTCCACCATCCTAACGGCAAAAAACCCTTCTTACGAGAGAAATTCACCCTAGAAAAAACAAAAAACCTATACTAGGGTGTCAAAGTGACTATTTGTTTTGTTCAGGTTAGGTTGTTTAAGTTATGAATTTGGTTGGGTGTGATCCGAAATGGTCATATTTGATTTGATGTTTGGTTTGTCAAATGGAATTCTCATACCAATCGATATTGCGAGAATTCAATGTCTATGCACATGTAACAAAGAAAACCGACAGGACAATACAGACAGACAAACAGACAGATTTAGAAAGGGAGGTGGGAGGGGTCAGTCAGCTTTTGTGCGGGAATGATTGGGTTAAGCACAGAGATCTACCAGGCTTGCATTCATTCATCAATTTAGTAAAATGGTAGTGTGATATTTATTGTCGACTGACTTCTTAACATATCTCAAATTTAAGGGATGTCCTGTGTTTCTCAGCACACGCTACAAACAATGTTGCCAAGTTGTAACAAATCTAAGTCGAAGTGGAAAAAGAAGCAGCAGCAAAATATGCTTTGTTCTATCGACAGTCTAAGATGTGTGTTTTGATTTGAAATTCAAAGTTAACCATAGGCAGGGTCATAAAGTGCAATGTCACTCGCGTCAATCATTGTTACATTGTTAATTTTCTTCCGAACGTGTGTTTTGGTTCTGGGATTTTTTATTTCAAAGTTAGCCATACGCAGGGTTATACAGTGCAAGATCACTCGCGTCATTCTTGAAATAGTTTTGTATTTGTTTCCTTTCTAAAAAACGGTAAATCTCATGCTTAAAAAAAATCCGTGACACATTGCAGTGACAAAAAAGAAAGATAAAGCTCTGATAACTGAATTGTACAAGTTTGTCAACTCAAGATTTTATTTCATCCAACGATTTACTGATTGACTATTTGTAAGGGTGTAGCGTTTGAAAAACAAATTACATGACAAACGAAAATTATGGTGCCTACTGATTAAAATTTTGGAGAGGTATCTTCAAACGGGAACATCTACCATTAGGATTTCAATCAATCAAACGTATTACGACGGAGAGAGAGAGAGAGAGAGAGAGAGAGAGAGAGAGAGAGAGAGAGAGAGAGAGAGAGAGAGACTACGTTATACCTACTTTTGAAAAGAATCATGACACTTACGCTTGTTTTTGTGGTATATTTTCCCTTAGAAAAATTCAAAGAAACACACATCCCACTTAGAAAATCAATTCCATAGGAAAGCTCCACGATTTTAAAATATCACCAGAGTGAACCGATGACAAATACGACTAAAATGTTCTCACAAAATAGTTAATCCAAATATGTTGTGATGTATTTGACTATAAAATTGACATAATTTCGGTGGGATCGCCCAGAGTACGATTGTTCTTGCTTTAGTTTTACTTCTGTTTTTTTATATAAATAAACTAGCGGTGAAACACGACCTATCTCGAAACTAGGTGAAGAGCTACTGAAGTCAGTTCGAAGTGAACGCGGTAAGAAAATTAGTCTAGCCAATGAAATTGTTTATGATGAGTGGTGATGCAATGTTTTGTACGAAGGTAGTATGGCAAAATAATAAATGCGCTCTCAGGTTGTTTCCATTGCAGTGCAGACTGGAATGTGAACTTATATACCTTCGTTGTGTATTGTAACATTTCTTTCGCAGTTTAAAACTGACACTTTATTTGTATCTCACTTAAACATTTTGACGTACACACTCACATTGGTATAGTCAGGAGTGGTGCAGTATTAAGTGGCATGGTTTTGGGGGTTTTTTTCTTCTTTTTTTTTTTCTTTTCAAACTTGTGAATCTGGGATTTGTACGAATTAACGAAGCAAGTTCAGTGAATCTCAAGGATAAAAGCCCAAGTTGTCTGTCTATTGATGTGAATATTTACATCAAAAACAATATGACCTGCAAAACACAAAGATATACGGCAAGCATGATTAGAATGAACACAACAACACCTAACTGTAGTAACAAAAAGATGTTTTTCTTCACGTCCGCGTAACTTAGTTTCAATCCTCTTTCAAGACAAACTTGGTATCCTTTTGTGAGCGTGAAATTAAAATACTGAAGAAACTTAAGCGCTTTGCTATAGACTATAGTTATAGATAATTTCAGCAACAAACTAAGCAACATAAATACCGTTACAACAATAGAAAGCCCGAAATCGTCTATTAAATAAATGCCTTTAAAAAAAAATTAAAGATTAACGATGGCTAAGGAATACAATCGAATTAAAGAAAGGCAATGCCATTTGTATATAGGTCTTTCACTTTGACATTGTATGCGGATGTAATCTGCCATGTATTAACAGCTTGAAAAAAGGTATACGCAAAGAGAAACCTCAGTTCAGGGAAAATACACATATCAAAATAAACCACACAATTTACTATCCAATATCACACCATATATCATCCACACACACGGGGAAGCAGCCAAAATAAAACAAACAATTTACTATCCACACACGGGGAAGCAGCCAAAATAAAACAAACAATTTACTATCCACACACGGGTAAGCAGCTAAAATAAAACAAACAATTTACTATCCACACACGGGGAAGCAGCCAAAATAAAACAAACAATTTACTATCCACACACGGGGAAGCAGCAAAAATAAAACAAACAATTTACTATCCAGACACCGGTAAGCAGCAAAAAAAAATCACATAATTTACTATCCAATATCACACCACCTACCATCCACACACACGGAGAAGCAGTCAAAATAAAACATGCAATTTACCATCCACACACGGGAAGCAGCCAAAATAAACATACAATTTATTATCCATACACCGGTAAGCAGACAAAATAAACCACATAATTTACTATCCAATATCACACCATCTACCATCCACACACACGGAGAAGCAGCCAAACAAACCACATAATTTACTATCCAATATCACACCATCTACCATCCACACACACACGGGGAAGCAGCCAAAGAAACCACAAAATCTACTATCCAATATCACACCATCTATCATCCACACACGGAAAGCAGCGAAAATAAACATACAATTTACTATCCACACACCAGTAAGCAGACACAAAAACCAACTTAATCTACTATCCAATATCACACCATCTACCATCCAGACACACGGGGGAAGCAGCCAAAAAAAACACATACAATTTACTATCCAGACACGGGTAAGCAGCTAAAACAAACCACATAATTTACTATCCAATATCACACCATCTACCATCCACACACACGGAGAAGCAGCTAAAACAAACCAAAAAATCTACTATCCAATATCACACCATCTATCATCCACACACGTTAAGCAGCCAAAATAAAACATACAATTTACTATCCACACACGGGAAGCAGCCAGAATAAACATACAATTTACTATCCATTCACCGGTAAGCAGCCAAAACAAGCCACTTAATCTACTATCTAATATCACACCATCTACCATCCACACACATGGGAAAGTAGACAAAATAAAACATACAATTTACTATCCACACACCGGTAAGCAGCAAAATAAAACCACATAATCTACAATCCGATATCATCCACACACGGGAAGCAGCCAAAACAAATCACATAATCTACTATCCAATATCATACCATCTACCATCCACAAACGGGGAAGCAGCCAAAAAAAAACCCCATACAATTTACTATCCACACATGGGAAGCAGCCAAAATAAAACATACGATTTACTATCCACACATGGGAAGCTGCAAAAACAAACCACATAATCTACTATCCAATATCATACAATCTATCATCCACAAACGGGGAAGCAGCCAAAATAAAACATACAATTTAGTATCCCCACACGGGAATCAGCCAAAACAAACCACATAATCTACTATCCAATATCACATCATCTACCATCCACACACCGGTAAGGAGCCAAAATAAAACATACAATTTACTATCCCACACGGGGAAGCCGTGAAACAAAAAACAATATTATCTACTATCCAAAATCACACCATCTACCATCCACACACACGGTCAAGAAGCCAAAACAAAACATACAATTTAGTTTGCACACACGGGGAAGCTGCCAAAACAAAACGGTTTAATGTTGGAAATGGTTGGATAGTTTGATGTGAGGGATAGAAAGAAGTCATAGAGCATCTATATTTTAAATCAATGTGAAATAAACGACAGACGCAATGGTTTCAAAAGACATTTTGTTATTCAAATAAGAAACAACTAACAAAACACAATCTTTTTTAAACTAATAAACATTGATTCCAAGAAGCAGTGCACGAACTACGGTTCAAAAGGTAATAAATTTCCCAAGTATCCATTTTTTGTAGCCCTGTTTTTTCCCCCTTTCTTCACAGATGATGATAAGTCATCAATTCAATCCAGACGTTTTGCTTGAAACGGTCTGTCAAGTAACTGTTGGTTTTCTTCGTCTTCTTACTTTTGGCCAAGAGAGCTTTGATGTGATAAATTTCTTGAGCAAACAATGGAGTAGAGGAATGATCACACAATTTTTTTTACCACTGAAGTAACACGGCTTCTTCTGAGAAGCTTCGTTCAGATAATCGTCCAATTTTTCTTCTTGACTCATCATCATACATTTATCGTGTTGAATTTGACTGGGATGATTGATTTGACATCCATGACAATCTTTTTTAATCATGTCCCTCATTTTAACTTCCAAGTGTTTGGCAAAACAGGTGACTAACTGCTGTTTCTGTTCTTACCATCGGGACTGCATGATCACTACTTCTTCTTTTTGGTCTTGGGGGTTTGCTTTCTCTGTAATCTCCCATTCCATTTCCATGGATTATCCACTGTTCAACGAAGGACAAGGGGCTTTCATAGTTTCTAATAGTCTAGAATGACTTCTCTCAAACTGTTTATTTCTATGGTATTATCAAATTCAGCGTACATAATGACATTCACCGTTTCTTCAAGAGCCCCATGCAAACTCAATTTCCACACGCAGTTGCCCAGATTTTAAAGGGTGGAAATTTCCCTCGTCGCTGCCTTGGTCTGGAGTGAAATCAAAAGCCCACAAAGTGTAACCTCCTGCATATTCGTCGTAGGAAATACCGTGACTGGTGTTGGTTCCTAACTGTCCTGTGGATTCGTACAGCGACAAGTACGATCTCAAGTAATTCTTCTGGGCAAAGTCGGGTTCGAAGGGTCGGGTACACAAAGTTTTGCCATCGCGACTGACTTTGGATACTTTGCAGTGCTTAAACTGGAAAGGATTTTGAGCGTGGGTTCCGTTGAGGTGTGCATTGCTGACGATACCAATGAATAAACGTTTGGGTAACTGTCCTTGGAACAGATGATCTTCGATCTTAGATCGGAGTCCATTGGCAATGGTGACAGTTTTTACTTCCACGCGTCGTATCGGATACATGGCTGTCGTTCTGCTCAAAGTGTGACTGATATCATTTCCCACTTTAGGTAACACTTCCACACGGCGCACGTATAACTTGGCTTCTTGGATACTGGTTTTGTATTCGTTGGCATGAGCCATCAAATGGAAAGCAGTACAGGTACGATTTAGTCTCAAGCAAATATCCACACCGTTCAGCAAATACGTCTTTTGAAACCACATGTCCAAATGCAAACGATCGAACAGTTCTAAACTACGTCCTTGCAGAATTTTCTTTTGACGCTTGTTAAAATCCACATTGTGAGGTTCGTCATCTACGGTCAAGGCTGTGTCGTTCAAGTTATCTGCGGTGTCAGGTTTCCATACCACGCAAGCATCTAAATGAGTGTTCTTGGCTTCTTTTCCGTCCGTCAAGAGATTTTCGAAGTACGCTCGGTAAGGCTAAGTATCCATGCTACTGCTCACCAGTTTGTTATTCATGTACAAATCCACATCGCTGAACAAGGAATGCATTAAATTGTCTAAAAATGTCTAAGTCTCGAGCGGTTCTTTTTTTTCTTCGTTCCTCTAAACTTTAGAGGTACGGAGACTTTTGAAAGGGTGTCGTCGTCGTCGCTTTCTACCTTGTCCTTGCAGGAATACTAGACTCGGCACCATTCAGGGCATTTATAGGACTTTCTCGTCGACCCAAAATCTCTTTACCCGTTTGAATCAAACCATGTTTGCCTGCTCTCAAAAAAGTTTCTTTGGGGTTTTGTTTTTCAATGAGAACATTTTCAAGAAATTCTTTGCCGTGAGTCAATGCGGCATCTTTTAAGGCGTGCAATCCTCGTGTCACCATCGGTTTCATAACAGGAACCGCGGAACGAAAGGCTGATTTAAACATATCTCCTAATCCATGTCCTCGTTGTCCAGTGACTCCTTGGTACACAGGATACATCACTTTTTCAGTTGTTCGAGAACCGTTTTTGAAAATGGAGTTTCACTGTGACTTTCTCTTTGGTAAATGGAATATTTTGTCCTAGTTCTCCTTTTATAGTAATGTTGACACTGTCGAAATACAACTTACTGACGGGTAAATAATGAGGATGCACAAATTCGCGTGAACGTCATAGGTTCTTTCCACCTTCCTCGTCAGCGATCATGGCAGAATCCACTTTGAAAGGAATGACACGCAGTAACGGTACAGAGGTGTGTCCCACGACGTTGTACTCCACCACATCGGAATACACAAACATCAAGTTGAGTCCTTGGTTCATTTCTACAGGGAATCGAAAATATTTCGCAAAATCCGAGTTACTGCTTATGGCTGGTATTTCTTTTTCTTGACCAACCTGAAGTCTCCACCCAAAATATCATACAATTCAGGACAAAAGGTAATGGCCATTATTTTATCCTCAGAAAATTTGATCATTAGTCTACGAGCCACTTTATGGTACTCAAAGGTAACACTTTTTTTGGCTTTCTCCTTGGCTTTACCAAACAAAGTATTGAGCCTGGTTACAATCGTATTCACTAAATGTTGACCACTAAAATGATAACCTGCAGGAATGGTTAACAGATAGGTAAACCGTTTAGTTTTGGGGTACTGTGTTTTCATCGGGTCACTGACAGTGATGCGTTCGTCTAAGATTTGTTGCAATTGCTCGTCATACACTTCTACTGAAAAACTGTTTTGATTTTCCACGATGTTTTTGATTTGTGTTGGGTGTATCATTTCCACTAAAGCCACTTCCCAATGAGCATCTTGATCAAAATGAATGGTTTGAGGTAATTTAGGCGTGTAACAGCATAACGTGTTGTTAGGAAACACCTCCATGGAACTGTCACTGGGTAACGTTAAGTAAAATTGGTTAATAGTGTTGTTCATAATTCCAATGTTCTTCTGTCCGAAGAGTCACTCGAGGTTAAAGGAGTGTCTAAAAGAGGATTGTGATTGGAAGGGTGACTGTGAGGAGAATGACTAACGTTGGATGCAAGACTCTCAATAATGTTACTGTTATTTCCGATGTAAGAGTATTTCAGGGAAGGATTGGGAAGAAGATAACCGATGCAACTGCTGAGTAAAATGGTCCACAATTGTTTTTCGCCTTGTTGCAAACTCAAATTAGCAATGGCTGCACCGATGGCACAATACACCACAAAGATTAGATAGAAAAAGACGATTTGCGTTTTGGGGACACGTTCTCCACACCACACCCACAAGGGTTACTTTTGTAAATCTTGCAGAGAAGAAGTGGGTGAAGGAGTAGTCACTGTGGTCGCTGAAGCTGTATTGAAGGGCATGATGGTCACTTCTTTTTACAGTCGACGACATGCGAAGCGCCAATCCAAGATTCAAAGCTAGGAGGATATCCTTTCCAACGTACTTTGACTTCTTTGACACGACGTTTTCCTACTTTACGGGTTCTTTGTTCGAGAATGCTTTCAATGTCGTACACGTCGTCTTCTTTTGTGGTGACACTTTGTAACTCAGGCAAGTAAAACGTTCCTTTTAATACTTCTCCGTTCATGTCTTCCAATTTATAGAAGGTAGGATGTCGATCACGCACTCGCCTAGTAACACGAAACATTTCGCTGGTCCAGTTGGGTAAGTAACCTTTGTCGAAAGGTTTTGCCAATGCGTACCCAATCTCCAGGAGTTAACACTTCTCCACCTTTCTTGGGGATAGCCATCGTTGTCAGGTGTCATATCTTGTGAGGTACATCCAATGCTTCAATGGTAAGATTGATTGTAGGCTTGGACTAAGTGCGGTAAGACGTCGATGTACTTAAGAGTGTGTTGATCCGTAAAATATTTCCATATGCGTACTTTCAAGGTAAGTTAAAAACGTTCCACGATACTGCCTTTGGTTTCAGGATTTTCGGCGGTGAAAAAATGAATGTCACGTTTTTTTAATTCTCGTTGGAAAGCTTGGTTCAGAAATTCGGTGCCTTTGTCGGTTTGCCATCGAAGAGGGTGACGACCACTTTGTTTCAACATTAGTTGCAAAGCTCATACTAATTCTCCGCTCGATTTGGATGTCAATGGTACGACCCAGGCAAATTTAGAAAAGACGTCGATGACGCAAAACAAATATTTGTAGCCACGATTGTAGGTGGCTAAATGAGAGACATCGGCTAAATCGGATTGCCATTGATGATCGATGTCTTCCACCTGAGTGCGACTTCTGTGAAATTTTCGTCGAATGGGTTTGTGTAAAGTGTACGTCGCTTGTTCTTGTAACCATCGTTGTACTGCAGGTAAACGGAGCTTTTTCAGGCGAGTTTTTGAAGCACGATACAATTTCTGTATACCTCCGTAACCTGCAGGGTGAGCTGGATCGTAGTAAATATTGGCTAATACCTTCTTCATGGTTTTGTTAATAAGTTACCCACTCTTCGATGATACTGCTTTTGGTGGGACGAAATGGGGGTTGTTTGGAAACGGTGTTACGTGTCGAATGTGCCACAGGAGTTGACGTCGAGGGTACTGGTGGTGGTGGTGGCAGTGGTGGAGGTGGTAATGAGATAGCTTTGGTCTTCTTTTCTTTTCTCACTTCTGGTTTCCTTTCTTTCTTTTTCACATTTGTCGAAGGAGGAGTGGCCATCATCTTTTTAACCAAGTTTTGAGTTCTTCTCGTGGGGGAGTGGGGGAAGGGGTCAATAAGAAAGCGGCAATCATACTCGGAATGGGAGTGGCAGCAGTGGGTGTTTGAAAGATATCATGGGGTTCTTCTTCCTTGGGTAATGATGGGGTGACGTTTGTTTTGGCTACTGTAGATGGTGGGGGCGAGGGATTATTCATTAGAGCCTTCAAATCGGACAGAGTAGGTAGAGCTGTTTGTTCCACAGCTTTTCGATGAATGAGTTGTAGTCGTTGCAAAAGTTGACCGTACTTTTGCGATTTTTCGGTTTCGGAGAAATCGTGGCGATGCATCAAGGATTGCAATTCGTGTTGTAATTGGGACATCTCGGTCAAATCAGGATTGGGTGGTAAATGGGCGTACGTTGTTCTTGCCAACGATGGTATTCCATCCATCGTTTGTAAGGGACTAAAGTCAGTTTTCGTCCTTCCATGGGCTTCCAAAGGTTCGGTCTGAGATCGTGGTGCACCATGGGTCCCTTTTATCTTCTGGAAGGAGCAGCTTTGGGATATCCCTCGTGACAAGTCCTTGTACCAAACCTGGCAAGATACCTTTGCCGGCTTTCGCTAATCCTGTCAACACAGGAGAAAGAAAGGGAAAAAAATCCTCCGAGTTGCACCAACATCTTTTTCTTTTGACGGACGGGTATTTTATTTTGGACCATTTGACGAAGCACGTGTCGATGTTTGGCTAAGCATTTTTTCTGGTGAGGAGACAAAGGTATCGTACCTTTCAAGACATTCAAACAACATTCACATACGGTATCGATGACATCTTTGGAGGCAGTTTTAATGATTTGTTTTCGCATGGATGGAGAGGCTTTGGACAGAACGAACAACACGTATCCGTGTTTGACTAAACGAGGAGGTAGTCCTTTCCTTTTCTTCCCCTTGGGGAGTGAATAAGAATGTTTATTGCAAGGTGACATCTTTGCTTATTAGTTCCACAATGCCACTGACGTCATTGACTTGGAACACTCACCCTTGTATCCTTTTTTGTCGTGCCATTGCTTGATTTATAATTGGCATCACTCGATCGTTTAAAAAAAGCATCAAATATCCTTTGCGTTGCACCAACATCTTTTTCTTTTGACGGACGGATATTTTCTTTCGAGCACTTTGACGAAGAACGTGTCGATGTTTGGCTAAACGAGAAGGTAGTCCTTTCCTTTTCTTTCCTTTGTGGGGTGAATAAGAATGTTTTCTGCGAGGTGACATCTTTGCTTGTTCGTTCTACAATACCACTGACGTCAATGACTTGGTACACACACCCTTTTATCTACTTTATTGGGAACTACCGCTTCGTCAAAAAGGTAACGATGTGTTTCCCAAAATTGCCAAAGTAACCTCCTTTTTGGCGACTCTTCTTTTTCTTTAAAGGACTGCGTCTTTGGAGGGGATGACGTCGATGTTTGGCTAAGCGCTTTGTAGGATGACGAGATTGTCTTTTTCTTTTTGGACAGAAGAACGGCGAGGGTTTCGGTGTACACGTTTTTGAAGAAACACCATTGGGTGTTCGAAGTGGCACAGGAAGTACTGATTCACGTTGTTGTTCTCAAGTCATTTTTATACTGGAATTCAACGCCACTGATTATCTTTCCGTCGTATCAACTTCATGACAGGTAACACACGTCGTGAAGGGGTTCGTAACGGACTAGATCGGGACAGTTCTTGTTTGGACAAATCCAATAAACTCTTGAATATGCCAGATCTTTCTTGGACTTTGACTTTGGGGGCAGGTACTTTGTAACAAGATGCTCCTTCCGCTAATGTGGACGAGGGTGTCACCGGTGGAGGAGACGTTTTGGAAGACGCAGATTTCCAGTGTTTCATCAAATTAGGAAGAACTGGTGTCAAATTGGATATGGCTGGCATCACCCTCAACAGAGAAGTGGAAGAACCTGCGGCTACTGGAAACGCGGTCACTGGTGCTGTAGGTCGTGGTTTACGAAGGTAACTTGCGTCCTGGCCGAAGTGCCTCTTTCGCGGGTGACAGCTTTTTTCTGTGGATTTTTTTTTGAGTTTTGATCTTGGCACCATTGTTTTTTTTTCTTAGGGGTTCGTTTGGCTTTTTTTTTCTTGGGGTGAACTTTGGGAGTATTGGGATCCCATTTTAAAAGGGAACGAATGATGACACCTCCTAGAGAACCACTACCTCCAGGTTTCAATATGATTTGCTTTTTGATTTGAGTGTCGATGCGAGGATCGGCTAGTTGCGTCAAGGCTACATTGTTTCAGTCAAAAAAGCGTTTGGATTGATGTGGAATGTGAATGATGCCTTGCAGTATTTGACGTGCTGTCACCGTAAACCATCGTAAGACTTCTTTGAGACTGGCTTCTAAGACGTGAACACGTATTTGTAAATTTTTTCGCGACTGATACCGTACAAGGCACGAATCAATTTGATGGGATGATGAGACTGAAGGGACGTCATGTTCACAATGTATGAGACATAGTCAAAGTGACCCAAGGTTTTTATAAATTTTTTTAGGACGTGTACACGACAGGTTCTCCGTCTTGACACCAGTCGTGAAACAAATCGGTACGCAATCGCAAATAATCGGGGGGGGGGGGTAGTGGGTTTTAAATCCACGAGTGAATAGGCGTGTGGCGCTTGAGTGGTATCATCGTACGCACGAGTCAGCCAAGACGTTCCTAACTGTTTGGCTAAGACTTGCACTTGTGATTTATCTCGAGGACTTTTAAACAAGACCACGTAATGAGCATTGAGACTAATGGTACGATTGGCTTTACTTTGTTGAAATAAATTTTGTGTAATGTAAATGACACTGGCATTACGATGATGTCCTTTACTCGTAAACCACAGTTTAATTTCTTCTTCGTCTTCTCCTAACATGTCAAAAATGAACCAATGAGTTTGACTAGGGTCAGACACGATCCCCTCGTCTTCTCTAGGAATACCTTCTACAAACACAATGGAATCACCTTGACTTTCTTGCAAGATGTTGTGTGCCGATCGCCACTCTTTGTAACACCACACGATGCGTCGAGGTGGACGATCGATCAAATGATGTTTATGTTCGATCAAACGTTTGACAAATTCGGTTTTGCCGAAACCGCTCGGTCCAGCAATTAACATGTTAAAAGGATGACGAAGATACAAGGCTTCCCAACTAGCATGATCTAAGTGTTCGTCAATGACTTTGAATGTCGAGGAGGAAGGAGTAGTAGAAATAGCAGAGTTAGCCATAGTAGTGTAGGGTATGACACTATTGACACAAAAACAGACAAGACAAGAGGTTTTTATACTTTTTTTAAGACACGTTTATTTCAATGCATGTTTAAATGAGAACAACACGAAAGACAAAAATACATAAAAGCCAAATGGATAAATACAGGAATAAAATACACATGGAAACGATCAAAGTGGCATATAAACAAATCACTGTACGACATTGTTTGGGTAACGAAGAGGTAGTGTGTAATGTTCTTATAGTCTCTTCATGGGGTACAGTCACAAAGGTGTCCTTTCGGAAGGGTCTTTGTCGGGGAATATCCATGACAGTTCTGTCTTGAACAGAGGGATTGTCCTGGGTGACAGATTCATTTTCTTCTTCTTCTTCTGGCACTGTCACTAAACAAAAAGTGACTTTTTTCACTCGACGATGGATTTTACGAACACACCGCTTGGGCATAATGGGATGCTTCGTTTGTCCAAACCTCAAAATCCCAACTTTTCCAGTTACGTACATCTGTCCAATGAGGGTGTAAATCACAAGCTACACACACATCTTCGTACACCGCTTCCGTACATAAAAGTTGACGAATCATTTTTTCCTGTAGAGGTCGAGACGTATCCAGATGAAAGAGTAAGGCTTTTAACAGAATGAGTCTCTCGTGGACATTTAAAGGAGTCAACATACTGACTTTTTTGTAGGTAGTGTTCGTAAAGCGTCCACAAGGAATCAACAGGTAAACGAAATCCCAGAAAGCAAGTCACAAAAACACACATTACACGTCGACCTCATTCATGGGATACAGTTCTTGTAATAAGTGTTCGTAATCCTTCACCGTGTGAATCTTCTCATTGATATCCTTCCATGGAATCCGTTTGATCACAAGTGATAAAGGTTGTGGCATCGTCGTTCTATTTTATACTTTTTTATGTCGAAGACCTTAAGTGTATATTCTGCACAGAATGATTTAAAATCTTCTCCAAAAGCGAAAGTGATTAATATAACGTGTAATTTCGTCCCACTGCCGTTCAGGGTAACGGTCAAGAAGGATCAAAACATCTTCAGATGTAAACGAACTAAATTCGAATCTGTGGAAGCTAGACTTGATCCAGAGAAATCTGACACGTTCGTTAATTTTTGTCACTTTCCTCTTGTGAATTTCACGACACAAACGTTCTACAGTCACCCATTGAGATTTTTCTTTAGCAAGGCCCTGCCAAACGTCCTTGTAGATCTTCTCTTGCAATTTGTGTGGTGATCCTTTAATATTATGTTTTAAAGAGGGTTTATATACTGGTCTACGTTTGTCTCCAAGCCAAACTGGTTTGTTAAACGACATGGACCAGTATTGTCACTTTCAATCACTAGGGCCCAATAAAGGTAGGTATTGCCAATTCGGAGACCATCGATCATGTTCCAGGTAAGCGGAATCTTTCTTTTCCCACTCGTAAATGGACACACTACAACTGAAACACTTGACTTTATCCCCTTCGCCCAAGTAGAAAAATCCGGCTCTGGCTAATTCTTCAGGAGTTGGTCCAGGTAGATATGGTGGCCAGTTTTCTTTGAAAGTTTGGAATCAACTTTTAAAGTTAAAGTATTCAGGCAAGCGCACAAGGAACAAATATTCGTCTATCACAAGTTCATTTCGATACAGGTGTGGTGAAATTACCAGGAGGTTACTTTGGATTGAATGACATCCGTAGGATAGTAGCCGCATGGTCTCACGCGGAGATGGCATTGCTTTTGCATCAAGAGTGATTGAGAAGGTACTGTGACGTTAGGACACGTACGTACTCCAGAAGTACGCTTCTCGACTATGATATCTCATTCTCTCTGTCACTTTTACTTTGTTGCTGACCACGATGTCTACCAACAGCTGTATTTCTTTATTTGATTTTTTTAAAAATATAAAATACTAGATCCATTTTTTAAAATAATCTACTCTTATTTGACAGCAGCGACAACGACTTCTACTCTTACCACAGTTGCTACACCTACAAAGGGGATCATTCCCGAGACCAAAGTATGAGACAAGCGCAAGCAAGTTGTGAAGTTTAGTGAATCTATATAAACAACAACTGTCAAGCTTGCTATGCTTCAATTCTGTTTGTGATAATAATTTATGATATTTCACATCATCCCAATTGGAAGGTTACAAACCGTACAAAAGTTATGACTTTAGCTTTTGACACTTACACATACTTCTATCTATCGTGTTATTAGTAGATTTGCGTTTTGGCTTCTGCCTGTGTGTGAATTGTATGGTTTATTTTGATATGTGTATTTTCCTTATATAGTGTTTAGGTGTGTTCCCAAAAAATAAAAACAAGGAACAAATCTGAAAAAGTCAGTTTGAATTGAGGTTTCTCTTTGTGTATACCTTTTTTTCAAGCGTTAATACATGGCAGATTACATCCGCATACAATGTCAAAGTGAAAAGCCTAAATACAAATGTCATTGCCTTTCTTTAATTCGGTTGCATTGCTTAGCCATCGTTAATCTTTAAAGATTTTTTAAACGCATTTCTTTTTTAATAGACGATTTCGGGCTTTCTATTGTTGTAACGGTATTTATGTTGTTTAGTTTGTTGCTGAAATTATCTATACTATAGTCTATAGCAAAACGCTTAAGTTTCTTCAGTATTTTAATTTCACGCTCACAAAAGGATACCAAGTTTGTCTTGAAAGAGGATTGAAACTCTAAGTTACGCGGACGTGAAGAAAAACATCTCTTTGTTACTACAGTTAGGTGTTGTTGTGTTCATTCTAATCATGCTTGCCGTATATCTTTGTGTTTTGCAGGTCATATTGTTTTTGATGTAAATATTCACATCAATAGACAGACAACTTGGGCTTTTATCCTTGAGGTTCACTGAACTTGCTTCGTTAATTCTTACAAATCCCAGATTCACAAGTTTGAAAAGAAATAAAAATAAAAAAAACCCCAAAAAACCATGCCACTTAATACTGCACCACTTCTGACTATACCAATGTGAGTGTGTACGTCAAAATGTTTAAGTGAGATACAAATAAAGTGTCAGTTTCAAACTGCGAAAGAAATGTTACAATACACATCGGAGGGATATAAGTTCACATTAAAGTCCAGTGGCGTCGCTAGGGGCGTGCGGGGGGTGCGGACCGCACCGGGTGACACCATCTCAGAGGGGTGACACCAAAATGAAAAATTGCAAACTTGACAGAGCACACACTGCTCGGTCTAGTCTGATTTCATAAGCGGATAACCGATCATAGTTAAATACATGACTAGCAGGCACATGGTGCCACCATGCAGTCTGCAGAGCGTCTGGTGCTTATTTTAATGAGATTCAGAGCTGGTCGGAGCAAAATTTGGAAATCCATGGTGGAAGTCTGGAGGGGTGACACCATGAGTTTACCGCACCGGGTGACACCAACCCTAGCGACGCCGCTGT
Source organism: Unio delphinus (assembly GCA_029339505.1). NCBI lineage: Eukaryota > Metazoa > Mollusca > Bivalvia > Unionida > Unionidae > Unio > Unio delphinus. The sequence continues at coordinate 24,151,743 of JAQISU010000076.1, read as the reverse complement.
TCCAGTCTGCACTGCAATGGGAACAACCTGAGAGCGTATTTATTATTTTGCCATACTACCTTCGTACAAAACATTGCATCACCACTCATCATAAACAATTTCATTGGCTAGACTAATTTTCTTACCACGTTCACTTCGAACTGACTTCAGTAGCTCTTCACCTAGTTTCGAGATAGGTCGTGTTTCACCGCTAGAATATTTATATAAAAAAACAGAAGTAAAACTAAAGCAAGAACAATCGTACTCTGGGCGATCCCACGGAAGTTATGTCAATTTTATAGTCAAATACATCACAGCGTATTTGGATTAACTATTTTGTGAGAACATTTTAGTCGTATTTGTCATCTATTCACTCTGGTGATATTTTAAAATTGTGGACCTTTCCTATGGAATTGATTTTCTAAGTGGGATGTGCGTTTCTTTGAATTTTTCTAAGGGAAAATATACCACAAAAACAAGCGTAAGTGTCATGATTCTTTTCAAAAGTAGGTATAACGTAGTCTCTCTCTCTCTCTCTCTCTCTCTCTCTCTCTCTCTCTCTCTCTCTCTCTCTCTCTCTCTCGTAATACGTTTGATTGAAATCCTAATGGTAGATGTTCCCGTTTGAAGATACCTCTCCAAAATTCTAATCAGTAGGTACCATAATTTTCGTTTGTCATGTAATTTGTTTTTCAAACGCTACACTCTTACAAATAGTCACTCAGTAAATCGTTGGATGAAATAAAATCTTGAGCTGACAAACTTGTACAATTCAGATATCAGAGCTTTATCTTTATTTTTGGCACTGCAATGTGTCACGGACATTTTTTTAAGCATGAGATTTACCGTTTTTTGGAAAGGAAACAAATACAAAACTATTTCAAGAATGACGCGAGTGATCTTGCACTGTATAACCCTGCGTATGGCTAACTTTGAAATAAAAAAACCCAGAACCAAAACACATGTTCGGAAGAATTTTAACAATGTAACAATGATTGACACGAGTGACATTGCACTTTATGACCCTGCCTATGGCTAACTTTGAATTTCAAATCAAAACACACATCTTAGACTGTCGATAGAACAAAGCATATTTTGCTGCTGCTTCTTTTTCCCCTTCGACTTAGATTTGTTACAACTTGGCAACATTGTTTGTAGCGTGTGCTGAAAAACACAGGACATTCCTTAACTTTGAGATATGTTAAGAAGTCAGTCGACGATAAATATCACACTACCATTTTACTAAATTGATGAATGAATGAAAATGAACATATTTCACATAGAATATATAGTGTTCTTAATTATCCTTGTTTTATTTTCCTTTCCTTCTGTGTGTATAGGAGATTGTGTGATTTTATTTTCCTTCCCTTCTGTTTTGATAGTAATATTGTGTGGTTTGTTTTTAGGGCCACTCATATATCTCGAAAAGATATTAGCTTTCTTTGCCTCCATTTTCCCCTTGTCGCTAGACAGTCACATATACAAATAATATTCCCCATGTTCAATTTCCCTTGTCCCTATACAGGCCCATCATGTTTAATTTCCCTTGTCCATATACAGGCCCACCATGTTAAATTCCCCTTGTCCCTATAGTGACCCACGACCTTTTGTCCCCATAGCGCCCCAAGCATTTTTTGACTGGATTTCCCATTGTCCCCATAAATCTTGTCCCCATAGCGCCCCAAGCTGTTTTTGACGGGATTTTCCATTGTCCCCATATCGCCCGTATATTACTACTAATAATAAAAATAATTTCTAAAATCTTTCAACCGGTTTCCACAAATCATTGAACTGGTGCGTAATACAAATTCAAATATTAGTAATATTCTATAATTTCCATTGTATATTTATTACCATTATTTTAGAGGAGTCAATAAAACTCTTTATAGGATGACATACTTAACGGCAATAAAGCTAAGATAATTTGTAAACGTTTTCGTGTAGGTATATATTTTTTTTAGGCAGGGCACGTTCGTCGTGAACAAAACCCCGTCGATCTTCGAAACATTCTGTTCTTGCTACAAATAAAGAATTAAATTAAAATAAATCTATAAAGGATCCGTTAATCAAAATACACTGATATCCTTGATTTACACGGATATCATTGATTTACACTGATATCATGGATTTACATGTGTCATTTTTCTTTTTTTCCAAAATAAATGCAAAGTACTCTCTCTTGTAAAGTCTTTATATATTAAAACATTTTATATGTGAGTCTGATGTCTGTTTCCTTCTTTTCTATAATCTATATATGGATCAGTTTTTTCCATTTAAGTTGTTTGCATGCTAATGGAAGTGGTAGATGCGCTCAAATAAATTCCCATCACTTCAATAGCTACTTACAATAGCTTCAATAGCTACTTACAATAGCTTCAATAGCTACTTACAATAGCTTCAATAGCTACTTGCCTCCCGATTGACCCGTTAAGACACCGCTTTCTAGGAAGTCTTCTACACCTTGGTAAAGTGAAAGCTAAAGAGATATAATGTAGGGGTAACAGTGGTATGAAGAGCGATACAAGAAAGATAGAGAATGTGAGCAAGTAAATAAAGACTTCCTAGGGCTCGGGCGTAACCAGCCGATTTCTCTAGACCGGGCCCATCCCGACCACCCGTCTAGGAGAAGTTGAGGCCAAAGCATTGTACTGCATCGGAAAAGCCTCCGCCCAACTACCTGGATCCTTTCCTCCTCCAACACGGGTCGCAACCCACAGCAAACAGGTTGCCACTACTAAGTCGTCTCTTTACAACACTTAGTGAGGCACGCCGGGCCAATTATACAAACCCGAACATGCAGGGGGATCAATATTGAAGAAACAATCGTACTTATTTTGCATCAGACGTTGTAAACACTAGTTATCGATGATAGTATGATACTACTTTACTGATTTTCTGTAAGTGAATCAGTCAGAAAGCTAATCGACATAAGGATCTCAAACATTAAGGTGACACACATTTGGTCCCCTATTGCTAATGGCAACATACTGACTACACAATGACAATCAACTATCGCCGTAATGACGGTTTTGCTGTAACACACACACACACACACACACACACACACACACACTTGTATGTATGCGAGTAATTACGAACTTAATCCATCAAAAGGCTCTTCGTCCACTATTATATATCCATCATCATCATCATCATCATCATCATCATCATCATCATCAGGATTTAGCGTGGTCGTTGATGCACTGTGCGCTGAACATTTGACCAGTTCCCTCCACTTGTCTCGATCATGTACTAATGCATGTGTCTCCGCAAAACTTTTCCTGGTCCATTCTGTGGTGTTGTCAGTCCACTTTTGCCTCTTCCTACCTCTTTTTATGCCACCCTGGACACTGCTCTGCAGTACGTTTGTGGATAGACTATTGGCTCTAGTGATATGGCCATATCATTTCAGCTTTCCTTTTTTGACAATGGTGGTGAGGTCTTCATATTGGCCTACTTTGTGCCTAGTGGTGTTACGCACTTCTTCATGTATGGTGTGGACCTTGTAAGAGATGCCAATGATGCTTTTGTATCATCTAATTTCAAGTGCCTGGATTCTTACTCGTGACAACATTTCTGCTCTTGATCCCTCTTCGTTGATTATGGAACCAAGATATTTGAACGGGCTCATTTTTTCCATTTTGTGTCTTCTGACTTGATTCCTGGCTGAGATTTGTTTGCAACTATTTTACATCGGCTTTGTCTTCTAAGTGGTTATCTATATGTCAAATCTGGAAGATGTTTCGTCCAGGTCTTTCACTAAAGTGGCAAGATGTTTTGCTGAGTTTGCAAGTACTTTTCACACATAGCCCTGAGATTGAATATTTGTTCGGTTGTGCTTCTTCCACTCCGGAACCCTTCCTGTTTTTCAGCGATTATTTATCTTGTTTCTGGTTTCAGTCTATTTAAGATGATCTTTAGTTCACCTTACTAACATGGCTGATTAAACTGATAGTTCTGAAATGTTGGCACAGCTGGAGAATGCCATTTTGGGGGAGTCTTATAACCAGTGACTGAATCTAGTGTGTTGGCCGTTAACTTGTCCGTAAGATCCAGCTGCAGAGTATTGTTAGTAGCTCTATAACTGATTCTCCCGACCCTCTTTCATTCTCGGTATGTTCAGCTGAGATGTTGTCTACTCCACCTGCCTTCCCATTCTGTTGTGCTCTTAGTGACTACACCTATTCTTTGATAATGGGGAAATCATTAAAATTTGTGGATTATGGAACATTAAGCTCTTCTAGGTGTCATATGGACTGATGGTTTTAGAGGTGTTTTGTTTTACAATACTCAGTCCATCTTTCTGCAGTTTCACTAGCAACTGTGAGGAATTTTCCATTTTCGACTTGAATGGTTCTGATGCTAAGTTGCTTCTGTCTAGTGAGGTCATTCACAATTTGGACTGTCTTTTTGCTGTTATGCTTTATCAGATTGCTCCTTATTTATAAAGATATATCCAGTGCCGGATTAAACCCTGTGGAGATACTTAGGCAGTCGACATTTTGGACCCCCTCGAAAGTAATCTATCAATATTATTTTGATCTGTTCTCGCGAATCCCCTAAAAGGGGTGGGGCTCATAAGCCGGTCCCAACCCTGCCTATTTGGTAATTCGGCAATGGATATATCACTGCATTTTCTTTTCAAAGGACCAATTGCTGACATTTGGTGAAGTAAATATCTAATATCATACATGAATGTCACACACCATGACAGCAAATAATCTTAGATTCCTTTGTTTCTTGTACAAAGTGCAGAAATCAGTACGAAGTATTAATTATATTGAATGTCAATATTTGATTTGACATCAGCTTTTCCTATATCTTGTCTGTATAAAGTCGATAAATAAACCACGTTATTTCTATTTGATGAAACAAAATTCTTGAGGTACAGGAAAGGTGGAATACAAGTATTAAATGACGTTATTGTGTATTCTTCTGTAAGTGCTTGTAAAGCAAAATACACACTTCACATGATAAAAAGAAACAAGAAACAAGCACATAAATATTAACCAAGCTACAATGAAAATTAATAAATAATAATAAAAATGACTCAAATATTGTTTCATCCCCGACATCACTGGGCCTCTTCCTGGTTAACGTTTTTGATCACGCAGAACTTAGATAAGCAGGTAGACGAAGCATATTGTTGAAATACGGAGTTAAGGTAAGTGTTTTAATTTTTGTTCATTTCAGAAAGACTGAAACTGTATGCATGTGATACTACTGAACTCACATGATATAAATGCCGAACTGGTTGTTTAGGGTAAAATCAGTTACCAGCTTGAAATCGAGCGGTAAAAAGATACATCTTCAAGGATCTCTAGCTAACGGATAAAGTGAGACTAACACTACTTCTCACACAGAACTCTTGCCGCTTCCGCTATACTTTTCCTAATGCTACTGTAAGGACTGGCCGTATTATTTGTAAGGAAGAATTGGAACCAAACTAGAAACGGGTCAACATAAAATATAATATGTAGGTTTTGCTGGCCAGGAATGATTGGTAAGATACGTAATGAAGTTCCCAAATAGTATTTACTAGTATCAAAAGTTCCTTCATGTCACGTACCAAAATAAGATACTAGTAAATACTATTTGGGAACTTCATTACGGAAATTAGTATTTGAATCATGTTTGTTGAATTAAAAATGTTCAAAATATTTGTAGATCCAGAAAATCCTCAGACTTATTTGATATTCTCTTTACAAAAGCTGATTGATTGATTGATTGATTGATTGATTGATTAATTGATTTTATAACGGCGTACCAGCACTTTTAGCCTATTTAGAGCCATAAAATAGGATATGTGCATACATGTTTAAATGCTAAAAAAAACTTAATATCCACCAGCGATATCAAAAACGAAATAATTCAAAGTAAAATGGTAAAACGTTGATAACAGTAAAATAGAAAGCTTACCAATTAAGGGAATATATATATATATATATATATATATATATATATATATATATATATATATATATATATATATATATATATATATATATATACAAATGAAAAGATGTAGATAATAAGGGACAGTATTTACATTACCTAAAAATACTCAAGGTGATTGCAATCAAGTTATAGTTGAAAATAAAAATATACTTCTTTTAGGAAATCTAAAAGAAGTGATATGTGTAGTATCAAAAGTTCCTTCATGTCACGTACACAATAGAATTTATCACGCGTGGGTTCCAGGTCGGAACACTCGGTCAAAAATTGTTTAACTGTGAATGGTTCATTGCAAAAAAACGCAATCTGGTGGATCTTCACCTTTTAGTATGTGGGAGTGGGTAATGTATAAATGACCAATTCTCATTCTTGCAATGACTACCTCCTTCTACGAATGTTTCTGAAAGATGGAGTCCATTCTCCCAGGGTTGGTTTGATGGTATGAAGTTTGTTATTCACTGCATCATCCCATGTTGCCAGCCACCTCTGGCGTAGGTACTTTTTGATAAGAGGTTTAAAGTCAGTAAACGGTAGCTTAAAATCAGATGGCTCCTGGGATAGAGCCATTTTAGCAGCGCGATCTGCTTCCGTATTACCATTAATACCAATATGGCTAGGTAACCAACACTATACTATATTGTATGAGGTACTAAGCTCGGTATGTTTGACTAGGTTAATAATGGGTTTTCCAGTTTTCTATTGTGTATTGACTGAGGCACTGATAGTGAGTCACATAAGATAATACTATTAACAATACGTTTATTCTCAATATATTTCAGAGCAAGGTCTATTTCACTGATTTCCGCTGAAAAAATGGACGCATCGTTTGGCAAACAGACGCAGTCTTCAAGGAAGTGTCTAGACTTCTAAATATATGTTCGATCTTCATTATTCATGAATTTAGGCGTGTTTGAATATTTACGTTAATGATGTTAGCATACATTTATTATGGACTCTAAGTTAGTACCATGAGGCGAATAAGATGCACTGTTATATCTCTTGCAGATATTCTGTTTATCCTATAATGCTATTCTTATTAAACAACAACAAAAAACCAGTTTTCATTTTAACAGAAAAAGACGTCATCTTCATAATTTTAAACTTTATTAAATAAATTCAAGAATATATTTACTTTTTATGTTTGTAGTTACTATTTACTGCTCAGTAAAATGTTTCAAATATGAAAAAAATATCTAAAAATAGTTCTCTTCTAAGTTCAAAATGGAAAATGCAAGTACGAACTTATAGGTTAAATGGAAAACCGCACAGCTCCTGATCTACTCCCACATCTTGCGCCGGGAGATAAAGAGCCATTAGTTTGAATTTTCTGATTATTCCTGGCAAACGACATATACCCTGATCTGCCAAATACATTGTACAACGGCAGATCTTACAGTCTTTGTCACGGGGGTGCAATCACATATAAGTGGTATGCACTAGATATACCTTAGTTTTAGTCTTGAATGCTATTGAAAATGTGACAGGTAATCGATACGGTCATACAAATGGTGTTAGTCAAATGATTACTTTGTAATGCAACAAGATAACAAGGCAGAATGGCATAATCCCTAAAAGAAAAAAAGCAAACGTTTGAGAGTTATGTTCGACCTAAAATATCCTTACTTAGCAAAACATGAATAGGATACTATCCGACATTATTGTGGATAGATAAGGATCTTGTTTTCCATATTTCTAAAACAATTAACCAAGCAGAAAATTCTGGAAGACCCTATATTTATACTAGATAAGTTTACTATTGCAAAAACCCATCACCTCTTACTTTACTTGGCCTCTTCCTAGTAAACTGGAGACATTACACTCAAAAACTTCATTTCAACATTTTCAGGGTGGAGGAGGAGGCGTGGAACGGATATAGGCTACAACAATTTTTTAAGACATGCAAATTCCATCCCCATTACGTCCTTGATTACATGTTGTTTATTCGCATTAATGTTTCATGATTACTTGTATTTATGATGCCGATATAGAGATGAAAGTAAGTTTTCAACAATGTTTACTTTTCGAGAAAAAAAATCATTTGTATTCATGCAAAACGAAAATTCGTTTGCTTGTATAAACGATCACTACGATAAAAGATGGTGTAATCATAGTGACATGCAAGAGTGCAATGGGAATAATGTAATTTTACCATTCGACTTCCAGCCATATTTGTATTTAGAAAGATATGGAAGTGTTGATTGGTCCACTGAGCTTAATTTGAAGCAAAGAATGGAAAAGGCGTTGTTAACCTAATCTAGCCCGCTTGATCTGGACTAAGTAGATTGACAAAGGCATTGTGTCCTGGTACCAACTGCATTGCCTGTTAAATATCAAGACAGTAGACAATTGCTTTAGATGTTAATTATTGTATGTTTTACATAAATGATCTAGCCTAAAATTCAAAATAGTCTTCAAAGTGACTAAACATGACACAAAATCCCAATTATTTGCATTAATTTGGGCATGATGTTATATAAAGATAAAACCATCAAAGTTACATATATACATATGACAGAAGTGAGCTTTAAAGATTCTAGCCCGAGCCCAAGCTCGTCATGAAAATGTTATTATAATGATAAAACGTGGGCCTAAACATATTTTTAGATTCTACTGCTAATTTCATTCGTCGTGTAACTGATTGGTCTGTAGCAAGATCTAGTGACTCGATGTTTGCTCTTCTAATCTTTTAGAAACAGGTGTCGCAGTATGATGCATTAGAAACTAAAGTTAATTTTTGTCAGCCTTGTTGGAACTTTGTAAATTAGCGTATGAAATATATACATATTTCTTTTTTATTACAGATATACGGTTCTAATTGGTGCATTGGTTCAACTGTATTAAAATTAATACCAACATGAGTCTCCGGAATGACCGCTTTAGTAAGTACTATACATTTTGCAGCCCCCCATCTCCCCCCCAAAAAAATGAACCAAACAAGAACAGAAACAGGGATGTTGCAACGTTCAGTGTGAGAAATTGTCATCGAGGTATAATGACAACCCTAATAAAGCGTTTACTATAGAAAATTACCATCAGGGAACAATGATTACCTTAAGTATGTGTTTAGTTGAACACACTCTGATCACTTAATAATGACTATCTTACAGTGGCATTTAATTGATGTTGTTATGGGGTTTGACGCCATTTTTCGGCACATGATAGGCTATATATGGCTGTCAGTATAATTGGTGGAAGAAGACTCCTGGATGACTTAGGTGCCATTATTCTGAGGGAGCCAAAATCGAAGTACACTGATGTTATGAATTAGTAGACTGAAAAATGAGATTAATAAACTTGGTGTAAGGAATAATCCTTTACATTCCAAGGCAAACCAAAGTCGAAGATCAAAGCCATTTTGATTCAAAAGATAAAAACTGTTTCTGGAAAGTAAATTTAGTTCCACATTTCGGTACTGGTTGACACAGTGGAGAAAACCTTAACATGGGCAATTAAATCCAATTAAAGTTGGTGTCAGTGGTCATAATCACTATGATCAGCTACGTTAGCTCTAGTTACTGAATCGCAAAGTTAAACCACACATTGTGGATTTGCAGACACGTTCGGAGTAGAAAAATGGAAATCACGTTGGAAGTGCAAGGTCAATAGCCACAGTGATTGGAAGAATCACATTATCTGTACCAAGATATAATAAATCTCAACCATATACCACCATCAAGGTTTACATATAACTTATATATTGCGGAAGATAAAGTATGTTTATCATAGTTGAAGGTCGCAGGAACTGAAAACATAAGTATGGATTTTACATCATATTTTTAATACCAGGCACATTAACACGAGGTTATAGAGCATTTGTATTTAAGGTATTGAAGAGGCCTAGTGATTACTGGGTCAAAGGTTAATGACCTAGGTTATTTTCCTTAAAAACTAATACGCTTTGCAGAGTTCTGTTTATCTTTTTGCAAGTTTCCTGCCCACATTTTGAAGACGGCCATCACTTAGGATAAAAAAAGACGCAAAGGAAAGGATATTTTATCGCTCACTCAGCAATGCGCCCTGAAAAAAACTTATATTATTCACTTCTTACAAAAAAGTGCAAGTAAACGAAATTATGTTACTTATGGAAACAAGACATCCATATATGTCTTACAAATTTACAAAATTGGAAGAACGTATTCGTCATATGGTCACAAGCGAATGCTTGCTGCCAATCATACGTTAAAAGTAAATTTGTTAAATACTGAGTTCAGAATTATCAATACAATAATTGAAATATATATGTATTACCTATAAGACACACCAAACTGTAGTCCACACTCATTTCACGTACGAAAGCAGGTTGTATCGAACCTGTGATAAATATTTCTGTTTCATAAGACTTCACGTAAGCTTAAACTCACAGAAATGAACGCACATTCTTCTGCCCTATATGTGTTACAAGTACTTACAAATCTTAAATTGTCAATTCGTTTGGAAATTTATCATTTCAATATAATTGTTTACAAAGTTTTTTTTTTCCATTTTAAGGACTACACTCAGTATGCTCATGACCGAAATTATGATACGTGTCCAAAAGCTTTTTATAAGTTCTCTTTCTTACATTTATATATTTTCATTTTTAATAGGAAAAGAAATGGAGGCGAACCCCTTAATTACAGAAGGTTATATCGGTATATCACATAATTCAAGTCATCGCCATGATCATTTGTGTAGCAGTGTCCATAAACTCTCTGTTATTTGACTTCCTCCTTTTGGTAAGAAACTACCGGTAATAATAATAATAATAATAATAATAATAATAATAATAATAATAATAATAATAATAATAATGATAGTAATAATAATAATAATGGTGATACTAATGATTCTTCTTCTTATCAGTTCTTGATTTACTACTAAACAACATATTATTTACGAAGACAACGACTAAGACAGTAACAGCAAAAACGATAACTATATTGCTGCTCCTGCATACAAAATGAGCAAGCACTTAACTCGCTTGGCGCTCAGCATTACGATGTTAGTGTCAGGTCAGGTCGGCTTTATGTCAAAATGTGAGAATTAAATGAATATACATGTATCTGTCTATCATATATTGCATCAGAATCAAACCCGAAGGTTCGTTATAATTCATAATGCTAACAACAATCCCTATCCCTCGTGATCCATGTGAATCTTCTTTTTCAGGCCATCATCCCAGTAATTTTGTTCATCATCTTTTGGGTTGCATGAAAATGCAATTTCCAGGATCTGGTTGTTATTCTTGTAAGTATTAGGATCGTTAAACACACACACACACACACACACACACACACACACACACACACACACACACACACACACATATATATATATATATATATATATATATATATATATATATATATATATATATATATATATTGTTACGGCTATTGGATTTAATTTATTTATTTTTTAATTGTTAAACCCAAATTTATTATTTAGGATTTAATATTCATTAATTGGGAAATTGTTCTAGAAAGTTCAGCTTAATCACTTTCTGTAAATAGGCTGACTTAGATTGTAAACAAGTTTTGACCTTGGCTTACAGTGGTCTAGTTCCTGACCTTGCTTTGAACATTGTCAACAGGTCTTCAATTTCATTGGTTAATTTTAGGGACAACATTCTATTTTTAATTCTTAGGGGTAAGAAAAATCTAGAGTATGTTATTTTTAGTAAGGTAGTCTCTTTCTGTGACCTTCCATGACCTATCAATTTCTAGAAAAGAGCATGATCACTTGTTTACTTCAGAAAAAACAATATATATAGCTGTATTTTAGAAGCTGACAGTAGTAGAAGTATTGGGCTGTAAGTTATTGGTTGTGTATTTATGTTTGAGTGTTAATATTATTCTGGACTTGTGTCAATTCGTTGGAAAAGAAGAATTATTCTATTTATCTGGAAAAGGACATATGTTTCATAATTTCATCTGGATGATTTAAAAACAAGATCTGCATCACGTGACATTGTCAGCCATTTTGGATTATTACCTCGTCAAGATTCGAACCTGGAACTATTAGAACATTTATTTATCAGGACTTGTAATTCCATTAGTGGATTATTTTGTGAATTCTATATTTGTTGGATTTGATTCTCTAAAACCGTAAGTTTATTTATTTTATGAAAATAATTGTACTTAATAAAATCATTGTTAAAGTTATACAAGCTTGTTAGTTTTCACTCTTTCTGTGTTGCTGCTTATTCGAGCCTAAGCACGTAACATAGAATTGGGGGCTCGTCCGGGATTGAGATTTGAGATAAATTTGAATTTAAATTTGAATTTCCCCTAGTTTTTGACAATTTTAAATCTTTAGTGAGACTAACACGCTTGTATCAAAATGACTTCTAAGGTAGAAATATTTCTTTCTAATCCTACCCAGGAGCAATTAGATCTTTTCAAAAAAGACGAGTTGGTTCAACTTGCCAGAAAATACGATCTTTCTGAAGTGAAGGCTTCTTTAACGAAACAAGATATCAAAAAGATTTCGGTCCAGTATTTGGTAGAACAGGATGTTTTTGAACAAAGTGCTTTGATTCCAGTCAGTAAGTCTACACCAGACTCTGACATTAAACTGAAGGAATTAGAATTAAAATTCAAGATGGAATTAGAGTTGAAGAAGCTGGAATTTCAGAGAGAGAGTGAATTAGAGTTGAAGAGGCTAGAATTTCAGGAAAGGGAGAGAGAAAAGCAATTACAATATGAGAGAGAGGAGAAAGAGAAACAAATTGAATTACAAAAAGAGCAAATGCGAATTGAGAGAGAGGAGAAAGAGAAACAAATTGAATTACAAAAAGAGCAAATGCGAATTGAGAGAGAGGAGAAAGAGAAACAAATTGAATTACAAAAAGAGCAAATGCGAATTGAGAGAGAGGAGAAAGAGAAACAAATTGAATTACAAAAAGAGCAGATGCAGATTGATAGAGAAAAAGAGGAGAGAGAGAGGGAATTAGAGTTTAAGAAACTGGAATTTCAGGAAAGGGATAAAGAAAGACAATTACAATTTGAAAAAGAGGAGAGAGAGAGACAGGAAAGGGAGAAGGAAAAACAATTACAATATGAAATTAGAATGAAAGAAATGGAGCTGGCAAGTGAGAATCACCGTCATACTTCAAATCAAAATTTTGATTTAGCAAGGAATATTAGATTAGTGCCCCCTTTTAAAGAAAAAGAAGTAGACAAATATTTTATTCTTTTTGAAAAAGTTGCAGAAAATTTAAAGTGGCCAAGAGAGAATTGGACTCAGTTACTACAATGTGTACTTACTGGTAAGGCTAGTGAGATTTACACTTCACTGTCTGTTCAGCAAAGTGGTGATTATGACGTAGTTAAAGAATGCATTTTAAGAGGTTACGAGTTAGTTCCTGAAGCTTATAGGCAAAAATTTAGAAATTACAGAAAAGAAGCTGGGCAAACTCATGTCGAATTTGCTAGACAAAAAGAACAGTTGTTTGATAGATGGTGTTTAGCCAAGAAAGTTGAGCAAGATTATCAAAATCTCAAGCAAATTATATTAATTGAAGAGTTCAAAAACTGTGTCCATAATGATGTTAAAACTTATCTTGATGAGCAACAGATTGAAACCTTGGAAAATGCTGCTCGAGCTGCTGACGAATATTCTTTGACACATAAGGTTCCTTTTGTTAACAAGACTTCTACTCAACAATTTAATGGCAGAAAAGAATTTCTGCCTAATTCAAGCCCTTCTAAAACTCAAACTAACACAACTTTCAAAAATCAGACTTCGGAGAAGTTTGATTCTAGATCCTTGTCTCTTCCGACGTGTAACTTTTGCAAGAAAAAAGGACACGTTATTTCTGATTGCTACAAATTGAAAAATAGGCAACAGAATCAAGATAGACCAGTTCCAAATGCTCTTATTTACAAGAGGTCAAGGTCACAGTCATGTATTGAAAGCAATACATTTGTTGGGTCAAATAAATCCCAGTCTGATTTTGATATGGAGAATTATGAACCATTCATATCGAAGGGTTCTGTATCACTTTTGGGTGATTCAGCCAATCCCATCCCTATTAAAATTTTAAGGGACACAGGAGCCTCTCAGAGTCTTTTATTATCAGGTACTTTGCCTTTATCTGAGAAGTCTTCTAATGAAAGTGTTCTTATTCAGGGTTTGGAGTGCTGTTTTGTTAATGTTCCTCTCCATTGTGTAAATTTGTCATCAGACTTAGTGTCAGGACCTGTGACAATCGGAACAGTCTCGGTTTTGCCCGTAGAGGGAATTGATTTATTGCTAGGCAACGACTTAGCTGGGGACAACGTTGTGGTTAATCCACTTGTAACTGACAAGCCTAATTTGGATCAGAAAGTTGATCCAATTGAAAAAGAAATCCCTGATATATTTCAAGCTTGTACAGTTACTAGAGCTATGGTAAAGAAAGCTCTTGAGAATGAAGTTGAAAAGGGCAGTATTCCCTTCGTTGACAAATGCATGGGTCAGGCTTATGTTATTGAGGGCAGCATTCCCTTACCTGATACCTGCGTGGGTCAGGCTTGTGTTGAAAAAGCCAGTATTCCTTTAACTGACGCTTGTAAAGGTCAGGTTTTCAATGAGGTCACATTTACTTCTTGTTTAGATCAATCAGAAAGTATTGATCATAGTGATCCTCTTTTGACAACTCATTCTCTTTATTCTAATCAGGGTAGTGATTTTGAGAGTGATGTTACAGAAGGCAGCATTCCTTCAACTGGCACTTGTATAGGTCAGGTTTTTGATGAGATCACTTTTACTCTTGGTTTAGATCAATCAGAAGGTATTGATCAAAGTGATCCTCTTTTAATAACTCATTCTCTTAATCAGGGTGATAAACGACAGTCACTTGTCGTCGAACAAGAAAAGGATCCTGAGATCTCCTGTTTGTTTCAAAGGGTCATAAATGAGACTGAAGTTACTGAAGTTCCTGTCTGTTATTTCATTAAAAATGGAATTCTTATGAGAAAATGGAGACCTTCCGAGGTACCTGCTGGTGATGAGTGGTCAGTGAACTATCAAATAGTAGTTCCAAAACCTTACAGACAGGAAATACTTAATCTGGCCCATGAAACTCATTTGGCTGGTCATTTAGGGATTAAGAAAATGTATCACAAGATCTTGAATCACTTCTATTGGCCAGAAATCAAAAGTGATGTTGTCAAATATTGTAGATCTTGTCATGCTTGTCAAATGGTAGGAAAACCCAATCAGAAGATACGTAAGGCTCATCTGCAACCTATTCCTACGTTTGAGGAAACATTCAGTGGAATTATGGTAGATTGTGTGGATTCCCTACCCAAGACCAAGTCAAGTAATCAATTAAAGTTAAAAATGAAGCTAAGGTTTGAAAGTAATACAAGGGAGAGAACTTTTGAGTCTGATAATGGAGTTGTGTTACTCTTATTCATTCTTCTTACTTTACTTCAAATTAGATATTACGGCCCTTACAAAGTTAAGAAGAAAATGAATTAAGTTATAGTATTAGTGCTCCTGGGATCTAAATTAATTATAGAAGTACCAGTGTATTGAAAGAGATAGCCATGTTAAATATGTAATTAATTTAATTGTACCAGTCCTATTTAGTGAAGGAATATCATCAGGATTCGACTGATATTGGAGCGACGAATTGTCAGAATTCAGAAATTATGAAAAAATCTAGACCAGAAACTTTCATATTTGCAAGTGCAAGAAAGAAATGAACTGAAATTTATTATTATATAAGCACTTATGTCCAGATATTCTTACCAGGACAAACAAAATTTTCATGACGTTGAAATTGAAAATTTCAAACAGCATCCATGCAGGATGAGTCCACTCAAACAGGAATATTTGAAAAGGGAAATTCAATATTTGCTGTAGAATGATTTTACCAAGCCCAGTAAAAGTGATTGGAGTTCACCATGCATACTTATTTCAAAACCAAATAAAACTTTCCGTATGTGCACTGATTAAAGTAAGGTGAACAGAGTGACAAAAACAGATTCATTCCCATTAACAAGAATTGACTATTCTATTGATAAAATTGGGAATGCCAAGTACGTCACCAAATTCTGACCTTCTGAAAGGATTTTGGCAGATTCCACTACGGAAAGAGCAAAGGAAAACTCGACATTGCGACTCCAAAAGGACTCTAGCAATATAAAGAAAGTCCATTTCAACGTCTCATAAAAATGTTCATCACTGGTCTAGAGATTTGTGACGTCATCATCTACAACGACACCTGGAGAGAACATCTAGCAACAATTCGATAATTCTTTAACAGACTCACTAATGTATGTTTGACAATTAATTTGTCTAAAAGTGAGTTCTGTTGTGATTGTGTGCCTTTCCTAGGACATTTTGTGGGAAATGGACAAGTTAAAAATTTGAGGCTATTTCTTGATAATATAATTGTATACACTCTTTCCCGTGTATAATTCATTATATTGTGTAATTTTTAATTTCAGATGTAAATTGGTTTGTGATAAAAAGAAAGTTTTATCATATAAACTTTTCTTTTTATTTTATGGGGGAAGGTGTTACGGCTATTGGATTTAATTTATTTATTTTTTAATTGTTAAACCCAAATTTATTATTTAGGATTTAATATTCATTAATTGGGAAATTGTTCTAGAAAGTTCAGCTTAATCACTTTCTGTAAATAGGCTGACTTAGATTGTAAACAAGTTTTGACCTTGGCTTACAGTGGTCTAGTTCCTGACCTTGCTTTGAACATTGTCAACAGGTCTTCAATTTCATTGGTTAATTTTAGGGACAACATTCTATTTTTAATTCTTAGGGGTAAGAAAAATCTAGAGTATGTTATTTTTAGTAAGGTAGTCTCTTTCTGTGACCTTCCATGACCTTCTATCAATTTCTAGAAAAGAGCATGATCACTTGTTTACTTCAGAAAAAACAATATATATAGCTGTATTTTAGAAGCTGACAGTAGTAGAAGTATTGGGCTGTAAGTTATTGGTTGTGTATTTATGTTTGAGTGTTAATATTATTCTGGACTTGTGTCAATTCGTTGGAAAAGAAGAATTATTCTATTTATCTGGAAAAGGACATATGTTTCATAATTTCATCTGGATGATTTAAAAACAAGATCTGCATCACGTGACATTGTCAGCCATTTTGGATTATTACCTCGTCAAGATTCGAACCTGGAACTATTAGAACATTTATTTATCAGGACTTGTAATTCCATTAGTGGATTATTTTGTGAATTCTATATTTGTTGGATTTGATTCTCTAAAACCGTAAGTTTATTTATTTTATGAAAATAATTGTACTTAATAAAATCATTGTTAAAGTTATACAAGCTTGTTAGTTTTCACTCTTTCTGTGTTGCTGCTTATTCGAGCCTAAGCACGTAACAATATATATATATATATATATATATATATATATATATATATATATATATATATATATATATAACACACATATAACACACACACACACACACATATATATATATATATATATATATATATATATATATATACATGTATATGTGTGTGTGTGTGTTATAAAGCTAGTTGTTAAAAATATTAGAATGCTCTTGTAGTGAACAAAGAGATATATAGGACAGTTTTATATCTATGTTATCAAACTATTTGTTAAAGATATTAAAATGCAAATATAGATTGAAAGAAATGAATCTAAGGAACCGAAAACTAGTCTTTTGCAAATCCAGAAGAGAGGACCGTACTTGTAAGCTGTTTTTGTATATTGTAATATGTTAAAAAAATCTCGACAATTCCACAAAAAACAATTTTTTTTCATGAATCTGGTAAAAAGTGTACATAATCGATACAATATTATAATTTTTATTTAAAAAAACTAGCAAAAATGTAATTAAAGAGAGAAATCTGTTTTGCAACTTACCGTAAACTGTTTTGAAGTAATCATTGCTTTCAGATTAACGTGCCGATTTGACACTAAGACTATAACGCTAACCAATCAGAATTGAGTAATGTGCTTTTCCTTTTATCAAACGAATTCAATTTAAACTATAATTACTCAATGAATGGCATGTGTTAAATTAGCGACATATTTATCAATGTATTGTGTTAGGCTATGTTTGTTTAATATATTCTTATTCGCGGTTATTTACACACTCATACGAATAAACGCATTGAAAGGTAAAAAAAGAACAAGATAGCTGATGTAACAATTTTAAGAAATAGCTTTTATGATTTTATATACCTTAAAGAATCTACATTTTGGTATCACTAATTGATAACAATGTTGAAAAAGGAAACATCAAATCCTACTTAAAATACTCATTAAAACAATATGCAAATCCGATGGAGTGGGCAATATCATTACCTGATTAATTCACGTTGACTTTAATTACTACAGTCCAGTTTTCACAATTGTTTCATTAAGAACTATTGCTATGTTTAGTCGTGCACGATTTAATTTGTCAAAAGTATTAAGTTGTACCAGATTTATTGCTTTGCACATTCTGAGGTTATTGCATTTTTTATAATTACAGGTCCACTACAACCCCATACTCAGTACATTGTGGTTCCTCGTCGCAATCCCAGGTTTTGTCCTTACCTGCGTTCTGAACCGAAATTTGGTCTCGAATAGTTACTACAATAAAGATATAGTGGACGTGAGGATCACAATCGTTGCAGTGTTGACTGGCATAACTGGTCTTGTCTCAGCGATATTTGCAGTTATGGGAATATGGAAGTCTGCCCGCAAAGTCGTTCTCATTGCAAGATCTGGTGAATGTGATCCCGTCAACGCAGGTGGAAGTGTTCATCCCTTACACTAGGCACCGATAATCTTTACTGATCTAAATTACATACGAATTAAGCAAGCCTTGTATGGTCATCCAATTCTGCCTCGATGACGATGACAACAGTGATATGATCACAGACCAGTTCCATGTGACGTCAGCCTGTTGATTTTCAATTTTTGCAATTGAATGGTCTTACATATTGAATCTTTTTCTTAAGTAACTTTCATTTGTTGTGCTTTAAAAACAGTCCATTAAAAACATGCTTAGCATCAAAGCTCTTCTTGTGCATTTCTTAAAGATGTCAACATTAGATATAATTTTAAAAGCGTTTATTTGCACCAGTCTATATTGTGATTATTTACAAAACATTACGGTTTTGTTTGGCAATCACATTGTAATATGAAGCGATGGACAAAATATTACTGTTCTAAGTTTGTTTTGAACCATTGCATTAGAAAAAGTGTTTTCCGGTCATTAATGCCATGCAGTATATAGTATGTACTACCTACTATGTTCATTCTCACTACGAGGTATACCTTCTGCGATATTTCCCCGGGCTGTGGTGTGATTTGTGTTTGAAGTATAGTCATTTTGAATTGGTCTAATCAAGAGCTGCTGCACATTTATCATTACAATTTTACACCTGATGAGCCTAAACCAGCTTTGAAGATTTTAGTGTAGGTATTGGTACACGAGAGAATTAATAACTTCTAAGCGTATTTGCGACTGTTTCTGAGAGAATCGAATTGTGCGGAAAGTACAAACGTCAATTTGGTCATCACTGCTTAATTAAAGTCTTTGTTATATTGTGTAAATTACCCTCTATAGTAATTAACACGCTTCATTAAAGCAAAAAATGACATTGTAGGAGCATGAAAAATATGGAGAGTTCTTCATGAGAAAGTAATTAGCCATAATATATTAAGCTAATGAGTCAACGACCAAATGATTTATTATACATCAAATATGATTGTTCTGACACATGTAAATGTTTCGAAGGCGAACTCTGATTATTTTTGGATTAAAGATGATCGAGAGATCAAGGCAACTGCAGGAAGTATTTTGCCTGTGACGCTTTGTATAAATTATTCCAAAGGTAATGCTGATCATTCTCTTATATATGTGTGTACAAATGATTCTATAATTGGTAATAAAATCTTTTAAAGTATTAGAATTCCTTCTTTGGTTCGCATCTTCTATAAACGTTTAATGTGTCTACAATGTTTGTTGTCATTCCATCATCGGTCAGAGATAACTCCTAGGGACGTAAAGACGCGGGATAACATAATCGACGCTTACTAGGCCATCCCCTCAAATAAAAATAAAATTCCTTTAACCACCTAATGTAATGTGGTAATTGAAAAAAGCTGCACCAAGAATACAAGTATCCTGTTGTTAGGATTACATAATCGTTAAACTGTTCGTAGGCAACGCAACAAAATGTTCAATGTTTAGTTTATTTTATAATAAAGGGATATAATATTACTGCTTCATAAAATCAGCTTTCGTCATTTATGCTGTTGTATTCTTTTTGAAATTATAAAGAATCATAATAAAAGCACAATGTCATATAATTTCAGAAGGTAATGCATCCGTTCTGTAAAAATCACCCCCTGGTCAGGAACGAGAAAGTTCTATACGTCTGATCGAAAGTAGTGGGCGTGGAGTTGGAGAGGGTCTGGAAGGGTGGGATGAAGCTAGATATGAACAACTTAACGTTCCTGTTCTGCTGTTATAGATTATGGTTAAAACTGGTCTACTCTGTTATTCGATTATGATGGGGTCTTTCAACATTAATGTGCAATACGTTATATATTACCTCTACGCGAAATCTTACATTACTCCAGTAGCTAATGTCAAACTACTAGACAATCTTCTTGCATAAGCTGAGAGCAGGGAATAATATATTAACGGCAGGGAAGGACAATTGTATTGTCTGCACACAATACCAAGATTCTAAGGGATGCTGTGCAAGACAATGTAGGTCATATCTCAGAGTGGAAAAACGTTACTCAGCGGTTAACGTCAAAGAATGACTGTGCCATTTCATTTGATAACAAGTGGGCGGCATGCACATGGTAAAATTAAGTACTTCCGTTTAGATGATAAAAGCGGGGATAAATCATATGGAATTTCTACGGATGAGAGCAGGTTTAGAGGATCTGCTTTTTTCCGAACGCAGTGAGGATGTTTGTTCTTTCGTGCTGGGTGTGGCGACTGGTTGAGAGTAAATATTCTGTAAATCAGTTTTTTTAGGTTACATATCAGATTCTATGTTCCATTGCAAGTTGGAATATTGAGCCTACCTTATCATAATGAACCTATTTTATTACTCCTACGTACATTTATTTATTGGATAGAAATATATGAGTATCGTCTTAGCCTAGCAAGTATTATGGTATAGATTTGGGCAGAAGCAACCACTACGGGTCACACTTGCGTACAATTATACGCCATGCACTTATTGTATTTACTTTGTTCTCATGTCTGTTTCGTTGTTTCGTTTTTTTTTTTTATTATGTCTAGCAATACTATCAAATCATATCGGTGTTTACGGAGGAAACGTTAAATCGATCAGAGCAGTTTTTCTTCTTGTAGTAGTTGAAACAGTAAATGCAGTGTCACAACCTAAGTATTAGCCGCACACAAACCCACTTGCACGTGCGGACGCTTGGGCATGTACGAGTGTCATCACGAGCTTACTTCAAGCAATAGGTCCCACGTTCACAAAGATGTATCATGATAGTAATTGTTTTCAACAGACATTCGGTGGAGTAAATATTTCATATATCTTACATGCATGTCATACGCCTTCACAGTGAGCAAATGTGGACACATAATCCTTTTCGCCAGTTCAAAGTGCATACTATATCCAGTTATAAATTAAATCTGATGTATCGTTTGACTGCATCTTGTTATATCTGTGCAGTATCGATCAACAGAAAACGTTATACATATTTGAACGTGATGAAACAAGAAATGAGGTACAGGATAGGTAGAATATATATATATATATATATATATATATATATATATATATATATATATATATATATATATATATATATATAAGGTGGCAGTATTGCGTATCTTCTTTAAAATGCTTGTCTAAGAACAGATCCCCTCCTCTACAAAATTCCGAACAGGAAACCAACACCTAAATATTAAGCTAGTGTAAATGAAAATTGACTAATAAGAAAAAAGACTGCAATGCGGTCTCATCCACATCTTTACTGCGCCTTTTCCTGACAACATTGATAATCACGCAGTTCCTTGCTGATAGATAGATTAATATTTAACGGCGCTTCAGAACTTTTAGCGCCATACAACAGGTTGTATTTAAACATGGTTAAAAATACTAAAGGTATCGACCAGCGATATAAAAAAAAACAAATAGTGCAATATAAAATGACACGTTGTTGGTAACAGTAAAATATGAAGCTTCCCAATCAACGGGAGATGTAAATGGTGTATGTTGATGAAAAGATGTTGAAAAATTATGGGCCGTATTTGCATTAGATACAAATGCACTAGGTGATGACATACAAGTTAAAGTTGAAAATAAAGATTTACTTCCTTCAGGAAATCTAAAATACAAGTGATAGATATAGTATCAAAAAGTTCCTTCATGTTATGTACATTATAGTACGTATCACGTGTAGGTTGCAGGTCGGAACACTCGGTCATAAAGTGTTTAACAGTGAAAAGTTCATTGCAAGAAACGCACTCTGGTGGATCTTCACCTTTTAGTATGTGGGAGTGGGCTATGTATGTATGACCGATTCTGATTCTTGCAATGACAGTCTCCTCCCTACGGATAGTTCTGTAGGAAGTAGTCCATTCACCCAGGGTGGGTTTGATGGCATGAAGTTTGTTGTTGACTGCATCATTCCATGACGTCTGCCACTTCTGACGTAGGTACCTTTTGATACAAGGTTTAAAATCAGCAAACGGTAATTTAAAATCTGATGGTTCTTGGGATAGAGCCATCTTAGCAGCTCGGTCTGCTTCTTCATTACCTCTAATACCAATATGGCTAGGTAACCAACAGTATACTATATTGTAGGAGGTACTATGCTCTGTAATTTTGACGAGGAGATGGACCAATAATGGATTATCTAGTTTTCTATTGTGTAGCGACTGAAGCACTGATAAAGAGTCACAGAAGATAATGCTATTTAAGACACGTTTCTGTTCGATAAATATGAGAGCAAGGTCTATTGGCATCTTTTGGCAAACGATCTTTTCCTATGTCTTTGCCACTAACGAAGGCCGCAGCAGCCTTTTCATCAACTTTTGATCCATCAGTATAGAATTTAGTGTAATTTGTAAAATCGTTGAGAAGTTCATGATACTAGTTCTGGAAGATGACAGGGTTTATCTCAGATTTTTTCCCCATCATGTAACGTAAAAATCGCTTTGGGTTGCTTAAGTAGCCAAGGTGGTGTTTCTGAGTCAAACGTTTTCTGAACTGTAGATTAATTTTGATAGTATCAAGGCTGTTTGATGTTCTTATGCTAAAAGAAGGTAAGGTATTTGGTTTATTTTCATATAAAGTTTTGTATTTTGGTTGAAAAACAGCCGAAAAAGCAGGGTTCAAAAGGGTTGATCTTAATTTGAGAGCATATTGTGCAGAAAGCATTTCTATGCGATGCGATAAAGGTAGTTCATTCGCTTCCGCGAGAAGGCTTTCACATGGAGAGGTCTTAAATGCTCCTAGAGCGAGTCTTATTTCCTGATGATGAATTCGGTCATGCGTTTCCAAATAGGACTTATTAGCTGAACCATAAACAATGCATCCATGGTCTACTATGGAGCGGATAAATGATCTATACAAATTAAGGAGGACTTTTTTTTATCAGCACCCCAGTCAGTGTGCGCAATTACCTTAAGTAAATTTAAAGCTTTTAAGCATTTAGCTTTTAAATTATTGATATGTGGTATATAAATCAGTTTTCTGTCGAAGATAATACCCAAAAACTTTGTTTCCTCAACAACTGGAATAAGTGTTCCATCCAGCGTGAGTTTAGGGTCATCATGATGTCTTCGCAACTGACAGAAATGCATGCATACTGTTTTCGATTTAGAAAATTTGAAACCGTTATTACTGGCCCAACTTTGGATCTTATTGATACTTTGCTGGAGTTGCCTTTCAATTGTATGCATGTGCTTTGATCAATAACCAATTAAAAAATCGTCTACATATAATGAGCAATCCACACCAAGAGCTAAGCACTTGGTGATGCTATTGATTTTGATATTAAATAGTGTCACAGATAAAATACTGTCATGGGGCACACCCATCTCTTGCTGGTGCATATCGGAGAGGGTAGAGCCCACTCGTACTTTGAATTCTCTGTCGGAGAGAAAATTGGAGATGAAAGAGGGCAGACGACCTTTAAGACCCAGATCGTGCAGATCATTTAGTATCCCGTACTTCCATGTTGTGTCAGAGGCCTTTTCTAAATCAAAGAAGACTGCTACTAAATGTTCCTTCTTGATAAATGCATCGCGAATAAATGTTTCCAGTCTAACCAGATGATCGTTTGTACTACGACCAGAACGGAAGCCACTTTGGAAAGGAGATATTAAATTGTTACTTTCCAAGTACCATAAAAGCCGAGAATAAATCATTCGTTCCATTGTTTTGCACACGCAGCTTGTCAGTGCAACGGGCCGATAGCTGTTAGGATCTTCGATATCTTTGCCTGGTTTGGGAATCAGTAATACTATTGCTTCTTTCCAGTTCTTAGGTACATTACCAGCAATCCATAAATCATTGAAGATTTTCAGAAGTAATGTCAGAGAAGATTCTGGCAGGTGTTTCAGAAACTGGTAATGTACTTCGTCAGACCGAGCGGATGTATCATGGGCCTTGTCTAAAGCATCCCTAAACTCCAATAAAGAAAACAGCTGGTTATAGCTTTCAGAGTTGTTCGATGTGAACTTTAAACGTTTCTTTTTGAGATTTTAATCTTCGAAAGGTTTCTGAATAATTAGATGATGATGAGTTTTTTGAGAAACTATCGGCAAGAATATTTGCTATGTCACGTTTCGAACTAAAATTGTTATTGGTTGTTTTCAGTTGTCGAATAGAATTATGTTTACTCTTTCCATTTATTTTTCGAATAGTATCCCAAACTTGTTTCATTGAGGAACGAAAGTTTATAGAAGAAACATATTTCTTCCAGGGTGTACGTTTACATTGTTTGATTGTGCGTCGTGTTTTAGCCGATATGTGTTTAAATTTTCGGGAGTAGGACGATTGTTGAATTGTTTTAATGTTTCTCGGAGTTGTTTAATGGCTTCTTTGCATTCGTTGGTTACCCAAGGTTTTTGCGGTTTTTTACTGTTCAGTGAGGACTTAGTAATAGATTCATCTGCAATTGAAATTAGAATTGAAGTATAATGCTGTAAAATGGATTAACAGCGTTGAATATTGTATCATTATTTAGTCTAGTTTTACATAGTGTTTGAAAGGAAACCCAGTCGGCTTTCTTTATATTCCATTGTGGAATTGCGTCATCAATTTTAGAGTTATTTTCAAGAGTGATTGGAAAATGATCACTGCTGTGAAGGTTATCAGCGACCTTCCATTCATAGTCCAAAAGCAATGAAGGAGAGCAAATTGTCAAATCAATGGACGTGTACGTACCCGTTCCTGGGTGTAAATATGTCGGTGAGTTAGTATTATATAGACACAGATCATGTATAGAAAGGAAATCTACTTTATGGACTCTGTCGTTTATGTGATTCGATCCCCATAGAATGTTATGGGCATTACAATCCCCGAGTAAAACGAAGGGCGTGGGAAGTTGTTGAACAATATTGTCTAATTCATTTGGTACTAGTTTGGTGTTTGGTGGTAAGTAAAAAGAGCAAAATGTAATCACTCGATGTAAAGTGACGCTTACAGCAATAGCTTGTTAATTGGTATTTAAAGGAATGACTCTGTGAAGGGCTCTATTGTTCACAACAACACAGACTCCTCCTGAGGCCCTGTCAGCGCTTTGAAAGTACGTGTTGAACAGGGAAAGGTTTTTAAATGTAATTTTATCTGTGTCTTTCAGAAATGTTTCCTGTAAACATAGTACAGCAAAGATCTTGTTCATTTAAAAGCAGAAGAATATCATTGTATTTAGCTTTAAGTTCTCGACAGTTCCATTGTATGATGGTTTTCTTCATTATAAAATTATGCTGGAGATTCTGGATCTAGGTAAGACTATTCGCGACGAAAATGTGTGTTGTTATTTGTCTGGAGGAAGTACGGGAGTATATTTGGTTTTACTAGGTTTGGATGAACCTTGAGTACGTGGAGCAGTTTCTTCTGCATCCATGCTCTCAAGGTCTCCACACATATTGTAAAGTTTAATGGGGTCATCTGACCCCTTTTGCGGTTTATTAGTTTGTGCTTTTTGTTTATTATTTGGAGCTTTTGGTGGTGGGTTGTTATTAAATGTTGTCTGAGTTGATATTGTGCTTTTCTGTGGCTTATAATTAGGAAAATTGGCACTTGTTGAATCGGGCTGATCCGTCTGAGTTTACGTGTCCTTCATGATTTTTGGGTTGTGTTTCACGACTGTGGAGAAGGATGGGTCAGAAAGGGATGTTTTTGCCTGGACAAGTTTGCTGGTCTCTGGATAGTGAATGTTGGAGGTAAACTTTACCCTCTGAATTTCCTTCTCCTGTTTCCAAGTATCACAATCCTTAGAAATGGCGTGATGTTCCCTGCCACAGTTGACACAATGCGGAGTTGTTCTACAATCAGCTTCCTGATGAGAGTGGTCTCCGCATCGGCCACATACCTTGACTCTGGAACATCGGTCCTCGTGATAGCCGTATTTCTGACACTTATAGCATCGAAGGGGGTTTGGTATGTAGATCTCAACCTTTACTTGCAAAAATCTAACCTTGACCACTTTGGGCACTGTCGGTTTATTAAAGGTGAGTACAAATGTGTTGGTGTCCTGCAGGTTGTTATTACGTTTAATGCGTATTCTATGCACTGCAGTGACACCTTCATGTTTCATCCCTTCGATGATATCTGTGTCGGTGACTCCAGCCAAGTCCCGACAGCTCATTAAGCCTTTGGACGAATTCAGTGTAGTTTGGGCAAATGAGGTCACTGGAATATCGAAAAAGGTTTTCATTTTCATGATATTATCTGTTTGACCCTTTCGCTCACATTCAATTAGACGGCAACCCGATTTGAGTTTTTTGACACTTTTTGGTGTGCCAATCGATCTCGAAATGGTTTTCTTAATAACAAACGGAGATAAAGTTGAAAGTGGTTTAGCATCATCATTAGACTGAATAACCATGAAGCGTGGAAATGATTCCACGCCACTTGTTTCTTCATCTGAATCAGACAGTGGTTTAGTACGTTTATTGTTGGTTTTTGTTTGTTGCATTTGCCATGATTAAGATTTAAAATTTCAGCACCCATGCTCCCCACCGACCAAGGAGCCCAACAAGGGGACACTTTTCAAGTGCCAGGGATACACAGATGCCATACTCGTTAGATAAAATTACCTGGGATTGACCCATGAAGCTTCCTTCTAGGGTCGGTAAAATTACCTCCCGATTGACCCGTTGAGCCACCGCCTTCTCGGAAGTCTTCTAAAGCTTGGGAAAGTGAAAGCTAAAGGAAAGAATGTAGGGGCAACGGTGTTATCAAGAGAGATACAAGAAAGAAAAAGAAGATGAATAAGTAATACAAAAGACCTCCTAGGGCTCGGCATGAACATTCCATTTGTCGAGACCGGGCCCATCTCAACCACCTGTCTAACAGAAGTAGAGGCCAAAGTAGTGTGTTGCAACTACCAGGATCTTTTCCTCCTCCGACACGGGTCGCAACCCACGGCAAACAGGTTGCCTCTACTTAGTCGCCTTTTACGACAAGTGGCGAAGCACGTCGGGCCAATTCGACAACCCCGAACCCGCAGGGGGAAGTTCCTTGCTGAGCAGGTATACTAAATCTATTGCACAAATACGGAGATAAAAGTGAGTTCATTTTCGTTTATTTCAGAAAGCCTGAATTTTCATACATGTGGTATTACGTAAAGTATTGTGCTTACATTCACCAATCGCCAATACTAAAATTTACACTCATAATGTTATGAATGGCATTGAGACATACTACCTATTGGTTTATATTTAGAGTTAGTTCAAACCGATCGAGTGAGAGTAGTTTTGAACACAGAAAGGAGCAATATCGTTTAAAATAAAAGCCCTTGACACCTTGCACAACTGGCGAAGATAAATCGACGACTTAAAAAAAAAGATAAAGATTGGGTTTATTTACAACGGCAATGTATCGTTATGATACCTGTAAAAGCGGAGACCATAAATAATTGTTTTAAAATGCATAACGATACATATGATAATTATTCATCTCATTATCATTTTAGGTATAACCACTTTAAAAAAGTTTTTTTTATATAATTATTAAACATGTGCTGGAAACCATGTTATAAATAATTGTAATTTCATGCTCATTTATATGTTTACCTGATGGCCCATTGTCTCTCCCTTGTACCTTGTAATATTTGATACATTAGGGATCTGACTGAATAGCTTTCTGTGTGTTTGAAATTCTTCAAATAACATCAACAATGTTTTAGTCAAATAACATTAACAATGTTTTAGAGTATTACACATGTATCAATGTCCAGCTCTTTGCATTTGCTTGCATTATTACTGCGTTTCGTCACTTAGAGTATATTTTCCGTTGATCTCATATTGATGCCAAAGAGTTGTTCAAAGGCACCAACATCAATCGAATGTAACATCATGCTCATGATATTCTCCCTCGATATTATATACATGGCCTCTACCCATCGCTGCTTTAGACCTGCCAATGGGTATCAATCTGGTTTTGGACTTTAATTGTAACGAAGACCTTATTAATAAATGAGTTATAGAAATATTCAGTATCACGTGGAACTTAAATGCTATTTGTCACATCCTCGAAGAGCAAAACTCACATCCATGCCTAATACCGGTGTGTTCATGTTGATGTTCAACGTATTCTTTCTTATTTATCATCATCAGGAAATATCGCAGGTCTCTTCAGCCCAATGTTGTACTCTGTAAGATACGACTTATGGTAAAACTCGCCCCTACTTAGTACCTATAATAACCCTCAAGTAGTCGTTACAATTAAGCGTGATATAGACTGAACGGCCATCATGATCATCGCAGACGCTCATATGTGCAGCTCAATTTCGTCTCTAACTCATCACATCCCATACAACCGCTCCGGTGGCCTAGTCGTTAGAGCTTCCGCCGCGGAAGCGGGAGGTTGTGGGTTCAATCTCCAGCCGAGTAATACCAAAGACTTACAAAAATGGTACTAACAGCTGCATCACTTGACACTCAGTATTGAGAGGTTAGAGTTAGGACTGGTCGGCCTGGTGTCAGGATAATATGACTGGGTGGGCCATCATGCAACAAGTCTGCGGCATGATGCAGCAGTGTTAGACGTCACTATAAACTGCCTCACTGCATATATCGTAGCGATATGACTGACAAATTGTTAAAGCTACATTAACAATACTAATCAAACAAACAAACTATACTTCTGTAATAATTTTGGCCTTTATCACTCCCTTACTCATGCTGCTTTTACTGCTGCAATCAGCACTACAAAATATACTATACTTGACACTAAATAATTTGATTGAAGTCAGTGTCTCGATATCTTGATACGAATAGTCTGGTATAATCACCACCATGTGATACAGAATGCTTCGACATTAATAGTTCGTAATTGTCCATAATAATACCGGAATGGATTTGCTAGACCCAACAACTGTATCTCTGTCATTATACGTTTTCTATGGCTATCTGAATTATTGTAAATCTTCTTGGATGTACAACCTCTTTTAAACAGTCTCATGGAAATTAATTTCTGACTATAGAACTCAGGCACTGACTCATAATCCGTCAAGATGATTTTTGGACCACATCATGATCACCACTTCGGCTGGAGGAGACTGGAGCGTAAACTTCATTAGCTTTACCAGTGAATAATCATTGTAATGACAGCGAAATACGCTTTTGGATATTTCAAATTTTCATTAATTTTCTAAAACGTATCAAAATATCAACTTCCTATTCTTTAAATTGGGTTTCTACCTAGTATGTTGGTAATATCAAAAACCTGAATCGGTATATATATATGCGAAGCGTTAGATTTATTTATTTGGTCTGAGCCTTCTAATTTAAACTACATTTCCATCTCTTCATTATCTCTGTACATTTAAATTACCTCTCTTCCTTTTGCATTGCCCTCTTTGCTACACTCTGTGCATACATCTCTTCCTTTTGCATTGCCCTCTTTGCTAAACTCTGTGCATACATCTCTTCCTTTTGCATTGCCCTCTTTGCTACACTCTGTGCATACATCTCTTCCTTTCGCATTGCCCTCTTTGCTACACTCTGTGCATACATCTCTTCCTTTTGCATTGCCCTCTTTGCTACACTCTGTGCATACATCTCTTCCTTTTGCATTGCCCTCTTTGCTACACTCTGTGCATACATCTCTTCCTTTTGCATTGCCCTCTTTGCTACACTCTGTGCATACATCTCTTCCTTTTGCATTGCCCTCTTTGCTACACTCTGTGCATACATCTCTTCCTTTTGCATTGCCCTCTTTGCTACACTCTGTGCATACATCTCTTCCTTTTGCATTGCCCTCTTTGCTACACTCTGTGCATACATCTCTTCCTTTCGCATTTGCATTGTTCACTCTTCCTTATGCATTTGCATTTGATCGCTTTGCATTAGATTCTCTTGCATTTTTACTTCATGTTGAATATGAAGCGTTTTCAAATAAATTTACATTAAAGTCCATTAATTTTCTGTGTTAGATATGGACTTCTTTTCAAGCCCAGTTTATGAAGAACATTTTGATGCCTCAAGGACTAAATAATTGAGAATACTCAAATGAACATCATGTCCCTAAAATTAACAAAGGCGGTGTATTTTTCAAAATATTAGAATAAATAAAATATAATGTTTTCTATAATATTCAGGAATGCTGAATTAAGATATCGTTTTGGATACATTCACAAGAAGGATTCGAATTCCTGCTCTGTCCACTAATCACTGAATAAGGCAAGAACTATCTCGGTTTCGCCTTATAACGATGTTTTTTTTTCTGGTAAAGAAACTGAACTAGCATGTATCGTGTCGTAGAATGCTTTCAGCGAGAGACAATAAAAGCATGGTATGCACGGGCACATTACCCCTACTAATACACATTCTCATGTAGAGTTAGTCAGGTCTCTGTCTCTTTGTGACTGACACACTGGCCTTTGGATCTTGACAAGGAGTGAACGTTATCCATATTGTTCTCCATACATAGGGGTAAGTATTACATTTGTATATATGTATTATATGTAAATCATATATTCAGGTTTCAATATCGTATCGTGAAATGATACCTCTACTACTAGGCAGAATTGAAACTTTGTGAACTTTTGAATTGTTACCAGTCGCTATTAAGAGTTTGATTTAGTAGCATGTATATATACCTGTTATTATAACCAGTTCGGTTTCATTGTAGCTGTCTGTACCTGTCTATACGGATGTCTATACGTCTATATGTTCGTCTGTTTATACGAATGTATGTGCGTATGTTGGATCCATGAAAGGTGAGCGTGGCCAATACAAGTGTGCTAACCCAATTCAGGAGTGCCGTATGCAGTCTGTACGTACGTATGTGTATGCGGGTATAAAGGCTGTCTGGCTGTCCGTGCATTTATATGGATATGGCAGATGACGTAACCACCAAGGCCATTCAAAGACAAAACCGCTAATTTGCAAACGTCGGCTCATGCTGGATTCATGAAGAGAGTGTGTGCGACTGATACAAATTTGGGCCAACCCAAGAATTCTGGAGAACTGTGTGGTTTGGCAGTGGACACATTTGCAAGTTTTTACAAATATTTTTAAATCATACGGTTGTAGAAATGACCGAGTGATTTGTTTGTTCTAATTGATTTTAGTTTCAACTGAGTAAACTTATGTGAGACTATTTGAATCTCACTTTCATTATCTGACATTACATGCGATTAATTGATTCTTGCTCATTATATCAATCTTATCGTCATACATTTGAATATAAGAATCATTTGTTTTATTTTTGTTTTCCTAATTGTGAATGTTTGGGTAGAGGAACGGGATGAGACGTATGTTTAGAGCTTGACAGAATCAATGTATATGTAGAATATTTGTATTTTTTTTAGTAATCGATTACATACATTTGTTATTTTCATCACATTATATTCTGGTGTCAATTGATCCAAACACCCATTCAGATCTATCCCATTACATACGCCATTTTTAATATTGGTGTATTCATTGTTTGGAAAATCTTGACATCATGTTATTTCGAGCTAACATTTTCATCTTTCTTAAATATGGTTACACAGAAATGTTGTGTAAATATTTAACTCTAATAATAAATATATTTTTTCTATGTTACTGGCTCCGCTTCTGAAGTCTTTCTGTGCCTTCTTATCTAGTTTTTCCCCACGTTTTTATGAAATACTATTTTTCCTTGAGTCATACACATGTTTATATTATATATTGCTCTTATAATATACATTTTACTATATAATGTGTGTATGTGAAAATTCCACATGAACTCATCTTTATGATATCCTTTCAAATTAATTCATATGTAGCATTTAAACACGTGCACTTTCGACCTTATTTAGTATTAGTCTTTGATCACATTTTGCAAATTCCTGGCCTTACATGATTTTATGCTAAAAATTGCATATTGTTATATATATATATATATATATATATATATATATATATATATATATATATATATATATATATATATATATTATGAACATTCAGCTTCAAGAATAAATTCACTTTGTCTTTGTTTCTTGTACTTTGAAAGACTTTTTGTGCCTTTCTATTCAAGTTCCCCACCCATCCACCCATTAACATTTTTGCAACTCAAGTTGAAATCAGGTTACTCATTAAAGCAAAAGTGTATATTCATTACAGTTGTTGTCATATATATCATATATACATTTATCTGAAATTGCAATTTAGTAAACCACAATTGCCATTATAGAATTTAGTTATGATAAGATATTAATTTATAATATTGCATGTCATATATTTTTGAGGATTTTACAACTAATTATCATCGCATCAAATCTGAATTATTGCGGTGTAAATTGTGGAAGTTGCAACATTAAGATTTGGATTTCCCAACGTTTAGACACCATTGGTTTTATACATGCACCGTACAGTGGTTGACGAAGTCCTTGAAAAGACCAGACACTTATCATATTTAGGTGATCACAATCGTTGTCATCCGAGGGTTGGAGTGTTTGGTTCTGTTTTGTGCATGCGCAGGTGGCTGTTGATGCCAATCCTTGCAGGGAATGTTCGATTGCATAAGGGACGAGCAAGGGATGATGACATGCACTTTCTGGTTTGTTTCTTCAGCTCTGCAGCTGTGTGCCTGCTAGATTTGCACAGCTTGGAGCCTTTGCGTAAAGTGACTCAATCGCTTGTTGTTTGCTTCGTGAAATCAGGGTTTATGTGGAACGCTTTAAATGCTGCTTTCAGACTGTCTTCAATGCGCTTTTTCGTAATTTCATGGGATCACTGTCCTCGCCATATAATAGTTTCTTAGGCAGCTCGTGGTCTGGCATGCGATCAACATGCCCCTCTCAGCGGAGTTCGGACTGCATCATGATGGTTTGAATGCTGGAGAGATCTGCTTTGGCGAGTACACGCGTGTCTGGAACCTTGTCCTGCCACTTGATGTTGATGATTTTAATGCGACATGTGGTGTAAAATTGGTTCAGTTTCCTGGAGTGGCGTGTTTACAAAATCCACGTTTCTCATGCATTAAGTAATATGAGTAGAACAACTACTTTTTAGACCTTAAGTTTGGTCTCGATGCTGTTGCCACGTCTATTTCAGACGTTGGCATACAACCTGCAAATGTCGCTCAGGTTCTGGCAATGCAGGGGTTCATCTCATCGTCAGCTTTGACGCTCTGTGACAGCGCGCTGCCAAGGTATGTGAAGCAGTTCACAACGTTGCGTTTTTGGTCGATGACGGTGATGTTAGGCTAAACACAGGGTAATCCATGTATCGGCTGATGAGGGCTTTAGACTTGAAGTCGCCAAGATTATCTACAATTAGAACGTCAGCAATGACGGAGTGAAGATCCTCATATAACATGACCTCTATTTCACCCTGCTTGGTCACGGTTGAAGCGGAGCATCTGCTGATGGCAAGGTGCTTTAGTTCAGACAAGAGGGAAAGTTTCATGGTCATGAGTCTGAGCCGATTTGACAACTTGTGCTGTCTTCACTGCCAAGCCAACATTATGGCCACGGCGATCTTCAAGTTCTTGGCTGCTTCAAAAGAAAGTGTATCCGTAGCCCCTGTCACAGAGTGCATTTTATCCTGCAAGCCGGGTCCCGTTCAAGGCAGCAATGTATACCTTGTGTCTGGAAAGTGCTTTTCCTATTATGTCGATTCTCCTCTGGGGTCTTTCCGAGTCGTCTCTGTCCAATAAGGTGCGCATACTCAATGCACCAAGTGTGAGAGGAACACTTCTCATTTGCTTCTTTATATTTCGACCGCTGGATTTAGGAAGCCACTTACCGCAGGAATCTGGCTAAGGGTGTTTAGAACAGGCAATGTTTAGGCCCCTCTACTAGCCCCTTGCTCATGCCAAGGAGGACAGCAGTGCATTTCCGAAGAGGGATGCTCAGACGTTCAGAGGACTTCTGCTTTGTGTCAGTGGTGAACGACCCTTATGGCCTGAGCAGGTTTGCGGCTACGGCTGCCAGTGTGCCCACACTTGCCGCGTCGTCGCTTGCCTCTCGCCACATGACATTAGTGGGTGATGGTATAGGACAGGTGGATGACATTCTTGTGTCGGTAACACCTATCATTCAAGTCGGAGTCTAACTTCCAAATTACATTACGCACTAAACGTTGACCATATTGTTTTAATACAAATCTTATTTTAAAGAATTAAAACATGTCTATATGATTTGATTCCTTGTTATTAATGTCCGCTTTTCCTAGAGTAAATGTTACGTGGGATTATGAACTCAGTTTATGACTCACTACTGATTATATTTTGACGTACCTAAGTGCCGCGAAGAGTTATTGAGTTATGGGTGACTTTGCAAGAGGCGTAATTCGTAGTTTTGACGCAAATATTCTCACACGTTGTTTTTATGTAAAATGATCTCCAAAATATTTAAAAGTAGTCGTAGGTCAGCGTTTATGTTTATTTATTTAGTTTCAGCGCTTGTTGAAAAATGACATACTCATTTAATTCCGCCTAATATTTTGCACGAAACGCCCCATGTGATAAACACTGAATATAGACAGTTGACCTTTAAACGAGAATACGTTTGGCTGTAACACTATTAGCTTTCTAAAAATGAAAGCGTAGAAATTAATAATATTGATCGCCAGCGCCCACTATCGACGCCCGCGCTGCTTCCGAAATATTAGAAAGGAATTCATATCCCTGTAATATTCAAATGAATTTAAAATTTCGTACGAGAAGCCCAAATATCTTCGTAACTATCTATGTGTGCTTAACCTTTGTAACAAAGAAAGAGCGCCAATCAAAGTTTCTCTAGTTAAAACATGAATTAATTTCCCTAAAATACAAAATGAAAGAATTAAAAGAAACTTACAATAGATAAAAAAATTCATTAAAACGTCCTAACAGTTTTGTCAATTTCCAGTAATCCAGATACGTCTAAGTTTATCTTGTTGATAGGTATAGTGTGCTTATTACCAATCTGTATATTAATCACTATGTTTTTAATCCAAAGTATTCCTGACACGGTTGAATCGTTCGAAAATAAATCCCAAATGTTCTTGAATATTCAACATATTAATCCGTAAAGTTGTTAATGTTTCCAAGTCTTGGAACAATTTTGTCTTTTTTGCACCTCAATTCCAAAAACGATATTAATTAAAAAGTTAAAACTAAATAAATCAGTAGGTTTTTTTTTTATAATTGTCAACAAATCAACTTATTCAAACTGAATAATCAAGAGATCGGTGAGGGACCTTTGCAGTAACACGCTTGACCGCCATTCATGTCAGTGATGGTAATATTAGGTCACGTATTTTTTTTCTCCAAATTCTTTAGGCATTGACCTTCTATGGGTTGATATGTATGTATGTATGTATGTATGTATGTATGTATGTATGTATGTATGTATGTATGTATGTATGTATGTTTACATTAAATTTAGTTTTTATAATCTGAAGTCTTTTCGTTTCTTTATTGGAATGAAAGCTCATTAAATTTGCTAAACATTGAAGAAGTTTGTAGTTGGTAGCTCACCTGAAACCCAAACCCCAGATTATCATACCCTCCCTTTCTATCGTTCATGTACATAACATTGTTTACTGTTAATATGATTAAATTAGACGTGTGTAAATATGAAGATTTCCACCTTACAAGTGTGCTGGAGAATCGACGTTTGTAATATGAGTGTATGTTTTCTATTCTTACTGGCGTGTGCATTCGGGATATACACTAATTTAAAATTTATGCACGTATGACAATATTTATAATTGACTGAAATAATCTTTTGAATGAAAACCACATCCTTGTTTGGAAAAAAGGACTAATATTCATTTCGAGATTTCGGAATTAAGTTCGAGAATGAAATGCATTGAAGAAAATTACTGACTGAAATTGATTGCATAAATATACCTGCTAGAAGATGATCAGATTCGATTTTGAAGTGGACCTTTACATCGATTCAGTTAGTAATTATTCATATGACG
Source organism: Unio delphinus (assembly GCA_029339505.1). Taxonomy (NCBI): domain Eukaryota; kingdom Metazoa; phylum Mollusca; class Bivalvia; order Unionida; family Unionidae; genus Unio; species Unio delphinus. Next base: position 24,115,268 of record JAQISU010000076.1, on the reverse strand, counting down.
TAAAATTTGAATAAAGATTATGTTTGAGCATTGGAGTGCAAAATACTTACGAAATACAATGTGTACTGAATACTGATTTACAAACCGACTGACAGTTGGTCGAGGTAGTGGTTGGTTGACTTTAATATAACTAAAAACTGAAGCAATGCCACTCTCGCGTATACGTGAACTCGTTTTCCCTGAACTAATATTGTAAAAACGAAATCATCCGTTTTGTTGAGGTCCACAATCATCTTAGCATAATTTTCAGCAGATCAGGAAATTGGACGAAATATAATCATAATATCTTTGTCAGCTTCTAATATGACAAATGTCTTGTAAATATTTAAATATTAGCCGAAATACGTTAGAAATGATATATATGTGCTTCTAATGTTGATACACGAAATCTATACACTGAAATGAGGCACGATAAAGGACTTAAATATCAGTATGTATTTAATTGGAGGGGTCTTCAGTCTAGGAAGGAATAAAGCTATTGATACATATAAATGCAACCTAGTAACCTAGTAACCTAGTAAAAAGATACAAAGTGAAGAGATACGATAATCGATATTTGTGCTGAATATAGTCTAATTGATACGATAGCTGGTGATAAAGAAATATGGATTAAAAACGATTCGTTTGGAGAGTGAGTAATCCCATCAAACAGGCAAGGTTAGAATTCTTCCAAGTCTCAGAGACTCTTTTTACAATGGTAAAGTATGCTTCTTCAGAAGACGAAAATAATATAAATAATTTTCACGAATTTGAATGAAAAATAAGTCAGTGGAAATTCATGCCAAAAAGTGTAGAGTATGAGTAAGATTTTAGGAAAAATGGATTGAAGATGGCGTGAAAGGTTTCTAAATATTCCTGTCAGTTTGAAAAAAGAAATTATTAAATTGATGCCAAATGTATCTAAACAATAGGTACATTTACGCAAAATGAGCAGAAAATTGAACACAGATTTTCTCTAAAATGTTGTAGTCTTCAACCCAGCTGATCAAGAAGGCCCACTATTTTTTTAACATACATCCCTAAATTGTACAATACACAATGTATATCAGTGAATGACCGAATTACATTTTACAGAAGCAACAGCGAATCTTAGAAACATGTCAAAAATAAATTCCAAGATCAATTGGATTTACAGTCGTGCTCTTTAAAAGTCTTTTGGTCAGTATTTTGTAATATGAACCATTTTATCCATATTAATGTTGAGTTAGTATCAACTCAAAAAATATGGTGTTATAATATGTCTCGCTAAACGAGATAAGCCAAAACAGTTTTTACGAAACTGTAGACCAGTTTTTTTAAGTAATAGATCATTAACAAATCGCATCAGCATGCTTTGCGAATATAAGTAAACCCATTCCTACTTAATTATACGAAACTGGAGACCAGTTTTCTTAAGTAATAGATCATTAACAAATCGCATCAGCATGCTTTGCGAATATAAGTAAACCCATTTCTACTTAATTATAAGTAGTGATCAGAAAGGCTATATTAAAGGCATATATTTAGGAGAAACTATGCGTATTCCTTATAACCGACCCTATGTTTTATTAGAAAAATAAAATGCAAGCTAAATGGATTTCTTGTAATTGATGTTGAGAAAGCATTCGAATCTGTTACATGGCCTTTAACTGATAAAGTTCAAATTTGTCAACCTTGGATCCATCTATACTACAAAAGATATAAAATCTGATGTCACTGTAAAAGAACGATTTTTTTTTACCAAAGTTTAAAATCAAGAGGCAATGTAGAGAAGGCGAACACCTCTCCCCATACATTTTTCTTTTATACGCAGAGAATTTATCATATTTGATTCAAAAAAGTCCATAAAACATTTACTGTAGAGAACTCAGAGGACTTTCTTAAAACTCCAACATGATGAATCATTGCATTAAAGTTGAAATGCTAGTGAATATGTACATGTACTGCATGAAAAAGGAAAACCCCTATGTGTGTTTGTTTCATTAGGATTTTCGTCGTAGATTTAACAGTTTTTCAGTCATATAGCTACGATGTCTGCAGTGAGGCCGTTTATATGGTAAATCCCTATGTAAAAAGATGCATGGATTAATTTAGATGATTTTTGTTATTAGTTTGAAATGCCTTTCAACAAGAGTAGAAGTTGAAGTATTTCTAATAACGAAGCAGGGCGTTTTCAATAAGTAATATATACTGGAGACTAAGATAACAACATTTTCGACAAATGATGAGAGACTAGTATCTCGAAATAGATGTCGCGGATGACAAATAACACAACAGACATATTACAGAATTGGAGAAAAATTCATAATGATCCTGATCTGCCGTCATATGATGTTGGCTCTACCATGGTGTGTATGTAAAAAAGCTTGCCAGTAACTTCCCGTTGGTCGTGTATTCTTTCCGGGTTCTTCTTCAACCAAACATACCTTTCCATGTTCAGCCTATCGTGTGCTGAAAATTACAATTAACTCAACATAACCAGTAAAAAAAAACACTTAGTTTGGTCTACTGATTGCTTGCTCTTAACAAACTGCATATACCCACTTTGCAGGGGGACTAATACGGGAGTTTATACGGTATAATAATAATAATAGCGAATGTTAACACAATTTAAGGGGTACTTAAATTGAATGATTAGTCTTGAACGCTTTAATATATGTAACTTTCTAATGTATGTTGTACATCCGTCGATTCGACGAGGACCTTTCTAGTCATCAGATAGTTGGATGGGGCTGGTTCTGTCTGTGCGTGCCCAGGTGGCTGATGGGGCCAACCCTTGCACGGAAAACGTGTTGCACAAAGTGTCAATCTGTTATCTCTGATACAAAGAGAATTTGTGCAAGGCAGATGTTATCCCCAATCGAAACCCGCCATTTTTGTTTGGATCAGAAAGCTATAATTTGGGTGTTGAAATCATGTGTACTGCATAGCACGTTCTGTCTATTATATTTGTAATGTATCAAATTTCCGCTTGACGAATCCTTGAATAAGGTTTGATGTTTGCAAAGCGTTATTTTTAGATCGATAATGTAGGGAGTGCATGAAGAGAAAATAGGAATTTGCAAAGGCAAATGTTTTATACTAGATGACATTATTTATTGTGATGGACGAATATCTAGAATAACATTAAGGACAAGTAAATGTTAAAGAGACTGTAACGAAAATTTTCATATAGGCTCTCACAGATCATGTGTTGTATGTTTGCGATAATTACCTATCCCTTTACCTCTTCCAGCTCTATTCGGATAAATTCCGCATATACCTCTAGATACATTTTGAGCAAGTAGCAGAAGCCTGTTGACAAAATAAACAGATACAGGTAAGTGTATTGATTTTCTTTCATTTCCATAAACTCATTATGTATATGATATTGTTTACAGAAAGTGTTGCACCTATATTTAACAATCACTAATACTAAAATCAGTCTTGCCTATATTATGAATGATAAAATAGTGTATATTGGTGAGCCTAGAGTAATTCTAAACAGCTAATGGAAAATGACGTTCAGTATCAAATCACGTGATTAGGGACGTGCTAGGTTATTGTTGTTACTGTATTCAACGCCATTTTTTAGTACAGAATAGGCTAGACATGGTGGGCAAGTATAACTGATGGAAGAATAACTGAGAAATGGTAATAGTCGACCGCACCGCGTACGTATGGATTACAAACATAAACAAATTTCCACCGAAACAAACTACACGATTCTATTGCGGCGACATATTTAAGAAAAGTTTTGAATTTAGTAATACATGGTGCAATGTTGGTTTGGCTATGTCAGTGTCACGCAGAGGCGTGATTTGATCAATTTGTTTTCTATCTGGAAGAATTTGTCGTCCGGAATCTCTTCATGAGTACATAACGTTATTCGTGTTAAAGTATACCGACGAAATAGATGTCTTAGATGATATAGTGAATGATTGTTTTACGATTTCATCTCTATTTTCTCATTTTACCCAGTAAAATTATTTATGGTAGCCAACACCAAAACCCTATATCTAGGACTTCAACGCTCATGTATAGAATTTGGGCTCGGGGGCCTTCGGAATGCTAATTATGATTGCATTGACGTTATTGCAGTTAATTTATTAGCTTGTTATGCTGCTAGTTGCCTTGGAATATGTAAATGAGAGCCGTATTTTAAGCAACATGAAAAAACTATAGTGTCAATAAATGGACATGTACCGGTTGAGGTCAATGGATACATTACTGGTTTTATTTGATATTTCGAGAGAATGTTCATCCAGTTAGTCATGCATAGTTTTTAAGACACTTTAATCCAGATCGTGACGAATCAGCGATAAATAACAATTGGTGGACTCCAATAATATTACTTAGTTATGCAGGATAAGAACATACTGAAGTCACTGAAAGGCAAGTGAGTCAGTAAATTCGTACATGCCGGAAAGTAAAGTCTGGCTGCAAGAGCCAAATGAAAAGGGTGACCTAGAATTTGCAATGGATATGGGCCGAAAAGTTATTGGTAAATTTACCCATGGAGCCTCGTCTAATAATAACCGCCGTTGTCCAAGTTTAATAATGGACAAGGCAGAGTTAGATTTTAACACCATCAGTAAATGATCCTATTTCACAACATGGTTTATTTGAATGGTCTTGGTGGTTATTGTAAAATGAGGTAAACTATGAGGGTGATAGAGTCATAGGTTTATTCAAGAGTTCGGATATGGTTTTGTGTGTATGTTTTTGACTTTTAACTAAACTTTAACACTTTTTCAGTCATGTCGCTGCGAACCTTGCGCTGTGGCTGTTTATAGTGATGTCTAGCACTAGGGTATCATGCCGAAGACATTATGTTTAAACCCAGGCACATTATCCTGACACCAGGTCGACCAATCTTAACACTAACCTTATAATGCTGAGCACCAATTTGTATTGCTCTTTCGTAGGACTCACCCTGGGTTCGCACCCGCGACCATTATATGGTTGTTTTAACGCCTACTCACAGGCTTCGTAGAGAGATGAAGTAGGGAAGCGTTAAGCCTCATACCAAATCTTCTTTAGATGAAATAAAGATAAATGGATTGACGAACAGATGGGCCAGAAATATATCCCCAAAATTATAATTTGGTACGAAACATCCACTATGTGTAAAGACACTTTGACATGTTTTTGATTGGTTGGGAACAACACCAACTGCTATTGTCATGTCTGGAGATCAGGGTCAACCTCCCCATTCACTAGAGAATCGCTGCAAAGTTGGCTAAGCGGCAAAGTAGATTATTACGAAGTGTCATTGGTAGATAATTGATCCATATAGAATAAATTGAAGAAGTTGAAAGCGTAAATTAGACTTCGATCTGACAAGATCCAGTGTGAGATAAAGCGCAGTTTAATTCTTGAAACGACAATTGATGATTTTATGGAACCTATGGAATCCTAACGATCTGGTAGTTGTAATGTAGGTAAATAGTTCACGATCCACGTCAGAATTTATTATTTATTTAGAATTTATTATCAGCCAAACTATATGCGTCTTCAGAATATACTCGTTGAGAATGCAGGTTCTAATTAGAGGGGATATAAGGTAGCAAAACTCTTGTTCTTAATGATATCGCCCATGTTCTCGTATATGCCGTTGAAACAGCGGTCGGATCATTAAATAACACTTGCTGGACTCTAGGATATGCATAACAATTCACTTGTCGCAGGGATTAACTATCTTAGGTTATTGTATGTAGATCGTCGATAACTACGTTAAATGGTCAAGTTTAGTGTATTTTGCAGCATCAAGTGTTACAGGAATGTCACAGCTACACAGGATAGCTTTTCGCGACAATAGTTAACCTCATGGAGATTCCAGTGGATCCCCCATTTCAAGTCTCCGGCGGATGACCGATTAATGGCACGGTAGAGACAAAAGAGCTAGTTATCAATCGAGCTTACGAAGAAAAAACAACTAAAACAAGCTCGAGTTTGATCTTGATCCTAAATTCATGACTCCGAGACACAAAATCTACCCCTAGATCCATCCTCAAACAAAACAATCTCTCCTTAATGTAATACAATAATATTATGACAATATTTTCAAAATGCCCCACGAGTCAGTAGTCCGAAATAATAGCTGTATCAGCCATACACTCATACATATCGTGTTGATATGTATTAAATACAACTGACGTCGAGCAGCTAGCCGCTAGTAAACTACGCTAACGGTAATTGTGTACTTTCATGAATTACCTGTAATTATTCACGGATAGGTTTATTTGAAATTCCATGCTTGACTTGGTTGCTTAACGCGGTTAATACGTTTAGTAGCCTTGTAATCTATTCACGATATCAAGTATCAGCACCGGAGCTTTTCTTCATGGGTAATTCATGAGCATACTGATGTCCCAACAATAGCAAGTTTGCACATCTGCTTTTAACATAATATTGTCTGCATCTGCGACGACACAGTACCAACAGTTTTCTTTGTGAAGGTTCCACCTGCATCAATCGCGGCCAATGCTGACCAGAACCATTTGCTGATCCACGTTGATAAATTCAGTTTAACGCGGCTGAGACTTCAGTTGCTTTTTACGTTGCTAATGGTTTCACTTTCTTGCAACGTCGACGTCTGTCAGCGTATATTCATATGTGCGACTTTATCGTCGTCGTGCTGTGCTAGTCACAATAGTATCCTGTGGCAACAACACGATAGCTACCTGATGTACATCATGGGGAATGCTGACATAAAACCATCTACGGGATCATCACGCTTGACACATGCGGAAGTGAGCTAATCGAGGCCGTTCCTGTTCAGTAATCTCTGTTAGTATGGTAAAGCAATTCCATTATTATATTAACCGGGCAATAAAGTGACCGCTAGATTGCATCCGCAATGTTAACCGCTCATCGCCTTTCTTATCAAGAAGTTAGCCATTGACTCCTTCATAAACTTTTATATAGATTTCAGCGTCTAAATCAACTGGATATGTTATTGATGCAGAGTTTTGTTTTTATTCGCAATGTCTTGATCATGTTAAGCTCGATCGGTTTTGGTCGTCATGTTTGTTATCAAGTTGGGTTCCAGGGCCTCTTATAAATATATCTCAGATGTTTTTACGAGGATACTGAGTCCATGATGTTCATGGTACGTTCTAAATCGCTACAGCAATATCACCACCAGCAACTCTGGAAAGGACAAAATGTTTTTGGTAGATCAAACACACATACATGCGAGTGCTCTCCCATTATTATTCGTAGTTGTTATCTTTGGTCCATTGCTGCAAGTTACCATCCTGTATCGCATACAATACAGTATAGACCCGCGATTATAAATACTAGATTTTAAAAACATGAATGTCAGCGATATTTCTACGACAAAAGAACATGTGCCAGACCAGTTGAGCATCATACAAAGTTACCAAATGCTGATCGCGCCATTATCAATAGCCCCTACATATTGGAGGTCTACCATATTTGCTGCTGCGCTTTAGACCACTCGGCCACCCGGAGTCCCTAGTTTATAAACGTAATGTATCATGATGTCAGCTGTGTCACTGGTTAAAATGTCAAACAGTAGGCTATTGTTTTTGAAATTCCTGTTTATTTTAAATAGTCCCGAAACGTTTTGTCATTTCATCTTGTGCATACAATATCTTACAACGGTAATAAACTTCATGAAATCGACGCAAAATTCAATACGGCAATTCAATGTTTAACTGTGTTACTTTATGTGAAATTGTACATGATTGTTTTTCGATAAAATTAATTAAATTACATTGGTATAAATGATTACCGATGCGAAAAATGTCTACTAAACAAAGATGTTTTAGCTGGGGTAGAAACTCGTACAGACAATTTGTTTTATAGTTGAACAAACATAAAGACACAAGTTGTACATACACCTAATTTCATAGTTAATCTATGTTTGCATATAGTCCCAATGGATGTAGGTCGTATCTTTACAAACTGACACACCGGTAATGATGCATTCAGTATTAAATAGGATCGCTTTTAGTCATGCATAATTGTTTTTAAAGTAACATTATTTCATATTTTAGAGTAATATGCAAATTTTGATATTTTCACAGATCTCCGATTCGAATCTGTAAATTGAAGCAGCGGCATTAAAAGTATATACCAACATGAGTTCTCAGAACGACCGCCTTAGTAAGTATCGTAAATTATGTAGACATTACAGATGTTGCACCCTCTAGCGTTACGTAACGAATGATAGCATTGTAGCGGATGATAATTATGTAACGAATGATAGTAATGTTACAATGACTAGGTTGTGCGCTTCAATAGTTTTTTTTTACAATGTGGTATTAGGTATATTAATTTCAGTATTTTTTTATTCGTACATATAAATAATGAGAACACAAACTAAAGACAGAAGAAGAAAAGAAAAAGATGACGAGTAAGATATAAAGGGAGATACCCATTCTTCTAAGGGCCAAAATATAAAGAGAGAAAATAATCTCATTTTTTCCATGTAGGCTTAAAGATCAAAGTTTTGCATGTTATCGATGAATCAAGGTTAGTATCTTCTTTTAAGAAAAATGGATGCATTATGCATATGGTTCACACATTTTTTGATACTGCTTATAAATAAAGGTACAAGTTTTTACGATGCACGTGTTGGATTTTATTTACTTTTTATTAAAATTAAATATTGGTTTCATTCCATCCTCAGTTTTCTTGATAACAATCCCAAAACAGGTAATCAAAGGATTATCCTTACGTTTGCGAAAACTGGAAATACATTGTGTTATCTTTGACTTTTTATGCAACTGTACGTTGTTGGTAAAAGTTGTTAAAAGTTCATCTGATAGCTTCTTAATTTGTTTTCAAGCTTATGTTTAAACGGTAAGAGATATCTATAGAAATATCAGGAAGCAATTCACCCATTTTTAATCAGAATATTCCAGAGAGGACCTCTCTAATCCGGTCATAAAATGTTTCCAAATCAGTTTATTGTTACACTGGTATAGACAAGATCCTATCCAATTCATTAGATCTGGTTTAGCGTGATATAAGCAGCATGCACAATTTCGAAACTAACTTTTGTCAAATATCTTCCCAAAAAAACAATATTTGTATTATATATGTTAGTCTTTTTCTTGCCACAGATTCCTCATATAGGACAAAACACCGTACGAAAATATAATATTTTAAGCAATTAGTGGTTATGTCTATACACGTTTTTCTGTTGAAATCTCCGTTGATGTGGTATTGCGTTTCGTAATCCATTGTACGTGAAAATATCAGCAGTGATAGTAAAATGTTAAACGAATTCATTGCAGAGATACATTCTTTTCCTTTCAAAATATACCCCAAATACTCCCAATATCAAAAGAGATAAACCACTGGTACCATTAGATTATTATACGAAATATTACCATGGAAAATGTTGAGTAATATTTCAGACTAATTATTGTTACATCATTTACATTGTTACCTATATCATATGTAATATATATTTATTTTAATTAAATTGTTTGTCAGATTAAAAATAATTTTCATTACATGCTAAACGCATACACCGATGATGATATTTTTCTTCAACATCCGTCGACATGAATCATTCTTTGGTAAACAATTAATGCTGATCCAGATCCTGATATTGATTCAAAATTATCAGCAACCAAAAAACATGTTCTATTTGGTATTTAATGATTAGTTGTTGTCACTGTCATTATGCACCTATATCATTTAAGGTGTAAACTACATTTTTTAAATTCGTTATTAATGTGAGTTTCATAAAAGGTGAAACCGACGCTTTACTACGCATGTGACTGTAAACTATAAACATGAACACGTAACTCCCTCGATTCTCAACTTAAGGATTTCAGAAACTGCTTTGTTGAATACGATATTACTTTGTTTTACAGAAGTATTCTCAGTATTGGGCTTTTAGTTTACACTGGAAAGTTTCTGTTTTAGCTAGTTTTCGAGTTATGTTAAATTGTCAGATTATTTGGATCTTAAATATTAATTCGTTTCTCTGGAAATATTTGAAGTGCTGATAGAGAATTCCTGGACAAAGATAGTTTATCAAACATGTATTCAGATTTCGAACACCGGACTGTTCAATAATGTTTCTACAATGAACTGTAGATAAACATGTTTCATAAGGACACAAAGTTGAATTTATTAAAACATTTATTACTAAGACTTTTGTAATTTTATTCGTCGATTATTCTTGGACTATTTGTGGTTTTGATTATTAAAACTGTAAGTACTTTTTATATTTTACAACTATGTTTCCAGGAAATAAATTGTCTGTTAAATTGTACAAAGCTTGTTGTTTCGACCTTCTGTGTTACTGTATATTTGAGTATAAACACATAACAAAGTTAATGACACTCATGCCATATTTTGATAATTTTCTTAGTGCTTTGTGTATCTGTATATTTTGTAATTTATGTTGATGGATATAAATTTAGTAATTATCTATAGCTGAATTTTGTATATGTGATTCTATTGGAAGATTTAATAGTGCCTGTCAATGGCGTTAGAGGTACGCCCAGTTTTTGATGTGGAATGGGACTAGGGGTCTGTTCTAAACACTTTAAACAACAGGAATATATGAGGTTTCACGGTTACTATCTTACCAGAGGGCATATCTGTGCAGCTTACTTCCGGATACTTCAATAAGTAAGGATGGCAGATGTACATAACGAACAAGTGACAGTTTAGGATATAAACCGGTATACTGTGAAAAGGCTGAATTTTTTTTTAAAAGAACACAGACAGAATGTGTTAATTGATTATCCTTATTTGCAGCTAGTCCAGATTATATGGTTCATTGTGAACATTGTAAGGAAACGAGTGGCATTGTTGAAGTGAAATGCTCATTCAAATACAGGCACTGGACGCCCCTGGAAGCAGCACAGAACAGTGATTTCTTCTGTGGTGTTAGAAATGGCAAGATTAAACTAAAATTCTATCACACTTACTACTACGAGGTACAAGGACAGTTAGCCTTGACTAATCGTACGTGGTGTGACTTTTTTGTATGGACACTCAAAGGAACACATAAGGAGAGGATTTGGTTTGAAAACAAACTCTGGGAGGAGAGAATGTGGCCAAATTCGAAGACATTTTACATGACAAGACGTTTTACATGACAAACATTGTGCTAGAAACGTTCTGAAGTATAATTAAAAGATGCCTTCTTCTTTAACCCAAAAAAATGAATTAAATTCCGGACTGTGACTCCATTCATTATTTCGACAATTTTAAAGTAATCAATTCGCCTAGTTTGATATCAATCTCTGTACATATATACTTTACATTTTTTCTGGGCAAGATAAAATTGTTGTAACTTGCACCGAAGTTTACATATCAATAAGAAATATTGATCATCGCATGTACACAACGGTAGGTTGAATGTTGAGAGAGAGAGAGAGAGAGAGAGAGAGAGAGAGAGAGAGAGAGAGAGAGAGAGAGAGAGAGAGATAACCATCAAAACATAAGACAAACTAAAAAAAAAAGAAAAATGTCCATGACAATTGTATTCAATATGATGTATTCATTTTTAATATTTATGTCCAAAACATTCGTTACTTTAATATAAATAAAATTTACACATAGTAGGGTCAAACAAAGAATGTTAGATGGGTTTGGGTTACATTATGTTGATTTCAGGTTCTCATCTCGACTTCCCCATAAGCTTCTGCCTTTTCCACTTTCTTCTCCTCAACTCCTTTTCCTCCTACTTTTCGAGTCTATCCACTGACTAGACTGTGTCGACTCCGACTGTTCTATCAGTCTCACTTCCGTCTCCCCTCTTAAATACTCAGGGCTCAACTGAGCCAGAAGGTCTGTCCCTAAACAAACTTTTGTGAAAACACTAGGACGGTACAATATTGTCCTCAGCTCTCTTATCTCACACTACACCCCGAGCCTATCATCAGATAAAACCTATTATATTTTTTCGGCAACGCATTCATTCATATCGAAATACTCATACTTTCCTTGTATGGTAAGACACTGTCGTAATAAACGCACGGTATCAATTACTCTCTCTCTCTCTCTCTCTCTCTCTCTCTCTCTCTCTCTCTCTCTCTCTCTCACACACACACACACACACACACACACACACACAGACACACACACACATACATATATACATACATACATACATACATACATACATACATACATACATACATACATACATACATACATACATACATACATACATACATACATACAAGCTGAAGTTGTCCACAATCAACAGTTACCTGAGCTTAAGATGACTTGCGCGTTGTGTTATGAAGAATCGTGTAGATGTCGGATGAAATAAAATCCGACAATTTATGCATAAGGACACGAGTTTTCTCCCTCCAAAATAAAATATCTTTTTGGATGACTTTCCTCTGGGGAATAAACCAATAAGTTTGTTATTTTCGGGGTAACATATTCAAAGTTTAAGGTCATTGTTAACCAAACCAAGATGGTTTCAGTGAATGTTGTGGATTTCTTACAGGTTGGGTTAGAAAAATGTCCTATTATTTTGAGTTAAAAGATCAAGGCCGAATATTAGCGAGTCTATTAGTATATAATTTATTTTCAACGTAATGGTAACTTTAGTTCAAGTTTTTGGTCTGCAACGAAACTTTATGGAAGGCACCGTAATTATATTATAGAGGAAGTCGATTTTTTTTGGGATCATACCGCCAACATAAAAGGTAACTGCGCTTTAACAAAAATGCATTATGCAGAATAACCTTTGTTCAGAAATACGTTTCTTAACGAAACATTTGTAGACAGGCTTGGTATAATAGTCATTGATCAGAGTTCTTAAGTCGAGTAAGAAAATAACGGTGTCTGCATATAATTCTATTATATTACTTGTCTTCGTAGAGGACTATTAATCACGTGGCTGGCGTATAATGTTGCGTTTACAGTAGTCTTGTCGCCATATTTGAGCTGATTCTGGATTCCACATGCTTAAAGGAAGCCACACAGATTTCGACTTTTTCGGTTATTATGTTTTTTTAGTTATTAATTAGTTTGATATTATCTTTATATAAAACTGCACCCACATACAAAATGTTTGGACCTATTTAAGGTAGTTTCCAGGGTGGTTCCAATCATGATTAATACAATAAATATAATTAGGATATGAAATGGCAAGTAATTATTCTATTTGAAAAGACTTATCCATTTCGTCTTTGAATATTTTTTTTTTTAAATAGGAGCAGAAACGGAGGTGAATCTCATTATGCAGAACGCGATAGTTGTACATCACATTATTCAAGTGATTGTCATCATCATTACTGGAGTAGTGTCCGTAGTCTTGGATTATAGGATGACATATTCCGCTGAGGTAAGAAACTACAAGCAGTTGTGCTGCGTCAGTCAGAGCTATATAGGCGTTTAATAATATCATCATTATTAGTATCTATATTTTATATATCCTGACAATGGCATCATTTGTATATGTATGTATGTATGTATGTATGTATGTATGTATGTATGTATGTATGTATGTATGTATGTATGTATGTATGTATGTATGTAGGTAGGTAGGTAGGTAGGTAGGTAGGTAGGTAGGTAGGTAGATATGTAGGTAGGTAGGTAGGCAGGCAGGCAGGCATTCAGGCAGGCAGGCAGGTAGGTAGGTAGGTGCGTGTGTGTGTGACGAATTGCATCAGAATCAAATCAGACGGATAACTAAAAGTCAAAATACTATTGAATAGCCATATCAATCATCAACTATTGCCAATCTTTAATTTCAGACAGTCATCCCGGTATTTCTGTTTGTCATCTTCTGCATTGCATCCCGATGCAATTATCAAGATCTGCGCCTTATTCTTGTAAGTATATATAATTAGTGGTATTACCGGTAGACAGACGTACCGCTTTAATGTTTTTCGTTGGTACGTACCACCGTACGTTTTCACTTTACCGGTATTTCGGTAGTTTCCGTGATTAGATAATACGTGTATACAGAAATTCAATGGCAGTCTTGTTTACTATTGTATCATATTCAATGATAGTAACAGGATGTTTCCATTTTTCATGCCATAATATTTAAAATGAAATGTTATGTTTGTCTATAAAACAGTTGAATATGTCTAAAATTAATTTTAACTGCTTGACATATTTTTATACTTTTGTATCACATGTTTGACATGTGTCTCTTATGCCAATGTGTTGCCAAAGTGGAATTTTATGGGAAAGATATTTTGGCCAAATCCAACTTTTGGAAAATATTTGAATTAAAAAATGTAATATTGTTATTTACTAGCGTCTGCTAATCTGTTAAATACATGTATTTGTTTTGTATAGCTATCTTTCTTATTCTCTTAAATCCATGAAATGTTTTATCATTTCTTGAGTAAGTATTTTGTTTAGCCCTTCTGGTCCCACTGATAAAGATCTTTCCCAGATGTTGTCCTCCCACTCAAAATTGCTGTGCCTGTTATATAAAAAGTGTAGGCTTCAGTGTTATATCAATAGTTTAGATATAGGCTTCAGTTTTAGTAATTCCCATTGTATCAAAAATCTCTCTGATGAAAGCACAATGTCCTTCACAGGTTGTCAGCTACAGTGGAAGCTTACGCATCCCACCTTAGTTGCAGTGTTCAGTCCAGATCTTATTTAAGAGTTAAAAGAACATAGCAGAGAGTTTTTTCAGTGCTTTAGACCTCCGGGCCATAATAATACCATATTAAACAGAGCATACTATACAGTGCGCCATTAACAATATTGTAACAATACTTGGCATGATGTTGATTATGATACCTTGTAAACAGCTCATCTGTAAGTTTAAAAACAAAAACAAAATTTGAAACATTTGTCATAAGGCTGAGCGTATATTTAATTTTTAAATTCGTCTACTGAACGCATACCTGTCATTTCTTCAAAAGCCTAGTTTGGGAGATGTGAACGACAGATTGGGATCCAAAATCAGGAGACATTTTGCTGTATTTTTAAGATTCATGTTTACTAAATGCTAACTGACCGTCCGGGTCCAATACATTTTAAATTCTGAACAGACTCTCTGTTTATTCATGTGACACGCCTTATTTTCCACCACGACGTGCCATATTTTCATATTTTGATCAGATGTGGCCGAACTGCGCAATAGCTAAACCTTTGTCTTAAGTAAAGCAAAAACGCCAATTTGACTACAAAACGTGTAATCCTTATCATTGTCGAATCGTGTGATAAGGACTGACCCTCCAACATAATTAAAAGAAACTGTTTTAAAGTATGATATGTAAGCGCTAGCAAATGACTGGCAAATAATTGATGGACATTTGTTTGTGACTAGCGAGTACCAAAATACGCAGTATTAAGCTATCGTACATGTGGCAACTTTTGTTCCCCACCATCTATGTCCCACCTTATTTCCTTATTCAGAAATTGAAAGGCATCATTGTTTATCAAATAGCTTCTTTATTCTGAATCATGTTTTTGAGGGTACATGAGCTGCGTATGTTTCTTCATTTCTTCTTTTATTAACGTTGTTATTTGTTAAATTAACATATAAATAGTATAACCTACACCAGATTTACATATATACTTTTGAGCAATGAGATGCTAAAAGTATATTATCACAAGCACTGCAATGTTTTCTAATGCAAGACTGTGACTCATATGTTAAAGCATTTCTGTCTGCCCATCTATACAACAGTTTGTCCAAGATCGATGCGAATATTTTGTAGAAAGAACTTAGTAGAGAAATTCCTAGTAACTGATTTGGATATTCCTACTCAAATGCTTAAATATCGTACGTTATATTTTCTGACTACACCGTTGGAAAATCCCCTTTTCAAGGATCGTGTTAACTAGCAAATGGAAAAATGAAGCAATGCGTAATCAAGTCAGCTGTTAGCGATTGTAGTCGGGGTATGTATTTTTTCTTATCAAAGATCGAACGCTATCAAAAATATTTTATGTTTTGTAATTGATTTATTCAATTCGAAATTAGCATTCTTATCTCTTGCAGTACCCTCTTCGTCATCCATATTTTTATATGTCAGATATTAATAAAGAGTGATAGTTATCACAGCAGTCATGCTTTCTTGCTTTGGTCTCAGTCACATTTACCATTTTATGATATTTTCCCTTTAATTCTTGCCAGAAGTTGTTATGCTCATTTCTTGATTGTATTTGTTTATCTCTCAATAATGTTTGATACCTAACATTTCCAATTGACACAATCTTTTAAACGTGTTTCTAGTGAACATGTTTGCGTCTAGATGAATAATGTAGTTGTAAGTCTGTATTTTCTTAAAGCATGAAATATTTCCTGTTTAGCTTTATCTCAGTCTTCATCCACCATAGGGACTGAAACGCAAAATCTTCATCGTATTTGAACCTGGTACAAAAAGTTGCATTGACATAAATTCAATCAGTATTGCAGACTCTGTGCTTGACTTCTATTCGTTCTTTAGATAATACAGAGATGTAAGTGATTGCTGCACACACATGAAATCAGGGAAAAATGGAAATAAATATAAAGGCCTCTAGCTTCTCTGGTTGCAAATATTAATTTTGTTCTGTTTAAATCACAGTGGAGTAATTGAAAGACGGACAAAACACCAGGTTTTGTTTATAATGTGACTCTTGCGTCCAGGAAGTTTGAAATGATCACGTAAAGCTAGAAGTCTTTCGAGAAATTCACATCGGAAGTAAAATCAGATTTTGACACTAAATAATATTAAAAGTTTTTTCGATTATATGGTCGTTCATTTTAACAACCAAAAGTACTGGTGATGAAAATCTGGAAAAATATTATTCTTAAAAATACCCTAGAGATAAAACAAATAGCGGAACAGCGTTATTTTCATGTAGTTGACAAAACAAAATTCTTCCCGAAGTAAAGCCATGCTTACAGCATACCTTAAAACCCAGATTAAAGATCGCAAACCAAAATGAAAGAAATTCTCTGTTATTAGTACACTTCTTATGATGTACAATGCCTTTTTTAACAAGGCAGTGAGGTAAACGCACAAATATTTTTCTTGAAAAATTAAACCGTATGCAAAATTTGATACATTGTTTTGCACATGTTAAGTTAGATTTCTGACGTAAGTAAATATTGTATACAGTATTCAATCCATAACGCCAAAAAACAAGAAGTGATTGGTTTTGAAAAACACTGTAATTTGTGATGTTTGGAATAGGCTTGTCTGGCAATTAATAGATGCAATCGTGGTGTAAGCTTTATCAATTTAGTAGAGATTCATTAAATTACCTGCAATTTTGGCTGTTAAACTATGTTTTATTTACAGAAAAGCAAAACATCCAGTTTTAGTAATAGGCATAAATTCAGCTACAAGTTAAGAAGAGACACTTGAACCAGGACATTTCTCAATATTGGATAACTACATTGATTTATATTATTATTGAGTTCCTAGTTCGTATGAATTCACGGTACATTATGACGAAAGATTGTCTGACCTTCTCTCCAAACTGTATGCAATTGTAATGATTATATTAGTTTTGTATTTAATATTTATAGTGTATACAAAAAACATTTGGGGACTTGTTCAGTATATTTTACAGTGGACGATTTTTCTTCTTGAATTTGGATATTATTACAGCAGTTACTGACATACATCAGTTTTTGGGTGACAGCAACCTCTGACTGCCTTGTATGTCATTATTACGTGTGTATTTATTGTTTCAATGCTTTTTGTTTTTACTGTAATTATGTTTATTTTTGTCATAACATGTAATTTTTATGTTATACTGTATGATATATATATATATATATATATATATATATATATATATATATATATATATATATATATATATATATATATATATATATATATATATATATATATATATATACTTATTGATATGCTATTACTGATCTTTATTTGAATAAGCAATCAACTACAACATTGAAACTGAAAGTTGAAAAATCCGAAATTAAATAAAACAGACCCATCCACTAAATAATAAAAAATAAAATCCAGTTGACGTAATTTAATTCCAAACGTGTGTCTGAAGGCTTGGTTACCGTTATCTCAACAATTGAAATCAATCGATTTATTCTTGGAGAGTAGTTCGAATTTTGGGACTGACTAACTAAAACAATGTTGTATCCAAAATGTCTCATCAATGCTAAAATCGAATTAAAAGTTTATGTAAAATGTCACTTGGTCAAAAATCTATTGTTACCACAGTATGAACAAATACATTTTCTATTCCACGAGTTTACTCGTCTTCTATCCGAAAGTTTGCATGTAACCACAATTCTCAGTTCTAGCATATGTTATTTACTTACAGGTCCACTTCAACCCAATCCTCAGCACGATGTGGTTAGCAATTGTTTTGCCAGTTTTTGTCAGGATTTGCTACGAAGTCTGGAAATATGGAATGTATATGAATTATTTAGGATTGGCCGGTGTGAAGGTCTTGTTCATTATCACTGGCGTACTGACTCTCAGCTCGGCAATTTTTGCAGCTTGTGGAATATGGAAGTCTGCCCGAAATCTAGTTCTAAGTGCAAGATCTTCCAGATCCGATTCCGTCGATCCAAGTAGTCGCTTCCTCTCCACACAACAGGACGAGCCACTTTTAACGTCTTAAATGGTTTCAAATTGCCTCCAGTCAAACTTGATCAACATGTATTGACATTTCAATGGATAGGCAGCAAGCCCATGTTGTATGTTATGTCAGCCTTGTTTCATGTAATTACTTCAACGTTACGTAAGAGACACCTTAGATATGTAAACCGATGTTTATGCAAATTTAAGCAAGTGCATCTTGTTCAATTACTTTGAAATATAAGGCATTATTGGAATTAAAAGAATTCAAAAGCATATCTCAATCAATAACGACCTCTAGCTGGGCAGTTTGAATTTGTTTCTAAACATGTAAACGCATAGGTAATTAATAATACAGCCATTTAGGTTTAGTCTTTGCAATTTCACTCTTTAATTTAACATCTCTCGACTAACCTTACGACGTATATTGGTATCATTTGTCAGTAAGAAGCAAACGAGATGTTGTTCAAATTTCAAAGCAAGCTTTCTGCATCATATTATAAAGAATGTTTTGGATTTGTTGTATTCACTACCACTGACAACATTAACTATCTTAAGCTTAATGTACTGGCTTTGTTTGTGAAATATATATGATATTGTTTTTCTTGTACTTTCGTTTTCAATCTGTTTAAATTGTATTCATGTGTGTGTGTGTGTGTGTGTGTGTGTGTGTGTGAGTGTGAGAGAGAGAGAGAGAGGCAATATGAAGTTATGTCTTTTATTATATATAGTAGTGATGTATACTTATGTACATATGAACAGCATTTCTTTGAAAGTATTTGTTCTAAAAACAAACATGATATATTGATCGTAACTTGTGATGTAAGAAGCAAGTGTATTTACTTTACCTGGTCCGGAGTTTACACTGTTTAAAATTAGAAATAGAAGAAAAAAATTAAAATATAATCTGGAAACATTTGTGGTCTACGAGATTGGGAAACGTACAAGGATGTCTTTGACTACCTTAGGCGACAACGGTGTCATATATACTATGTATAGTATACACATCATATACCAGAGCTCCAATGGGATTTGAATGATTTTTAAATAGTTGTTTTACGTTCTACGTCCAATCCAAAGGCGAATCCAGTAGTTATATAACGTTTGGAACACGATATCAAAGATTTCAAATAAGATCCATTTGACAAATGGATTGCACTCGACATAAAAATTAATGAAAAATATTTTTCCTGTAATGAATATCTAAGGGTCAAGATGTCCAGATATTTTACCATATGATAAATGGTATCATAAGTGTGTATGAAGATGATCCCATTGGTGTTTGTGGTAATTTTAATTTTAATTTTAATTTTAATTTTAATTTGTTCCCGAATCCTGAATTAGACTCTGATTATTGCCAATATATAAATAATCCCAATGTTAGAAACGCATTACGTAATATGAAAGATTCCTTTGGTTTTAAGAGATACACATGGATGGATTAGATTTCTCTTAGATGACAGAGTATATCATGGCAAAAATAGAAACAACAGACCCAAGTTTCAGATTGGGCCAGTTATTGACAATAGTTAACCTATGCCCAAAATACTTATTTAGAGATGAGAGTTTGTGGAAACTAGACAACAGCTTTCTTCAAGACAATACATCTGTAAATTGCATAAAAGAACGCATCCAAAGAATAACGTTACAATATGCTTCATTGGAATATGATGGAAATATTAAATATATAGAATATGACGGAAATATAAAATATATAGAATGTGATGGAAACATAAAATATATAGAAGATGATGGAAATATATTAAATATATATAATAGGATGGATTATATTAAATATATATCAAACACAGATACAAAACTAACTTTATCCTACTTGTTATTTCTAGATATAATTTTGATGCATATTAATGTTTCGTATGCATCATTTAACGACATATAAAATAAACAAAAACATGAACTCACACATAAAATACATTCTTTAAAGAACCTTTCTTTTCTGTTTGTCCACTTACAATGTACTACAGAAATTGATATAACATGTCAGAAATATTTAGTTATTTTCAAGGTTGATTGACAATTGATCACTGTTGTGAAGGTTTACATTAAATGGCCTTTCTTTTTCTAATGACCGTTTTGTCCATTATTGATTACAAAAGGTATATAAAACAATGACGATTGTTTAATGGGTGTTAAGAAGTTCTAATATGTTTTCAAATTATCCCATTTTGTTTGTTAGTTAAGGCAACACACACAAAAGCAAAACAATATTACCTATTTGAATTATATGGTTCATTTTCACTATGTAAGTATGATGTATATTTAACTTCATACGACAATTACTATACAAAAAAATCATCAGATGACAAAAGATAAAAATATATGTAAACAACATGAAAACGTGTTATAACGGAAGTCGGATGTTTCCCAATTTAACACTAAAACGAAGGCAACCATCAAGGAAGCCAAATATGCCGTCGTTTCGTTTTGTATTTGAACAAACTGTTAGTTGCTACTACTTCTGAATAATTAATAATAATAATAATAATAATAATAATAATAAATAATAATAATAAGAATAATAATGAGAATAATAATAAAGTAATACAAATATTCAACGTAATGTCTAAATTATTTCAATACACTGTTTACAATTGTTGTCACCAGTTTCCACAAATCAATAATTTGAACAATAGTGGACTGTTTCCTTTTTACTAGTCAACCATCATTATTTCGACATACAGATTCCAGCATATAAGATTTTGTCATGTTTGTTCGGAGTTAAACTGATCACTGATAAAGAAAATGTAATTCAGAATTACAGATGTTCAATTGATTGTGTACATCATATATAAATAAAGCATCTTTGTAAAATACATCATTATCCAGATAGGTACCAGTTTGTGCAAACATTCAATAATATGATCAGTGTGGAAGCCCATCCACACTCCAAACCTCATTCACATACAAATTAAATTTTCATTTTTCTCACCATAAACATAAATATATGAAAACCTGTATTTGGGGAAGAAAATCAAATGTCGTGAAGAGAAGTATTTATATCTCAGACAATGAGACGCATGCTAATACTACAACAAATAAAACTAGATATGTCAAATTAATGTTTAATATAAAAGATTAGGGTATTACATATCGTTTTGCTTATTATGAATAGTATCCACGTGTGATGTATATGACACAAGCTGGACTATGTTTGATGACAGTGAAGTGTTTCTTTTAAAACCACATATATTTCTTTTGTTAATGTTGGGAACTAGATTGGTTGAATTGTTAGTGCGTCGAACTCGAAATCCAATGGTTGCTCGTTCGACATCCAACCATTCCTTCCTAATGCAATTGTCTTTGTCCTCGAGAAACTCGCATAGCTTCCATTTCGACGGCAGGATAGAGACTAGACTGACTTTTCATAATGCATGTATTATCGCTATACGGTCTTACATATAGTGACAGAAAAGAGCAAAACTGAACACATTATGTAACATTCAACAATTTGTTTCTCCGAGTATACAAAGTGAAAATATTAAACAGCATATATTACTGTGAATTAATCCTCGAATAGTTCAACATGTTCTATAATCAGTCCTAATGGATCAAGTTATAATTGTATTCCAGTGGTATTAAATTTGAGATCCGATGTTTAGTGTGTTGATATGCCGGTAGTCTAGAGTGTAATAATGTATCAGTGGCCTGAAGTGTGATGATGTGCTAACAGTGTTTTGATTAATCACACTACTATAATCCAAAATGTACTTTCTTATTTCATTATAATTTCAAGCAAATGTTTCTGTCAAAGAATAGTTTTGAGCACTTTTTGAAGTTCGAGTGAATAATAATTAAATTAATAATTAAATTCAAATAAAACTTTAACACAAATTTAAAAATGATTATGTTGTAAAATGAAAGAAGCAAGAAAGAGTATTTGGCGAACAAAATAGTTAAAGTACTTGATATAGGTCACAAGTATCATTTACTAAAAAAAGATCTTCAAAATTAGTTGAATTTTCCATTCGACAGGTTCCCAAAATCAGAGTCAGGACTGTACACATGTTGTCCATTAATAATGATCAGAATAGCTATCCACAATCATATATAATATATTAGTCATTTAGTATGTTATTTACTGTTATCAGTGTGCCTATGCAAGTACACAACAATCAACATGATTTTGATAAACACAGTACCGTGATAAAATAGAGAATATTTATGCAATAATTATTTTTTATTAATGCAAACTATTAGTCAAATCTACACTTGATTACGATTGATATAAGGTAAAACCTTATGAATGATACCATATTTTCAGGAAATATAATTCTGCTATACACATGAAAGTGCAATTGATATTCAATTATCTTTCCCGGTCCGTGCCTTGGTCAGCTATGTACCCATGCAACATCAAACTCCACTTTCTTAATATGATTAATAGTTTCCATCATGCTAATGAAAGTAAATGGGTCCTGATCGCTAAGTACAGTAATAGGAAATGGACCTCAACTAATATACACTTCAACGTTTTGCAGATTATATATAAAACATGGACCACGTCACAAAGGAAGAAGTACGCGACACCATCAGGCACAAACTAGGCCATTATGAAGACCTCCTCACCATTGTAAAAAAAAGAAATCTGAAATGGTATGGCCATGTCACTAGAGCCAACAGTCTATTCACAACATTACTGCAGGGTAGTGTCCAAAGTGGCAGAAGGAGAGGTAGACAGAGAAAAATGTGGAGTGACAACATCATAGAATGGACCAGGAAATGTTTTAAATAGACACAGGCATTGGCACATGATCGAGTAAAGTGGAGGGAACTGGTCAGATGTTCAGCAGCACAGTGCTTCAACGACCACACTAGGTCAAGAGACTAATGATGATGATGATGATGATATAAAACCAATCATTTTTCGTTGATTGTGGAATAATGTCTGCTATTTAATTTGTTTCTAGCCAAACATCAAACTGGATGCGTTACACAATATTGTCTATTTGAATTAACATTCCACCAAACAAAACATCACTTGCATCAACATGCATCATTGTATTTAGACCAATATCTCTTTTCTTTCTCAAACAATTTGTAAGGGGTGTGGCAATTATGGTACAATCCGAGCAACATTTCCGATATATGCAGCTATACCAGTCCGCTGCGAGTCACTGATAGGCACTCGGAAGTCAGAGATAGCCTCGACCTTAATTTATATAGGTTTAACTTGACCTTGTTACACAACAGGTCCTAAAAAGTAACAAAAGCACAGGAAACTCAGTTTTACTTATGCTAATTATCAAGTCTAACAAAGAATTTTCGGATGTTTTCCAAATTACCTTTCCAAGTATAGTTTTAGAAGATGACATGGTCGTCAGAAGCGTAAGCGTCAGAATTATCAAGACTATTTATAATCATCTACATTAAATGGTGGAAAGTACCAGGCAAACCTTTACTTTCATAAAGTTCATATAGAGTTAAGAAATCGGAAATTTCGTTTGACCTTTACGAGAGTTGAATTTGCCATATCCCTTTCAAAATGTCACAATTGGTGACATATTTAGCATTTTTAATTTTGTCAATGCATTCATCATTTTTTTTGTTACAGACTGAATCTATTATCGTCCGGATGTTCACGTTGTAACCTTTGTGCACATCTGGAAAGTATTATCTAATTTTGGTATCATAAGACTACACATTGATCTTCAGGCACCTTTAATTTCTTATATGAAATCGTTCTTCAATAAATGATGAATGTATTTTCTAAAACATTCCTGTTTGTGAGGGTTCAATCAGTACAGGGGCTGTTTCACTGCTTTGGGATCTTCAATTTCGGTATTGTTGTTGATTGTATTTCCTTGTGGCGGACCATCTGGAAACAAATGCTCCTATTCAAGTAACAATTCGTTTAGTTAATTCTTGTTTACTTCCTGCAGATGTGAAAGTATATGGTCCAGATTATTCATAATTTCTGAATTCCGAAGATTGATTATTCCAAAGTCACTAAAATGGGATTTTATTCCATCACAAAATTCTTTCCAACATGTGCAAGTAACTGGACTAAATGATTTACAACCATATCTCAATCAGCATCCTCCTTTACCATATTTATCTGGCAAGGTTGTTTGTGTTTTAGCCTAATAGGAGTGTTGATGGCATCATTTAAGTCACTTACTTTCTTGTCAACTTTATAAGGGTTTTGAGGTATGTGCAAGCGAGTCGGAACACTATCATCAAGTAGAACATTTATTTTCTTTGTAATTTTGTCCTATTTGATTTTCATTTTGACTGAGTTGAGTGAAGATTATTTCTTGTTACTTGACAAATATGTGACAACGTATATTTGAAATCCGAGACAGAGTCAATAAAATTAATTGTTATGTCATCAGTGAAAGAAGTTTAATAACATCGATGTACGACAAAGAGTAATCCAGGCATCAGTGCAATGGGACTAAATCCTAAATATTTCTAAACTGATTTCCTTATAACTTAACATTAGTACGTGAACTCTGAAAAAATTGATTCAGTCATATTGCTTCATCTCAATCTCTCATATATCAAAGCAATATGACTGAATCATTTTTTTCAAAGTTTTATAAAGTCTATCTAAAGCTCCTTTGCTTGGACGGTGATGGACAGACAATACAAATTGTTAGATGTCCAAAGCACGCAAAATCTGCTGGGAGTTTCGACCCTTTATCAGATTGGACAGACCATTGCAGGCTAAACTTAGTGAAAAACATTATAAAATTATTGACTATTGCTTTAATTTTAATATTCCACAAAGGAATTGTCTCCGGAAACTCTAATGGAAGCACATATTATTTTAAACAAGTATTGGTTGCATGACTTGATCGTAGGCAAGGGACAAACGAAGTCTACCATTATTCTACTAAATGGTTACTGAAATGTGGAACAGGCTACATACGAGCCTTGAATATCCTCTGATTGGGTTTTCTTATCAACATGTAAATGAGACAATCCTACTGAATTTACATACATCATTCCCAATTTTCGGCCAGCAATAATAGATTAAAGATCTTGACTATAAAATGACTAACCAAAGGAACTTCAAGGCTAGACTAAGAATGGACTGACTATAAGACATAAGAACAACAATGTGATCGCTCACTGACTACTGGTCACTAGCGGATACCTCATGTAGTCGCCAGTAACTCATAACAACCGTACATTTAATAAAAAAAACAAACAAATATGTACTTATATTGCTTCATTGTAGCTAATAGTCATCTGAAACAATCATGATATATTAGGTTCCTGTTTCCCGTCAACAATTGTCGTTCGTCACCCTGATTATAAAAAGAGAATGAGTAGTATAAAATGGTATCACTGTGTGCAATACCGTTTGTTTTGAGGCAGACGAGAAGCAAAAGTAACTTCATCAAAGCCTAGCCAACACACATGTCATCTAAAGGAATAATTTTCCGATTTATATCAAAATTAAGAGCTTTTTGTTCTTCATAATTCTAACATCTGAACAAGCTGCTTATAAATCAAGATTTTGTTTTCAATAGAATCTACATTCGGATAAAAAGAGGACTTGGCAGTTATAATTGGATTTAGATATTACTTCAAGACATCTATTAAACATTAATCCTTAGTCATGCGAAGATCCCGCACAGAATCGCTCCTCCTGAATCAATCCTATCGATGCTTGATATACAGACTACAAACCTGCATAGGTTGTGCAGACGCACAAGCAGAGAAAATCTCAGATATGAATAACGTTCGTAGTTGTTCAAGCAACCCTGTCCATTGTGTTACAGTCAGGTCAGATCACAAATTGATTTCATCAGCCACTCACGTATTCAGGGAAACCAAACTACGTAGGGTAGTTTTTGTCCAAGAACACGTTGCATTTGAGTTATATAGAGTTCGATTTAATAGGTGTTATCGTTTGAACGTTGATGTAAGAGAGTATTGGTACATCAAGGATTTATTTGCATATATAAGAATTAACAAGAATATTTTCCAACAGTAAGACAAAACCAAAATAACAAAGAAGTGGTCATTATTGCATATATCTGTTTCAAATGAGTTAGTGTTGACTAACTATTATAACGCCAAACCAAAGACAGCTCCTGACTCTAAATATACTGTGCCATAACAAAACCTAAAGCTTTTGCTTTCAAAAAACCATATTAGCCCTCATGGAAACAAATACCAACGATAACTAATATTTCATTGTTTTCAGCGGAATAAAATTTATCGAACATCATGTAAATAGAATTTAAAAGAAACATTAGTTGATTGATTAATTGATTGATTTTTAACGGCGCATCAGCAGTTTTAGGCTATTTAGCGTCATACAATAAGTTGTATTTCTACATGCTTAAAATAATAAAAGGTTTCATATCAACCATCGATATAAACCCCAAATAGTTCAACATAAAATAGTACGATGTTGGTAACAGCAAAATATGAATCTTCCCAATCAACGGGAGATGTAAATGGTGTATGTTGATGAAAATATGTTGAAAATAAAAGGCCGTATTTGCATTAGATAAAAATGCTCTAGGTGATGGAATACAAGTTATATTTAAAATAGCAGCAGAGGGGGCGAATCAGACAACTTTTTTTTGTTTTTATTTTTGATTATACCCCCTCCAAAATAACACTAGACCCTTCTCGCGAAAAAATAAGTCTCTGACCCTTGTCTGAAAACATTCGCGTCGCAACGTCGTTGTCACTCACCCCCTCTGCTGCTAGAACTTTCAGTTGGGGTTAACCGAATATTTGATCCAGTCCGATACGATATCGTGTTCGAGGGTCATGTAAATTTATTGTTACAAATCCGTGTGGGGTAGACTGAGCATGACTAAAGAAATTTCTAAATTGATTGAAGTCCATATCAGAACACCATGTCTGCCAAATATTTCGTAGCGTATGTGTATCAACGCCGTTGAATACAGCAAGCATATTACAGTTATCTCTAATCACTTTTGGAATCTGAGTGTAGCGTTGAGTGACATAGATCACATCAGTGTTTTTATGCCTGCCTCTGGAAAATACTCTAGCAGGATTTTTTTGATTATCTAACATGACATCGTCGTATACAACTAAATTGTTGATACTTCCATCGAGGTCATTCACGGATGGCGCCTCGTCAATATCGGTTATAAATTCAATAACATCCTCGGCGGCAATCTCTGAAGCGTTTTCATTAAAATCTTTTAGCACTTCATAGCATCGTTGATCATCTACGCTAGGGGCAATTAAATACAACTTATCCCACTTCATCCATCTCATTATTAAATTGAGCAACAATTGCGTTTTACCGGATCCAGATGGTCCGATTATAATTGCGCGGATAGAGTTTGGTAGCGCTGCATGATGCTTCACTGGTTCTCTTGTTTTAGTCGCTGAAAAATCAATTATATTCATATCTCTATACATAAATTATGGATCTATATTGCGTGAAGTGTAAGGCGCGTACTGGCACAGATGACTTGACGACGATTACAACTAAAAATAACCGATCAGCGCTTTCTGGTAAATGCGTACAATGTAGTACAAAGAAATTTAGATTTGTTTCTAAACCCAAGGAACTCAAGGAACCTTTAAAAAAAAACGAGGAGGTGATATCGCTGCCAAATTAGCAAAACTCCCTGGAACTCCATGGGCAAAATACCCTGGAGAAAAGCACCTTCCAGGATATAGCTACTGTGGACCGGGAACAAGACTTGATATCAGACTCAATGATCAAAATCAGCCCCGACCCGGTGAGGAACCAATAAACGCTATTGATAAGGCCTGTCACCTTCATGATGTATCTTATAAAAGCAGTAATCTGCAGCACAGGCATCTAGCAGATGTGAAATTAATTCATGCGTTAAATGTTATTTCTGATAAATCTTTCAAAGAAAAATTGGCTTCCTTTTTGATAAAATCGGCTATGAAAAGTAAATTGATGTTAGGTGCTGGTAATTAATAACAACATGGAATCTATTTATTATTCCCCAAGAGGATACTGGAGGGGTAAATCAGCAATCCATAAACTCGCTAGCGCTGCGAAAGTGAAAAAAACAACTGCGGCTCATTGGTTATCCAAACAGGCACTATGGCAAATTTATCTACCACCGCCTAAACAAATCAATTTCTCGCATTTTGATGTGACCGGACCCAATGAAGTTCATCAGGCTGATATATTATTTCTGCCACATGATCGTGGTTACAAATACGCATTAACCGTAGTTGATATTGCAAGTCGATACAAAGAAGCAGAACCGTTAAAAACAAAATCAGCCACTGAAGTGGCTTCTGCATTTGAAAGGATTTATCGAAGGAGCCCTCTGCACTGGCCAAATCTATTACAAATTGATCCTGGCAAGGAATTTCAGGGTGCAGTGTTATCAATAATGAAAAATCACAATGTCGCTATCAGACGAGGGCATACTGCACTGCATCGTGATCAGGCCATTGTAGAACGATTTAATAAAACCCTTGCTGAGCGGTTATTTGGATATCAATACGCAAAAGAATTCATCCAAGAAAAAAGATCCCGTGAATGGGTTAAAAGGTTACCAGCTGTGATTACTGCACTGAATAACGAGATTACTAGAACCATCAACATGAAACCTATCAATGCGATTAAAAAGAAGTCAATACCTGAAATGGAAATTCAAAAAGATTTTAGCGTTTCCCAACCAATTCTTGGTAGTAATGTCATTGTGAGGTACTTATAC
This sequence comes from Unio delphinus, assembly GCA_029339505.1. NCBI lineage: Eukaryota > Metazoa > Mollusca > Bivalvia > Unionida > Unionidae > Unio > Unio delphinus. Next base: position 24,086,146 of record JAQISU010000076.1, on the reverse strand, counting down.
GAACCAGGAGAGCTTGAGGGTGGCACAAAAAGGGCTACTGATCCTATTTGGAGTGTTACTGCACATAAGATATCTAGTATAACACGATCTACGGGTAGACCTCCAATCTATAAACTGGATTCAACTGCCCCTCAACGGGGTTTTACTAGACAACAATTACAAGTGATACCTGAGGATACTCAATTACCACCACATGGGCTTAACTAGCACCCTTGCGTCTATTGCACTCAAGACAAGTCAACTTCACATTATTTCTGACATGACCGAGATTGTTATTTTTTCTGTCCACGGTGAATTGGCGAGGATCCTTATCCGAATACTGCCAACGCATTATACAATTGCAACTCGCGCAGTGATTATTCTGTTGTTGCTTCAGAGTAATTATTAATTCAGCATCAATATCAAATTCTCGTTGTTTTTTTTTGTCTTGTTGTTTGTAACCGGAGAGTTTTTTATCAATAATATCATCTATTGTGGTGTCATTATGATCGCCAATGATTTCATCATCGAAGACAATTCTTCGAAGTTGATTTATTTTTCGTACTCTAGACACTGCGAGATAGACTAAATTCGACCATTCTATGCGATTATCTACTATCCAAACAGTTATATCCGATATAGTCAATCCCTGTGAAGAGTGTATTGTTGCTGCATAACCTAGCGTCCATGGGGATTTATTAGCACGCAATGCATCTTCAACGACATTGATATCAACCAGCACAATATCATTTAATACGAGAATCTGTCTTTGAAATCCTTCGGATTTTGGTCCTGGAATATCAACTTCGATGTTCTGTTTTCGTGTATCCGATGGCCTATAACATAACGGTACTGGAAGTGTTGCAAATTTTTGTTTATGCAATTCAAATAACTTCATCTGAAGTGTATCCCTGACTATTTTTCTACTTGCAATGATTAAATCATTTGGTCTCCACGCTTCCCAAAACTCATTCATGGGAGTTTCCGAAATTATTTCACGGGCTATTTCACACTGGATTCTATCCGGTTGTAATCTAATTAGTTTCTTAAATTCTTTTAATTCATTATCAAGTGATCTATGATCAGTATCAATTTCTTCATAATAGTCTACAAAACCCTTTAGCCATTCATGGGGGGATGCACCGACAAATGGTGGAGGTTGGCCGTGATCACCGCACATTACGACTTTTGTATTCTTCAATAACAACCACTCAAGAAATATTTTAAGACATCTTCGGACACTGTGTCTATTTCATCCCACATGATAATTTCAGGAATAAATTTCTCTCCCATGCGCTCAGGAGTCCATTTATCTCCCTTCCATCTAAAGAAACTATGATAAGTGCAGGCATTTACCCCTCGTTGTTTCATCTCTCTGGCGAGTCTGTGAGTCGGTGTTAGCACAATCATGTTTGATTTCCCACGATATAACTCAATTGCCCGGGTTGTTTTTCCTGACCCACCACAGCCGTTTAAATAAACTGTTTTATATCTACAGATTGGATCAGAAATCGGTGGTGCACTAGAAAATTCTGAACACTGATTGCTTTCTAAGTAATTATTTTCAATAGTAACATCTGCTGATGGAATATAATCATGAAGCATTTCCTTCTTAATTCTCCATGACCCCCAATTCTCGTTGCCAGTAGCCTTAAAATCAGCCATTTTGCTATTTATGTAAAATGAGTCAGTAGCAACTCTAACTGCGGTGGTAGAAAATCTATTGATCATTGAAAACAGATTGATAGAAGCATAACCAAGCATAGAAGCTCTCAAATATGTGTACTGCTGATGGATACCATCAGTGTAAGTAACAATTGTACCCAATTTGGTTCCATCGGACATAAATGCGTCCTTACGATTGACATATAAGCCCCTATTCGTTAAATCTTTGATTACAAAATCGTATTCAGCATTGTCTATAATCAATCGTGAAGAATATCTCGTATTATCATCTTTGCCACCTTGGGTAAATTTACCGATTATTCTTCGTCCAAGATCTTTTGCTTCATTGTTTCTGATTTCAAATAACTGTCTGGACCAATCCATGATTTGTTGTTCATTAAAATCAGGAAACAGTTTTCGCTCTTCGCTAATTATTTTTTCTAGATCAGGTTGTGGTAACCAGACTGATTTCTGTGCTCGATAGGATATAATTGCTTCACTGACAATTAATGATTTTAACATCTTACAATCAAGCATATACCGTAATAACACTATTGGCATCCAGTGTTTTTCAGACATGTGTTTACCAATCCAAAGATAACTACACGGATGAAGCCCTTCAGCCATTTCAAATGATACTACACAAGCGAATCCGGTTAAATCGAAATGTGGCAGTGGTCCATTAATAGCAACACGGGTCATTTCGTGTGTAGGGTGTCCAAATCGTTTGAAATATTTCTCACACTCTCCATACCCAAGAAAACTTCCTGGATAACATGCAATCATATCAACTGAAATAACGGTATCAGCTGTGTATTTTGTGTTCCATAATCCTCCATGGCTGTATTCAAGACAGGACAATTTGACATCTGATAAGAACTCACTTCGGGTTGGTTTCCACGCGTTTTTCTTTCTAGCAAAATGTGCTACAACTGATGGAAGTGTAAAACAGTTTGCTAATAATTGATCGTTGTCTTCCCCCCCAGAACTCTGGGGAGAAAATTCACTAGCTAGTTGTTTCATTTGATTATGCAGCTCTTCAGTACGGTACAATTCTCCGTTGGGCCTTACAAACTGATCAAATCTACATTCTTCGTCTGAAGTACTATGAAATAGCCACACTGACACAGAATCGTTTTTACTCAAATGGTAAATAGCATCAAATAATTTCTGCTCTGAAAAAAACTCTTCGGTTCCAAACAGATATTTTACGGTTCTATCCCGTGGGAATATTGTTACTGCAGATGACCACGCGTGTGCATTATGATCAATAATTTCAATGGGAGCTCCCTGTGATTTATATTTCGATTTGTATAATACTTCTCCGGTGATTGTCCTTACCGATATTGGAAATCTCAATGATGTTTCTAATTTGGCTATATCTTGAATTGTTGCCCCATGCTGTTTCACTGTCAGTTCCCACTCGGATATTTTTTTTCGTCTTAGATCAGTTAGTTTATTTCCCCGGGACGCATTTGTGAAGTGTTCTATTATTCGTGTTGCTACACAATTGAGCCCTGTCGAATATTTCATGGGTGCTAGTTTTGAAATATCAGGTTTTTCATTGAGCGGATATATCCCGTAAACAACTACTGTGACAGGATAAGATCTTTCGTAGTAGGGTTTATCAAGTCCAGTCAAAATTCCTGGTTTTGAATCCTGAGTCACAGTGACAGTTTTTTTGTCCTTAAGAATAGGCTCGTATTTGTCCCTAATGATCCATTTTCCATTATCACGGATAAGGAATTTTATTCGAAAAAAATTTCTTTCTTTCCCAAGACGTGAGATTATCACTGCTGCTTTTTCATCATTCATGGTAGCGTCAACAACACCATCAATTCGAAATGTTGACCAACAATGAGCTGCCCCATCACGCTTGAATTCATTAAAACAGTCTCTGATTTTACTAATCAAGGTTCTATCAAGAATTTTATTCTTTGGTGTATCAGAAACTCTATCAAGATTGAATTGAACACTTTTCCAGGGCTTAATTTTCGATAATCTCTCGAACTCCTCCATACTATAATTAAAACAAGCATTTAAATGAAAGATTTAAGTATAATGAATCATTGCAAATGGCTTATGATTGGATCAGTGACACCGTGTAACAAATCATGCAGAAATGAATTCTGTTGCTATCATATGCAAAGCTTTCGTCGTGGAAGCCGAGGTCCGTTACCCTGTATTCAATGTGGGGTTGGGGTCAGGGGGAGGTCGCAATTATGCATTATGTGCGGCGGAAAACGATACAGGGAACTAAAACGCTATTATGATAAAAAAATAAAAAATACTGCCATTGACCCCAACGATGACAAAATAATAAAGACTGCTCAAGATTATATACAGAGACTTATAATTAAACCAAACAATGAATTAGAAAAATAGTGTTATTATACAAATGAACCAAGAATTCAGACCTCACCCCTCCGTGCTTGTTAATTATGAAGCATTCCGTAATGGTATTATCAGAAAATTCTATTTTCGCGTGTCAAAATACAGTACACGCGTACCGTCTATAACACCAAGGGAGACCACTCTTAAATGATAATAACCAAGGGAGTTATCATTGTGATTTAGCGGCTTGGTATTTCTTTTTAGGAAAAGATATATTTTCTTTTTTTTTAGTGTTTAAGTCAAATATTCTGTGTCACGTGCGATTAATGCGTATTTCATAACATAGGATGTGATCCGGAGATACAGGCGTTATAGGATAACACACGTGTATACTTTCTCCCTTAGATTGTGTTAACTTGTTTAATGGGTATTGTGATTCAGCGCTGGGCATTGTTTTGTAAGAAAAGACATGTTTTCAAACAATTATATTCTTTGTTCTAGTGTTTAAGTCAAATATTTTGTCTCATTTAAATACTGTGAAACACCATTAATAAGTAATTCAAGAAAATAAAATAGCATACTTGCGGATTGATGTATTAATTTCCTTTATATACCATATGAATAGTTACAACATATATACGTTAAAAAACGTTATTCTTTATAGACGTGAACAGTGGTCTAACGGTATCGTGTTTGGCTTGTAAACCCAGACAATTATTCTTCACATGTTCGCGCCCCATAGCAGACAATTGTCTGATGGTGAAACGGTTGGATGTTTTTTTTTTCTATTTAATTGAGGGGAGGAAGGCGCCCCCTCTGTGTTTTTTACATTCACATAACATGCAAACCCATGCTATCAAATTCATGGTAGCGGTGGGTTGTCGGTTTTTGACAACTTACGCAACCATGAATTTGATTTCATGGGTTGCATGTTGAATGTGTACACACATTAATGCCCTAAAATAAATAACATCCATGGATGTAATTAGCTCTCCGTCACATTTGGGTAGCCCCGTATGGTGTTCAAAATGAATTACCGGCCAAAAAAAGGTTTGGATGCACATTGGGTAACCCCAGAATGTGAATTATAGGCTAATAGAAACGGTCATAGGGTCATATCTCAAAGAGCAAAAACAAAAAAAAAACATTCTGATATAAAACAGAAACAGAAAAATGCTCTAACAAAGGACCCTATGAAAGACACAAAGGCCTAATAAGGGACCCAATGAGTGCAAATAGAACCAAAACGGCCTATATCAAGGGGGCCAAATGACTGATAATCGCTCATCATGGTTGATATTTATTTTTGTCTGCATTTATATTTATATATACAGAATTAATTTTAAAAAATATATTTATATATACAGAATTAATTTTAAAAAATATATTTATATATACAGAATTAATTTTAAAAAATATATTTATATATACAGAATTAATTTTAAAAAATATATTTATATATACAGACTGAATTTTTAAAAAAGATATTTATATATACAGACTGAATTTTTAAAAAAGATAGTTATATATACAGACTGAATTTTTAAAAAATATATTTATATATACAGACTGAATTTTAAAAAAATATATTTATATATACAGAATTAATTTTAAAAAAAGATATTTATATATACAGAATTAATTTTAAAAAATATATTTATATATACAGACTGAATTTTAAAAAAGATAGTTATATATACAGACTGAATTTTTAAAAAATATTAACGGCTCTTTTATTTTTGAAAAATGAATTAGAAATATGTATTATCATATATGAATTCTGAAATTATGAATAGCATCATAGTTGAAATTGCAAAATTGAAAAATCAGAATATTAGATTGTCAGATGGGTTAAATCCTGATCAAATCAAGTCGGATTTTCAGGATATAGAATACGGAGTTAGCACTAACAAGTATATGTTGCCAAAGAAATATGCACTCATCAAAAAAATTCAAAATTCTATTCGAGACTCTCTTGCATTTTCCAGTGAAGTAGATGTGTTTGTTCCGTTATATACTATCGTGGAAGGAATACGAAAAGAATTGGGTAACGAATATGAATTGAAAAAGGAAGTTAATTCTAAAATTAGAAACTTACGAGCGTTAATTCAAGAAAATGAACTATTTTGATTGACCGGCCCCCTCAAAAGATTTTGTCAGACAGTAAAATCTCCTTGAGATTTTCATTTTTTTTTGTCATTTTTGATTGAATCAGTGAAAATATTTCACACTGCGAAAATAAAATAGAATCCTAACTTTTAAGAACTTTTCTCTATGGAAATCGACTACTTGACCCTACGAGGTTTTTTGATGAAAATCGATGAAAAATGACCAAACATCACTGAAAACAGGCAAAAATTGATGAAAAATGGCTAAAAATCATCAAAAATGAGTTTTAACAGCTTTTCCTTATGGAAAATCCCATGTAAAATCGACTACTTGACTGTAAAATCTCTTTGAGATTTTCAACTGAAAACCACCAAAATGGCACCAAAACAGGCAAAATCAATGGATAAAAAATAAAAATATTTCACAGCAATAAAAAATTGGACCGTTAAGGATGGAATCATCGATGGGAAAAATTGTTTTACAATTGAAAAATGGTTTCTGATTTCAAATAATGGTCAATGAAGCATTAACGACCCGATTGGCTCGTGAGCGACTAGATGCAATTAAGAAATTTATACCAATTCGCGACTCTGTAAGAAATAAACTGCAACAACGACAGAGTCTTCAGACTGATTTTGCTCTGGGGTCTGAAGAGTTGTTTAAACCAGTAACCACAGCAACGAAAGGAGTAGAGCGTGCTTTACTGGGAGATAGTCCCGAGACGGGGAAATCTGTTATTGGTGAACTTGAAAAACTAGCAGCGAAAACTGAACAAACTGAAAAAACTGATCCGAAAAAAACGACTGTTTCTCTGTTGAATAAATTTACTGATCATGCTAAAATATTAATAAAAAAACCTAGTTTATTGAAATCAAAGGATTATCAAGCCTTTGGTAATTTTGCTGCTCAAAGCTATAATTCAAAAAAAGATTTTTTAAAGGACGAGTATAAAAATGATAGAATATCAAGTAATGATTGGTTCGATTATTTGTATAAACTAAATAAAGGGATTGGTCGTTTGAATAAGGATGAGATAGGATACAAGGAATTTAAAAAGGGAATTAGTAATTATAAAAGAGAACAAATAGAAGAGCGACAACGAGAAATAGAAGAACGGCAAGAACTAAAACGTCAAACACCAACACGTAGACAAACAAGAAGACAAAAAAAACAACAACTACCACCTGATGATGATGATGATTTAGAAGAACGACGTCAAACACCAACACGGAGACAAAAAAAACAAGAAGAACCTAAAAAACAACAAATACCACCTGATGATGATGATGATGATACTCTTGATTATTTACAAACCACGGATACAGACAAACTAGATGAAGCAGCTGGTTATAGCGGAAGTGGACTGCAAAATCCAAGGATTGGAAACACTTGTCCTGATAGTGTTATCAATGATATATCACGATTAGATGTTCTTGTAGGAGGGTTCCGAGCTGGAAATAACTCTCCAGAAATAATTAATGAAGCAGCTGATATTTGTAGACGATTATTTGCCGGTGGTATCATGGATATCAAAACTTATCGAGATTTCATTGACGAGTTAGCAAATGGGTATCATAGCGATTAAATAACAATTGAAAACACTATTGTTTTTATAATAATGATCATCCATTACAATCATGATAAACCAACCCTCGTCTATGTAGTTAATTCACGGTTTCCAGTTTATAGAGCATACTACGGAGATGGCCTCGGCAATACCATTTTAGGATTCTTTTCAAAAACGGCCCCAAAAGTGATGCCGTTAGCTAAACATCTTGGAATGAAAGCCATTGATGTTATTCGTGATAAGGGTATTAGTACTGTTGGAGATCTTGCCGGGAAAGCGTTTTCAACTGCGAAGGATAAAATAACATCATTAGTGAGTCGAAAAAAGAAACCGTTACCGTCTACAGAAGAAATGCCTGCAAGTGTTAGTAAAATTATAAATAACGCAGTAGATGAAAAACTAGCGTCGATGGTAAATCAAGGAGACCAAAGCAATATTGCAAATATGATAGCGGGAAGTGGCTTTAGAAAACCACGACGAAAACGCTAGCGTTTTTCACGATGAAATGGAAAATCCGATTTAGACTCTGATAAATAGAATAAAATGTTCAAAAAATCATCTGATCCAGCATTTGATATAGACGCCCCAGTGCGTAAAGATGATTCTGTACGCGATTATCAATTTTATTCTTATCACGCAGTACAACCAGATCTCCGATCGCGAATTGAACTTCAAGTTCATGATACCAGTAAATATTTTCTACCGTGTGAGGCATTTATTGAAGTAGAAGGAGAACTTGTAACAAATGTTGCAGCTGATACCCCATATGACAATAACTCAAATGTCCGAGTTGGTTTTGTTAATAACGGCATCATGGCGTTATTTGAAAGCGCTAGATATCTCATTGATGGAAAAGAAATTGAATCCATTGACCGTGAAGTTGATATGGCCACAACAATCATAGGGTTAGCAAGATATTCTGATGATTATACAAGATCAGCGGGTCCATCTATGATGTTTGCAAAGGATACCTCTGATACCGCTGATCACCTTCAATTCATTAAAGTGTTAACAGCACAGGGTACTGCAGAAGCCAATCAACAAGAAGCAGCTAATCCAGAACGTCGAATTAGACCCGGAGCTGCGTTTGATATTCTCGGAGGCGTTAATGGTAATCTCAATTTAGGATTTGCAACACGTGTAGCAACGTTGCATGGGCAGCGTCGACGATTTTCATGTGCGATTCCACTGCATCATATATTTGGATTCTGTAGAAATGTTAGAAAAGTTATTTATGGAGCCAAACACACAATAGCGCTTGTACGAAAGGGTACTGATGATGATGCAATCTGGCGTAATGCTGGGGTTGCTGCCGGTAAAGTCATTTTAACAAAACTATCATTATGGATGCCAGTGTTAACTCCATCAATCACAGACGAACAGCGACTACTATCATTTATGGACCAAGGAGGAAAGTCGTTGTTAAGTTGGTTATCAGTGACCACGGATATTAAACAAGACAGTGTTGATGGTACATTCACATGGCACCTGGCATCAAAACAAGGGGTTTCAGCTCCACGTCATATATTTATTGCGTTACAGAATGCTGCGCGAGTTGGTAGTCAAGAACGAAGTCATATGATATTTGATCAGTTAGGTGTTAGTGAAATCTCGCTGAGAATAAACGGACAGCAGGAACCATCCGAGGATATACAACTTGATTACGGTCAGAATCATATTGCACGTGTCTATCATAACCTGTTGTCATTTATGGCACGTGATCAAAATGTGGATACCGGTTTGCAAATATCACAATTGGATTTTAAAAGCCTCTATCCGATTTATTACTTTTCATTGGAACATCTTGATTTGATGAGACAATCTGTCGTTGATATACACTTTAGAGCCCGTGTAACCCGTCCTGTTGGTCCACCAGTTGGTGGGGTACCTACTATCCTTATCCCGAATTATAGAGCGGTTGATGTCATTCTTAGTGATAAATCAATGTTACTTGAAGGTGTTGGTGGAAGAATGAGAGTGGTAGATGCACCAGTGGAAAATATGTAATTGAAAATCCGAAGGATATTTCCATTGAATCGTTTTACGATTTAGAATCAATCTGTATTTGTATAATGTCATATAGTAATATCAATGTGTCATTGACACCTGGTCAGTTAAAAAAATTGCAATCAAAATCCGCTAAACAATGTGGAACCACAATCACGTTGAAACCTAATCAAATGAATGGCGGGGCAAATAAATTATCGCTGACAACTCGTCAAGTGAAACATTTCAATGATGCTTTCAAGGATAAAAAAGGTGTTCAGATTACTCTTTCTGCGGCTGCTATCAAAAATATGATAAAAACAGGTGGTATATTTCCGTTGTTTGCTGCAATACCAGCATTGGTTGCGGCAGCAGCCCCAGCAGTAGCAAAAGCGGCCGCATTGGGGGTAGTTGGAGGCTTGGGAACAAAAGCGGTACAGAGCATTGCTGAATCATATGAACCGAAGAAAGGTCAAGGGTATAAAAAAAAGGGAAAGGGTCTAAGACTACCAGGAACCCCGTATTCATGGTACAGCGGAAAGGGTCTAAGACTACCAGGGACCCCGTATTCATGGTACAGCGGAAAGGGTCTAAGACTACCAGGAACCCCGTATTCATGGTACAGCGGGAGATCCGTTCACGGATCAGGCCTGAGACTACCAGGAACGGTTTATTAATTCAGAAATCTATGATTCCAATGTCCAATTTTGATTTAATGGATGCTGCTAAAAAACTAGTGATTAAAAATTTCAGAGGTGTTTTTATGAAAGATCAATTACCACATCAACCAAACAAAACTGAAACAGGTATTATTAATCTCGATAACAGCACCGGACCTGGAACTCACTGGGTTGCATACGCTATTGATCCACGTGGGATTGTCTATTTTGATTCATATGGATTAGCCCCACCAAAAGAGTTTATGCGTTATATAAAAACCCTTCCAATGAAGACTTGGTATTCTACGCTACCAACACAACAAATCAATGACCCACCAATATGCGGCAGTGAAGTATTAAATGTCCTTGACGCTATTTCAGCATCTAGAAAACCACCACACATTGTCGTAAATGACTACACTAGTAATCGCTTTTTAGAGAGAGATATATAAAATATCATGATTGATATTTGGGGGAGACCTCTGAAACCCAAACCCGATGACACTGCAACTCCTGATTCTATCAAGGATATACAAAAAAAAAATTAAAGATGAAATCGCTGAGACGTTGAACTTAACAAGTGTTGACCCGAATTAAATAGTTGTATTTCAAGACAAACAGGGTAAATTGAAATCCAGTAATATTTCTCTGGATTATATTTTGGTTAAACAACAAAACGCAATCGAGAACACCGTTGCGTTATTTTCCGATCAGGGTAAATTGAAATCCAGTAATATTTCTCTAGATGATATTTTGGTTAAACAACAAAATGCAATCGAGAACACCGTTGCGTTATTTTCCGATCAGGGTAAATTGAAATCCAGTAATATTTCTCTAGATGATATTTTGGTTAAACAACAAAATGCAATCGAGAACACCGTTGCGTTATTTTCCGATCAGGGTAAACTCAAACCGGGTGTACTTTTTTCGACGATTACAGATCAATTTAAAACTCTTAACGATTCTGCGTTAGAACTAGCAACACTTCAATCTAAAACCGAAGAACACATAAAACAGTTTACCGCATTTCGTAGAAATATCATTGATAAATTTATTGGAACTACATTCGATAAAATTGAACTAAAACTCCCTGATATTAAAAAATCCATCGATGAGACGAAAAACTTCATCGAAGCCGTCAAAGGTGATCTTTCGAGGATGATAACAGTTATTGAAAAAACAAAAATTCCTCATGAGAAAACCAACAACGTGGTATACACAATCCAACACGGATCATTTGAGTGGACACCTGAAAACAACAAATTAGACATCACTGCAACAGTTAAGGGTATTTATCGATTAACAATAGTGAGAACGACTCAATTTAATATTTCATCGTCCAGTTCATCCGGGGTCAATAATACGATTTCAACGATCATCGACAAGGGTACAACTGAACAGTTCACGTTAATAGCTACTGATAAAAATTTGGTTAGGGTTACAACAACGTGGTATGTGGAATTCGTAGCGGATTTAAGTTGAAAATTGCAAAGCAATTTCACTAACGGTTTCAATTGAAAACGCTAGCGTATTTAAAATAAAAAATGATTTCATCATCGCAATATCGCTATGATCAGGTCAGAGAGTATCAAACTAGACTCAAAACCTTGTCTGAGGAGTATGAATTGAAAATTAAAAAATATCGCAGGAGAATTACCGCAATTGATGTTACTGTGTACGCTGTGAGTGGTGTAATCACCGGAGCTGGTATTATACTGTCTTCAGTGACAATGATGGCTCCGATAGCTGTTCCAATTTGCATTTCTGCGGCAACAACAATCGCTGAAATAATTTCAATAATCACAAAAAAAATATCCTCATGCAGCCAACGGAAACTACAAGACTACATAATTCAATTTCATGTTGTGTCCACTGCATACTCGCAATTATCCTCATTGATATCGTCATCGCTCGATGATACAATTATATCAGAGAGTGAGTTTTCAGCGATGGTAGATATCTATCAGAGTTCTATTAGAACCGTACTAGGATGGCCTGAATTACCACCCGGGGGAAAACCCGTTGATTTACCAGAACCACAAAAAACTGATTATGTCACCGACAGGACAAAATCTGATAATCCAGTAAGGAGTTATAAAGATTATGATAAGTCATATTTTTTCATTAGAGTAGAATATGATGAAAGAGTACGACTTATTCATCATCTTGCTAACCGGGATAAAATCACTGAAAATTTCACAGCTTTCAATAACGATATTTCGTTGTTGTTTATATCTCTTAGATCCGGCACTCTCACCCGAGATGAATTTATCAGTGTCGTAGAAACATGTAACAAAATCATCAATGACATGGAAACATTTCATTCACAAATTATTCAAGAAGTATTAGGTGACAGTAGTCCTAAAACAAGAGATTTATTTGCAATAGAATATAGGATCCGCATAGGAGATATTCCAACATTCAAACTTCCAGGATATAATATCTCAGAACTACAAAAATCTCTCGATGATGCCATCGATGAAGGTTTCAAAAAAATCCATGATACGTGGAAAAAAACACCATCACAACCACAAACAACTATCCTCAAACATAATAATGACCCAGATGGTGGTGGCAGGCATATTGCTCCGTTCAATGTGAATATTTCAACGGTGATTGTTCTCAATTTAGTATGTGATGTGATCGAAGGAAGCTATCAAATTAATCTAGAACGATCAAATCAAGCTCAGCAAGGATATATTTTGTATTCATTTGCACCAACAGCTCCTCCAGGGTTTTTAATAATTGAGTCTCCGGTGAATCCAGTCTATATGCGATGTCATAATAATTCATTAACCAGAATTAATTTCAAACTCACAGATCAGTCTAATAATCTGATTGATTTACAAGAGGAGGTTTTACAAATTAGTCTATTTGTGAAATCATAAATGATTTTCGTCCCCAGACAAGGTCTCGAACACGATATCGTATCGGACTGGATCAAATATTCGGTTAACCCCAACTGAAAGTTCTAGCAGCAGAGGGGGTGAGTGACAACGACGTTGCGACGCGAATGTTTTCAGACAAGGGTCAGAGACTTATTTTTTCGCGAGAAGGGTCTAGTGTTATTTTGGAGGGGGTATAATCAAAAATAAAAACAAAAAAAGTTGTCTGATTCGCCCCCTCTGCTGCTAAAATAAAGATTTACTTCCTTCAGGAAAACTACAATACCATTGATATGTATAGTATCAAAAATAGTATCAAAATGTTTCTTCATGTCATGTACATTATAGTACTTTTCACGAATATGTTGCATGTCGGAACATTCGGTCATAAAGTGCTTAACAGTGAATGGTTCAGTGCATGTGATAAAGGTTGGTCATTCGCTTCCGCGAGAAGGCTTTCACAAGATGTCTAAAAAGCTCCCAGGGCGAGATTTATTGCCTGATGATAAATTTCTGTCAAGCATTTTCAAATATTACTTCCTAGCTGAACCATAAACAACGCATGCACATTCTAGTTTGGAGCCTATACATGTTCTATACAAATTGAGGATGACTTTTATATCAGCACCCCAGTCAGTGTGCGCAACTACTGTGAGTAGATCTAAAGTTTTCAAGCATTTAGCTTTCAATATCTTGATGTGTGGAATAAAAGTCAGTTTTCTGTCGAAGATAATACCCCAAAACTTTGTTTCCTCAACAACGGGAATAAATATTCCGTCCAGCGTAAGTTTAGGCATGATATCTTCCCAACTGACAGAAATGCATGTATACTGTTTTTGATTTTGAAAATTTGAAACCGTTACTACTGTCTCAATTTTGGATCTTGTTAATATTTTGTTGTAGTCGTCTCTCAGTTGTGTGCACGTGTTTTGGTCTATAACAAATTAAAAAATCCAAAAAATCCTCAACGTATAATGAGCAATCGACAGCGGGAGCTACACACTTGGTGATGTTATTGATATTGATATTAAATAGCGTCATATATAAAATACTGCCCTGGGGCATACCCATCTCTTGCTGGTGCATATGGGAGTGGGCAGAGCCCACTCGTACTTTGAATTCTCTTTCGGAGAGAAAATTTGATATGAACGAGGGCAGACGGCCTTTTAGACCCTGATCGTGCAGGTCATTCAGCATCCCGTATTTCCATGTTTAGTCAATTGCATTTTATAAATCACAGAAAACTGCTACTAAATGTTCCTTCTTGATAAATGCGTCGCGAATAAATATTTCCAGTCTAACCAGATGATCGTTGGTACTACGACCAGAACGGAAGCCACTTTGGAAAGGTGATATTCAATTGTTAATTTCCAAGTACCATATAAGTCGAGAATTAATCTTTCGCTGCATTGTTTGGTACACACAGCTTGTCAGTGCAATGGGCTTATAGCTGGTAGGATCTTCAAAATCTTTACCTGGTTTGAGAATTGGTATTTGTGTTGCTTTGTTCCGACTATTAGGTATTTTACCAGCAATCCATACATCATTAAAGATTTTCAGAAGAGATGTTAGTGATGACTCTGGGAGGTGTTTCAAGAACTGGTAATGTACTTCATCAGACCCAGCGGATGTTTCATGGGCCTTTTCTAAAGCTTCCATAAGCTCCAATAGTTAAAACAGCTGGTTATAGTTTTCAGAGTTGTTGGGTGTTAATTTCACACGTGACTTTTCATTTTGCGTTTTTAATCTTCTGAAGGCTTCTGCATAATTAGATGATGAGGAGTTTATTGAGAAACGGCCTGCAAGAATGTTTACTATGTCACGTTTCGAATTAAAATTGTTATTGTTTGTTGCAATCGCAATTATAATGGAAGTAAGATGCTGTGTAGGAATAACAGCGTTGAATACTGGCAAATTATTTAGTCTAGTGTAACGTATATATGACTTAAGTCATTCATTTTTGTTTTAATTGTTTGTTTGTCAAATCCAAATTTGACATTTTGGGTTTAAAATTCATTAATTGGGAGAGATTTTCTAGAAATGGATGACCAATATACTCTACTTGTAAACATCAGATGTTAACTTGATTTCTGGCCTTGCTTCAAGGCTGATAAACAGGCTTTGAAAATGGTTGGCTGATTCCAAGGACATAACTGATTCTCATATGGTGAGTACGTGACTTTGTGAACGTGATTTCGTTCTCAGGGCTTCTAGAAAATAACGTGACCCCTTCCTGTTTATGTAAAACAGGTATTTAAATTATTGTTTGGGAGAGAACAGTTCAGTAGTAGTCTGGGCATTTTAGAATAATAAATTGTGTTTTCAGGTTATATTGGAAATAATTTCAATTAGTTTGGGTCAAGAGGAATTTATTGTGTTATTTATCTGGAAAAAATTTTGTGCTCATTGAGTTTTCGTAAGACCAGAGCTGTCTTCATTAAGTGATATCGTCTTCCATCTTGGATACTTCACAAAGATTCGAGCCGGGAACTATTAGGACATTTTATTATCAGGACTTTTGCAATTCCACTAGTGGATTATATTGTGAATTCTTTTTGGATTAACTTTGTATTTAATTCTTAAAACCGTAAGTTTGTTTTTCTTTTATAAAAATATTTGTACTCAATAAATTGTTTGTTAAATTTTTACAAGCTTGTTATTTTCACTATTTCTGTGTTACTGTTTATTCGAGCCTAAGCACGTAACATAGAAATTGGGAGCTATCGTCCGAGATTGAGATAAACTGGAATTTGGCTAGAATTTTTCTCAGAAAACGTTTGATTTAAATTTGAATTCCCTTAGCTTTTGAAATTTTTTAAATCTTTAGTGAGACTGACAAGCTTGTATTAAAATGACATCTAAAGTAGAAATATTTCTTTCTAATCCTACCCAGGAGCAATTAGATCTTTTCAAAAAAGATGAGTTGATTCAACTTGCCATAAAATGTGATCTTTCTGAAGTCAAGGCTTTTTTAACGAAACAAGATATTGAAAGGATTGTGGTCCAATATTTGGTAGAAAAGAATGTTTTGGGAAAAAGTGCTTTGATTTCGGTCAATAAGTCTGCATCAGACTCTGACAAAAATAAAAGAATTAGAATTAAAATTCAAGATGGAATTAAAATTGAAGAAGCTGCAATTTCGAGAAAGGGAGAAAGAAAAACAATTACAATATGACAAAGTGGAGAAAGAGAGAGAATTTCAGAGTATAAGAAGCTGGAATTTCAAGAAAAGGAGAAAGAAAGACAGTTACAATATGACAAAGAGTAGAGAAAAAGGCAAATTGATTTTAAAAAAAGAGCAGATGCGGATTGATAAAGAGAGAGAAAAGGAAGAAAGGGAATATCAAATTAAAATGAAAGAAATATAGCTGGCAAGTGCAAATCACCATCATACTTCAAATCCAAATTTAAGTTTTGATTTAGCAAGGAATATTAGATTAACGCCCCCTTTCAGAGAAAAAGAAGTAGACAAATATTTCATTCGTTTTGAAAAAGTTGCAGAAAATTTAAAATGACCAAGAGGGAACTGGACTCAGTTATTGCAATGTGTACCTACTGGTAAGGCTAGTGAGATTTACACTTCACTGTCTGTTCTGGAAAGTGGTGACTATGATGTGGTTAAAGAATGCATTCTAAGGGGTTATGAGTTAGTCCCGGAAGCTTATCGGCAAAAATTCAGAAATTACAGAAACGAAGCTGGAAAAACTCATGTCGAATTTGCTAGAGAAAAAGAGCAGTTGTTTGATAGATGTTGCTTAGCCAAGAAAGTCGAACAAGATTATCGAAATCTCAAGCAAATTATATTAATTGAAGAGTTCAAAAAGTGTGTCCTTAGTGATGTTAAGTCTTATCTTGATGAGCATAAGATTGAAACCTTGGAGAATGCTGCTCGAGTTGCTGACGAATATTCTTTGACACATAAAGTTACTTTTGTTAACAAGACTTCTACTCAACAGTCTTCTGGCAGAAAAAAATATTTCCGCCAAATACAAGCCCTTCTAAAACTCAAACTAACACAACTTTCAAAAATCAAACTTCAGAGAAGCTTGATTCTAGATCGTTGTCTCTTCCGACGTGTACCTATTGCAAGAAAAAAGGACACGTTATTTCAGATTGCTACAAATTGAAAATTAGGCATCAGAATCAAGACAAACCTGTTCCAAATGCTCTTATTTCTAAGAGGTCAAGGTTACGGTCATGTATTGAAAGCAATACATTTGTTGGGTCTAATAAATCTCAGTCTCATTTTATTATGGAAAATTATGAACCATTCATATCGAAGGGTTCTATATCACTCTTGGCTGATTCAGCCAATCCCGACCCCTATTAAAATTTTAAGGGACACAGGAGCTTCTCAGAGTCTTTTATTGTCAGGTACTTTACCTTTTTCTAAGAAGTCTTCTTCTAATAAAAGTGTTCTTTTTCAGGAAGTAGAGTGCGGCTTTGTTAATGTTCCTCTCCATTGTGTCAATTTGTCATCAGACTTAGTGTCAGGACCTGTGACAATCGGAACAGTCTCGGTTTTACCCGTTGAGGGCATTCATTTATTGCTAGGCAACGACTTAGCTGGAGACAAGGTTGTGGTTAATCCACTTGTAACTGCATGCCTGATTTGGATCAGAAAGTTGATTCAATTGTAAAAGAATTTCCTGATATATTTCAAGCTTGTGTAGTTACCACAGCTATGGCAAATTGAGAATGATGTAGATGAATGCAGTATTCCTTTAGCTGACACGTGTATAGGTCAGGCTTTTGATGAGGTCACTTTTACTTCTCGTTTGGATCAATCAGAAGGTATTGATCATAGTGATTCTCTTTTAACAACTCATTCTCTCGATTTTAATCAGGGTGATAAACGACAGTCACTTGTCGTCGAACAGGAAAAAGATCCCAAGATCTCCTGTTTGTTTCAAAGAGCCATAAGTGAAACTGAAGCCACTGAAGTTCCTGTCTGTTATTTCATTAAAAATGGAATTCTTATGAGAAAATGAAGACCTCCCGAGGTACCTGCTGGTGATGAGTCGTCTGTGAACTATCAAATAGTAGTTCCAAAACCTTACAGACAGGAAATACTTAATCTGGCCCATGAAACTCCTTTCGCTGGTCATTTACGGATTAATAAAACTTATCACAAGATTTTGACTCACTTCTATTGGCCAAAAATCAATCATGTCAGTGAGTTAGTGTTATATAGAAACAAATCGTGTCTAGAAATGAAATTTTCTACTTTGCGGCCTCTGTCGTTTATGTGATTTGAGACACATGGAATGTGTTGACTATTAAAATCCCGGAGTAAAAGGAAGGGCGCGGGAAGCTTTAGAAAAACATTTTCAAATACGATTGATACTAGGCTGGTGTTTGGTGGTAAGCAAATAAAGCAAAAAGTAATCACGCCATGTAGAGTTACGTTTACAGCAATGGCGTGTAAATTTGTATTTAAAGTGATGACGCTGTGAAGGGCTCTATTGTTCACAACAACATAGATTCCTCCTGAGGCCCTGTCAACGTTTTGAAAGTATGTGTTAAACAGGGAATCGTTTTCAAATGTAATTGTATCTGTTTATTTCAGGAATGTTCCCTGTAAGCATAGTATTGCAGGATCGTGTTCATTTAAATGCAGAATATCATTGCAGATAGCTTTATGTCCTCGACAGTTGCATTGTATGATGGTCATTATAAAGTTATGCTGGCGATACTAGAGCTAGGTTAGACTATTCGCGGAAGAAATTTGTGTTGTTATTTGTCTGGAAAAAGTACGGGGGTATAATTGGTTTTAGTAGGTTTAGAGAAACCTTGCATACATGGAGCAGTTTCTTCTGCATCCATGCTCTCAAAATCTCCAAACTTGTTGTAATGTTTAATGGTGTCATCTGACCCCTTTTGCTGCTTATTTGTTTGTGCTTTCTTTTTATTTCTTGGTGATTTTGGGGGTGGGTTGTTATTGAATGTAGTTTGGGTTGATGCTGTGTTTTACTGTTGTTGGATATGGGGCATATTGGCACAACTTGTTGTTGAATCGGGTTGATGCGTCTGTGCTTCTGCGTGATTTTTGGATTATGTTTCATGACAGTGCAGAAGGACGGGCCAGGAAGGGATGTTTTTGCGTGGAAATGTTTTTTGGGCTCTGGGTAAGTAATGTTTGATATAAACTTTACCTTCTGAATTTCCTTCTCCTGTTTCCAAATATCACAATTCTTGGAACTGGCGTGATGTTCCTTGCCATAGTTGACACAATGCGGAGTTGCTCTATATTCTGATTCCTGATGAGAGTGACCTCCGCATCGGCCACATAATTTGACTTTGGAACATTGGTCTTTGTGATGGCCGTATTTTTTACACTTATAACATCGAAGAGGGTTTGGAATTTATATGTCGACGTTTACATGAAGAAAAAAAAATTGATCACTTTGGGTACTGTTGATTCGTTAAAGGTGAGTACAAATGTGTTGGTATCCTGCAGATTGTTATTACGATTGATACGTATTGTACGCACTAAATTGGTATCTTTATGTTTCATCCCCCCGATAATATCTTTGTCGTCGACTCCAGCTAAGTTACGACAGCGCATTATGCGTTTGGACGAATGCAAAGTAGTGTGGGCGAATAAGGTCACTGGAATATCGAAACATAATTTTACTTGCATGATAATGTCCGTTTGTACCTTTCCTTCAGACTCAACAAGAAGGCATCCCGATTTTAGTAATTTGACAGTTTGCAGTGTGCCAATAGATCCCGACATGTCTTTTTCAAAAAAAAACGGAGACACTGCAGCTAGTTGTCTTGCGTCATCCTTAGATTCAATAAGCATGAAGCGTGGAAATGATTCCACGCCGCAAGGTTCCTCATCAGAAACAGACAGTAGTTTGGTACGTTTCTTGTTGTTCTTTGTTTTAAAATTTCCATGATTATTTGTTAAACCTTTACCACCTACGCTCCCCGCCCACCATGTAGTCCAAGTAGGGGACACATTTCAAGTGCCAGGGATACACAGATGATATACTCAGTAGATAAGTAGATAGTACCTAGGATTAACTCGTGAAATTTCCTTCAATGGTCGGTAAAATTACCTCCCGATTGACCCGTTAAGCCACCGCTTTCTAGGAAGTATTCTAAGCCTTGGAAGAGTGAAAGCTAAAGATATATAATGTAGAGGTAACAGCGGTATAGAGCGATACAAGAAAGAGAATGTGATCAAGTAAATAAAGACTTCCTAGGGCTCGGGCGTGACCAGCCGATTTGGCGAGATCGGGCCTATCCCAACCACCCATCTAGGAAAATTAGAGGCCAAAACAGTGTATTGCATCGGAAAAGCCTCCGCTCAACTATCAGGATCCTTTCCTCCCCCAAAACGGTTCACAACCCTTGGCAAACAGTTGGCCTCTTCTTAGTCGCCTCTTACGAC
Organism: Unio delphinus; assembly: GCA_029339505.1. NCBI lineage: Eukaryota > Metazoa > Mollusca > Bivalvia > Unionida > Unionidae > Unio > Unio delphinus. The sequence goes on along the minus strand of JAQISU010000076.1, from coordinate 24,065,560 downwards.
ACGTTGTGAAACACATCGGGCCAATTATACAATCCCGAACATAAAGGAGGGCTAGTATTGAAGAAACAATCGTACATATCTTTCATCAGACGCTGTAAACACTAGTTATCGATGATAGTATGATACTACTTTACTGATTTTCTGTAAGTGAATCAGTCAGAAAGCTAATCGACATAAGGATATCAAACATTAAGGTGACAAACATTTTGTCCCATAATGCTAATGGCAACATAATGACTGCAAAATGACAATCAACTATCGTTGTAATGACGGTTTTGCTGCAACACACACTTACACTCATATACTTGTATGAATGCGAGTAATCACGAACTTAATCCATCAACAGGCCCTTTGTCCACTAAGATATATCCATCATCATCATCATCATCATGATCATCATCATCATCATGATCATCATCATCATCATGATCATCATCATCATCATCATCATCATCATCATCATCAGTACCAGGACTTAGTGTGGTCGTCGAGGCACTGTGCTGCTGAAGATCTGATCAGTTCCCTCCACTTGTCTCGATTATGTGCCAATGCCTGTGTCTCCGCAAATCGTTTCCTGGTCCATTATGTGGTGTTGTCAGTCTTCCAACCTCTTCTTCTGTCACCGTGGACACTGCCCTGCAGTACGGATGTGGATAGACTATTGGCTCTAGTGATATGGTCATACCATTTCAGATTTCCCCCTATGACGGTCGTGATGTCTTCATATTGGTCTAGTTTGTGCCTAATGGTGTTACGCACTTCTTCATGTATGATGTAGTCCTTGTAAGAGATGCCAATGATGCTTCTTTTGCATCTAATTTCAAGTGCCAGGATTCATCTTTTTAATTATGGTGTGAGGGGCCAGGCCTCACATGAATACAAAAATGCTGAGATGACTAGTGCTCTCAATAGTCTGATTTTAGTTTTCAGACATATACTATTTTCGCTCCTGATCGGTCTTAGCTGATGTTGTTTGTGATGCTCGTTACGACATTTCTGCTCTTGATCCGTCTTCGTTAATTATGGAACCAAGATATTTGAACCGGCTCACGTTTTCCAGTTCCTGTCCTCTAACTTGTTTCTTGACTGAGATTTGTTTGCAACTATTTTACATCAGCTTTGTCTCCTCGGTGGTTATCTCTATGTCAAATTTGGAAGATGTTTCGTCCAGGTCTTTCGCTAAAGTGGCAAGATGACTTGTTGATTTTGCGAGTAGTTTTCACACAGAGCCTTGACATTAAATATTTGTTCTGTTGTGCTTCTTCCACTCCGGGACCCTTCCTGTTTTTCAGCGATTATTTATCTTGCTTCTGGTTTCAGTCTATTTAAGATGATCTTCAGCATCACCTTACTAGCATGGGTGATTAAACTGATAGTTCTGAAATTTTGTCACAGATGGAGAATGCCATTTGGAGGGAGTGTTATAGTCAGTGACTGAATCCAGTGTGTTGGTCATTCATATGTCCGTAAGATCTTGTTGCAGAGTATTGTTAGTAGCGCTATCATTGATTCTCCCACCCCACACCCCTTTCATTCCTGGTAAGTTCAGCTGAGATGTTGTCTACTCCACCTGCTTTCCCATTCTTCTGTGCTCTTAGTGACTCCGCCTCATTTTTGGTAATGGGGAAATCATTAAAATTTGTGGATTATGGAATTTTAAGCTCTTCTGGGTCTCATATGGACTGATAGTTTTACAGGTGGATTTTTTTACAATACTCAGTCCATCTTTCTGCAGAGTCACTAGCTACTGTGAGGAATTTTCCATTTCGACTTGAACATTTCTGTCGCTTGGTTGCTTCTGTCTAGTGATTAAAGGGATATATAAATGGTATATGTTGATGAGTAAAAATGAAAAGATGTTGATAATAAGGGACAGTATTTACATAACCTAAAAATGCTCAAGGTGAAGCATTCAAGTTATAGTTTAAAATAAAGATTTACTTATTTTAGGAAATCTAAACAAAGTGATATGTTTAGTATCAAAAAGTTCTTTTATGTGATGTACATAATAATACTTATCACGCGTGGGTTACAGGTCGGAACACTAGGTCATAAAGTTCTTAAGAGTGAATGGTTCATTGCAAAAAACGCAATCTGGTGTCTCTTCACCTTTTAGTATGTGGGAGTGGGTAATGTATGAATGACCAATTCGGATTCTTGCAATGACTACCTCCTCCCAACGAATGGTTCTGTAGGATTGAGTCCATTATCCTAGGGTTGGTTTGATGGCGTTAAATTTATTATTTACTGCATTATCCCATATTGCCAGCCATCTCTAGCGTATGTACTTTTTTGTAAGAGGTTTAAAATCAGTAAATGGTAATTAAAATCAGATGGCTCCTGGAATATAATGCTATTCTTATTAAACAACAACTACAAACCAGTCTTGACTTTAACAGAAAAATATGTCATTTTTATCATTTTAAACTTTATTAAATAAATTCAAGAATATATTTACTTTTTATGTCTGTAGTTAGTATTTACTGCTCAATAAAAGGTTTAAAATATTATAAATTATCTACAAATAGTTCTCGTCTAAGTTTAAAATGGAACCTGCAAGTACGCACTTATAAGTCAGATGCAAAACCGCACAATGCAGCCCCTGATCCACCCCCACATCTTGCGCCGGGAGATAAAGAGCCATTTTTTTTAATTTTCTGATTATTTATAAGAAACGACATATACCCTGATCTGCCAAATACATTGTACAACGGCAGTTCTTAGTATGTGAAGTTTGGAGGTGGCCTTGACGAGACATTGAAGATAATACATACTGTGCATTAATCACAATGACTGTTCTTACAGTCTTTGTCACGGGGGTGCAATCACATATAAGTGATATGCACCAAATATACCTTAGTTTTAGTCTTGAATGCTATTGAACATGTGACAGGTAATCGATACGGTGATACAAATGGGGTCAATATAATGGTTACTTTGTAATGCAACAAGATAACAGGGCAGAATGGCATAATCCTTAAAAGAAAAAAAACAAACGCTTCAGATTTATGTTCGACCTAAAATATCCTTACTTAGCAAAACATGAATAGGATACTATACCACATTATTGGGGATGGAGAAGTATCCTGGTTTCCATATTTCTTAAAAAAAATAACCAAGCGGAAAATTCTAAAAGACCCTAAACTTATAAAATATTTTTACTATTGCAGAAAACTATCACCTCTTACTTTACTTGTCCTCTTCCTAGTAAACTGGTGAGATTACACTCAAAGACTTCATTTCAATATTTTCAAGGGTGGGGGTGAGGGCTTTTCACGGATATAGGCTACAACAGTTTTACAACACATGCAAATTCCTTCCCCATTACGTCCTTTATTACATTTTTCTCATTTGCATTAATGTTTCATTATGACTTCTATTTATGATGCCGATATAAAGAGATAAAAGTAATTTTTCCAAAAAGTTTACTTTTCGAGAAAAAAAAATCATTTTTATTCATGTAAAACGGAAGTTCGTTTGCTTGTATAAATGATCACCACTTAAAAAGATTGTGTTAACATTGTAATATGCAAGAGTGCAATGAGAATAATGTAATTTACCCTTCGGCTTTCAGCCATATTTTTATTTAGAGAGATATAGAAGTGTTGATTGGTCCACTGAGCTTAATTTCAAGCATATAATGGAAAAGGTGTTGTTAACCTAATTTAACCCGCTTGATCTGGACTAAGTAGGTTGACAAAGGCATTGTGTCCTGGTAGCAACTGTCATCATTGGCGTCTTAGTCTCGCGAGACTATGCGGATAGCGCCCTTGGGGTGTCGTCTGTCTCTGGGTTGTTGGCATCGTCAGTTGTGACTGTGGAGACTTATGCGCGAGTGGCAGTCCCTCTTGCAATTTGTGCAGACATGTTGGGAAGCCCGAGTTGCTCTGGATGCTGTCACGTGGCCCTTTCTGACACGTTTATCTGCTGACAACTGGCCTCTCCTCGTATCAGCGACTGATATGCCTTTACTTACTATAAGTCTCCAGGTGCCTCGGTCCTTGGCCAGCACTTCCCAGCCATCATGTACGATGTCACATGCTTTCAGGTCCCTCTTGCATGCATCCTTGAAACGGAGTGAGGGGCGGCCGACTCTTCTTGTGCTAGTGGCCAGCTGTCCATATAGGATATCCTTTGGCAGCCTCCCATCCTCCATGCGTCGAACGTGTCCCAGCCATTGAAGGCGACGTTTGCTCAGCAGGGAGAACATGTGGGTGTGTGCACGCTGCAGGATTTTACTGATTGGGACACGGTCTTGCCAGCTGATTTACAAGATGCGTTCAAGGCACCGTATATGGAAGGAGTTGAGCCGGCGCTCTTGCCTCATGTGGGTACTCCAGGACTCACTTCCATATAGAAGGGTGCTGAGAATGCAGGCTTGGTAAACTTTGACTTTGGTTTGCACTGTCAGCGCGTTGTTTTCCCACACCCTCTTGGTCAGTCGTGACATGATGGTGTTTGCCTTCCCAAGCCTTCTGTCCAGCTCCTTATCGAGTGAGGGAGTGTTGCTGATGGTTGACCCCAGGTAGGTAAAGTTGTTGACTGCTTCCAAGGTGACACCGTTGATTTTGATTGTAGGTACAATGGTTGCATCTTGCACGCTAACCTTTGTTTTTCCAGGCTGATGGTGAGTCCAAACTGCATGCAGGCAATAGCAAAACGGTCTCCCAGTCTCTGAAAGGCTTCCTCATTGTGTGCCACAAGAGCGGCGTCATCTGCAAAAAGCATCTCCCTGATGAGCACAGCCCTCACTTTCGTCTTTGAACGCATTCGTGCCAGGTTGAACAGCCTCCCATCGGACCTGGTGTGGATGCCATCAGTGGACGAGTCAAAGGCGTAGGACAGAAGCAAGGAGAAGAAGATCCCGAATAGGGTTGGTGCCAGAACGCAGCCCTGCTTCACACCGCTGTTAACTGGGAAGGAGGTTGAGGAAGTTCCATCATACAGGACTGTTCCCTTCATATCTGCATGGAAAGAGATTATCATGCTGCGGAGTTTTGAAGGGCAACCGATCTTACTGAGAACTTCAAAAAGGCCCTTCCTGCTGACGAAGTCGAAGGCCTTGGTGAGGTCGATGAACATCATGTAGAGTTGTAGATCTTGCTCTCTGCTCTTCTCTTGGAGTTGTCGTAAAGAGACGATCATGTGTGTTGTCGACCTGCCTGCTCTGAAGCCGCACTGGGATTCTGGGTACACACGGTCTGCCAGCAACTGCAGCCTGTTTAGTATGATGCGGGAATACACTTTACAAACGATGCTCAAAAGCGAGATCCCTCTGTAATTATTGTAGTCACTGCGGTCGCCCTTGTTTCTGTAAAGGGTCACAATTGTGGCATCACGCATGTCTGCTCCTTCCTCCCAGCAGAGGCACAGTAGTTCGTGCAGTGGTTGGAGCAGTGTTGGTTTCCAACATTTGATAGCTTCGGGCGGGATGCTGTCACTACCTGGTGCTTTGTCGTTTGGGAGGGAGTCAATTGCTTTGCTGAGCTCTTCTAAGGTTGGCACTTCGTCAAGCTCCTCCATGATGGGAAGATTCTTTATGCTGCTGAGGGCTGCTTCAGTGCCTAACGTTTCACGGGAGTATAGCTCTGAGTAGTGCTCCACCCATCCGGTCAACTGTTGCCCACGGTCTGTGATCTTCTCTCCCATCATAGATTTCAGGGGAGCGACCCCTTTCACTGTATGGCCTATAGCCTTCTTGATGCCATTGTACATACCTTTTATGTTTCCGGTCTCGGCACTGCGCTGGATTCCTTCACACAGCTGTTGCCAGTATTCGTTCGCGCACTGTCTAGCGATGCGTTGGGTGTTGCTTCGAGCACTTTTAAGAGCAGCATTCGTCTGTTCATTGGGGCATTTTTTTTGTACGCTATAAAGGCTTTTCGTTTCTCCTCGATTAGTGGTTCCTTGTTAGGTGTGTGTTGAACCAGTCCTGACTGGGTCGTTCCTTTTTGTCAAACGTGGACATGGCTGTTTTGTAGATGGCACCCTTCACGGCGTTCCACTTGGCTGTGGCGTCGTGCTCTGGCAGGTCCTGGAGAGCCTTCTCCAGGGCGGACACATACTCCTGTTTTGAACGGTGTAGTGTCTTTGGCTGTAGTCTCACCCTGCTGCCCACGAAGGCATGGTCGGAGTCGCAGTCTGCATTGTGGTAGGTTCTGGTGGAGAGGACGCTGTTAAGGGCAGAGCGCCTGGTGATGACCAAGTCAAGCTGGTGCCAGTGATGGCCCCTGGGGTGTTTCCTTGACACTTTGTGTTGTGGCTTACCCTTGAAAAAAGTGTTTGTTATGCACAGGCCATGGTAGGTGCATAGCTCCAGCAATCTCTGACCGTTTTCGTTGGTCTTTCGAGTACCATGATATCCGAGGCAGGTAGGCCATGATTAGTGATCCTCACCTACTCTGGAATTGAAGTCGCCGAGGAGAAAAAGTGATTCGTGTTTGGGGCATCCTTTAATCTGTTCGTCCAGCTGCCCATAGAACTGATCCTTGGTGTCTTCTGAAGACGAGAGGGTTGGGATGTTGACAGGACCTGCAGCAGTGGTGAGGCGGATGGACAGGAGACGCTCAGTGCCCCCTGTGTGAGGTTCAACCAAGCCCAGAAGATTGTTTTTGATGGCGAAGCCCACTCCGTGCTGACGGGGCTCCTCAGGTTCGCGACCCTTCCAAAGAAAGTGTAGTTTTCCTCCCTGAGGGAGCCATTAGAGGCCAGTCTAGTTTCCTGGAGGGCAGCAATGCTTATATTTAGCTTGGTGAGTTCTCTGTCGATGATGGCCGTTTTCCTGGTGTCATCCACTTCTCTGATGTCATCTGAGATGCCTGTACACAGAGTGCGCACATTCCAGCTTGCAAATCAAAGAGCTGGAGTCTTCTTTATTCGTTTCTTTTTCTTTTTGTCTGGTGTGGAATTTTCGTCTGCTTGTCATGTTAAGCAACACACTGAGCTCCAGACACCCCTGGAGCAGGCAGACGATGGCGGGTCAACACCTTATTGACCGGGGGCTGCCCTGCTTGAGGCGGGCGGTAGTTGGCCATTGAGACACGATGATCCCTCCCACCGTCAAAGCTGACCCGTGGCGCCCCTTCCCTACGCCAATCGGGTGGGACTTATAACCCGTAAACTATCAGCTTCCGTGTTGTTTCCTCACTTTGTAGCGAGACTGGAGTGACCTCTCCAGGGCGCAAGCCTGGGCATGGAATATGGAGATCCTGGGTTGCCCAGGCTTCAGGATCCCCCTCTCGTCCTTGCTGGTTGGGTCCAAAGGAATGCTGAGCATGACATTTGGCACCAGTTTGGATGCAGGAGCTGCCGGAAGGAAGTCGTAGTCGACATACAGCCGTCTTAGGGGCTCCACTCCGGATTTTCTGTCTGGGTTTACTCCCGTAGCCTTTCCTTCTCCCGAAGATATCCACAAGGCAGTGAAACCTTTGGTTTTCAATCAGAGTTTTCTTCTCCTAGAAAAATTGCCTTGACCAGGCTAACGAGCTCATCTACCCGGATTTGGAGTCAGAGTTTCCTTTCTATTAGACTGGCTGCCTGTCAAGGTTGATGAGCCCAGTCTGCCAACCCTGTTATACCGCCGAGCACTCGGTCGCGCCACACAACAGGCTCTGTGAAAAACAAGGGGCCCCGCGTGAAGGTGCTGTTGTGGACACAATAGTGTAGGAGAGGCTACATGCAAGTAACCTCCTGTCCGTCAGAGCAAGACAGTGGTCCTGCAGCGATCACTACACCTGGAAAGGAGAGGCTATGAGAGACGCTTCACTTCCCTTTGGCAAGCGGGACGTCAGGCCCAGATCTTGCACCCCCTCAACTGTATTGCTTATGAAATACCAGAACAGTAGACAATTGCTTTAGATTTTAATTATTGTCTGTTTTTCATAAATGATCTGGCCTAACATTGAAAATAGCATTGAATACAACAAAACATGATGCAAAATCCCAAAGTTTGAAACTAAAAAGTGTGTACTAGATTAATTCGGGCATGATGTTACATATATGTAACATTAGTGAGCTGTATAGATTCTAGCACGAGCCCAGACCCGTCATGAAAATGTTATTATAATAATAAAACGTGGGCCTAAAAATACTTTTAGAATATATTGTTAATTTCATAGGTCGTGTGTCTGATTGGTTTGTAGCTTGGTCAACTGTATTAAAATGAATACCAACATGAGTCTCCGGAATGACCGTTTTAGTAAGTATTAATACATTTCGCCACTCCCACCCCCCGAAAAAAAAGAACCAAACAACAAAAGAAACAGGGATGTTGGAACATTCAGTGTGAGAAATTGTCATCGAGGTATGATGACAACTATAATAAAGCGTTTAATATAACAAATTCCCGTCAAGAAACGATGATTACCTTAAGTAGGTGTTTAGTTCAACACATTCTAATCACTTAAAAATGACTATCTTACAGTGGCATTTAATTGCTGTTGTTATGCGGTTTGACGCAATTTTTTGGCACATGATAGTTACTGCATCACAGAGTTAAACCACACATTGTGGATTTGCAGGCACGTTCGGAGTAGAAAAATGGAAATCACGTTGGAAGCGCAAGGTCAATAGCCACAGTGACTGGAAGAAACATATTATGAGTACCAAAATGTAATAATTCTCAACCATATACCATCATCAAGGTTTACATATAACTTACATGTTGGGAAAGACAAAACTATAGTTTATCATATAGATTTTACATTATAGTTTTAATACCAGGCACATTCACACGAGTTATAGAGCATCTGCATTTAAGGTATTGAAGAGGATTAATGATTGTTGACGTTGAAATGTTAATAGCCAAGGTTATTTTCCTTAAAATCTAATACGCTTAGCAGAGTTGTTTTATCTTTTTGCAAGTTTCCTGCAAAAAGTTTGAAGACGGCCATCACTTAGAATGCCAAAGACGCAAAGGAAAGGACATTTTATTGCTTACTCTGTTATGCGCTCTGAACACCTATATGATCGAATGCTACAAAAGAATGAAAGCAAACGAAATTGTGTTACTTATGAAACAAGGCATCAACGTATGTCCTACAAATTTACAAATTTGAACAAAGTGTTCGTCCTACGGTCACAAGTGAATAAATGCTGCCAACCACACGTTAAAAGTAAATTAGTTAAATAATAAGTTCAGAATTATCAATACAATGATTGAAAAATATATTTATTCCCTTTTTGACACACCAAACTGTAGTCCGTACTCATTTCACGTACGAAAGCAGGTTACATCGACTATGTCAGTTAGATTTATCTGTTTCATGACACGTGACAAAAACTTAAACTCGCAAAAATGAATGCACATTCTTCTGCCCTATATGTGTTACAAGTACTTACAAATCTTAAATTGTCAATTCGTTTGGAAATTTATCATTTCAATATAATTGTTTACAAAGTTTTTTTTTCCATTTTAAGGACTACACTCAGTATGCTCATGACCGAAATTATGATACGTGTCCAAACACTATTTAGAAGTTATCTTTCTTACATTTATATATTTTTATTTTTAATAGGAGCAGAAATGAACGTGAACCCTTTATTACAGAAGGTGATATCGATATATCACATAACTCAAGTCATCGTCATCATCATTTGTATAGCAGTGTCCATAAACTAACTTATTATACATCCTCCTTCGGTAAGAACATACCGGTAATAATAATAATAATAATAATAATAATAATAATAATAATAATAATAATAATGATGGTGATAATAATGATTCGTCTTCTTATCAGTTTTTCTTCTTATCAGTTTTTGATTTAATAATAAACCAGATTTTTCCCGAAGACAACGACTAAGACAGTAACATAAAATACATAAACTATACTGCTGTTACTGCATACAAAATGTACAAGCACTTACCTCGCTTGCCGCTGAGCTTTAAGATGTTAGTGTCAGATCTGGTCGGCCTTATGTCAAAATGTGAGAATTGAACGTATAGACATGTATGTATCTATCATATATTGCATCAGAATCAAACCCGAAGGTACATTATAATTCAGAATGTTAACGACAATCCCAATTTCTCGTGAACCTTGTGAGTCTTATTTCAGGCCAACATCCCAGTAATTTTGTTCATCATCTTTTGGGTTGCATCCAAATGCAATTTCAGGGACCTGGTTATTATTCTTGTAAGTATTAGGATTGTTATTCTTGTAAGTATTAGGATGGTTAAATAAACACACACACACACACATACACACACACTTGTATATATATATATATATATATATATATATATATATATATATATATATATATATATATATATATATATATATATATATATATATATATATATATATGTGTGTGTGTGTGTGTGTGTGTGTGTGTGTGTGTGTGTTATAAAGCTAGTTGTTAAAGATATTAGAATCCAATAATAGATTCAAAGAAATGAATCTAAAGAACCGAAAACTAGTCTTTTGTAAATCCAGTAGAGAGGACCATACTTATGAGCTGTTTTTGGTATATTGTAATATATTAAACATTTAAGACAATTACAGCAAAAACATTTTAATTCATGACCGATTATAACAGGTAAAAAAGGTACACAATCGGTTGAAATTTATAATTTTGATGAATAACTTGCAAATATATAAAAATTATTAAAGAAAAATCATTTTTGCGATATACCGTAAAATATTCTAAACCAATTATTGCTTTTGGACACGTGCCGATTTGATACTAAAACTATAACTCAAAGCTATTAGACTTGAGTAATGTGCTTTTCCTTTTATCAAACGAATTCGTTTGAAAATATTACCATTAACGGAGTGGCATGTATTAAATTAGCAACATATTTAGAAATGTATCATGTTAGGCAAATTTTGTTCAATATACTCTTTTTCACGGTTATTTATACACACATACGATCAAAGGCATCAAAAGGGAAAAAAATAGGTTTTATGATTTTCTAAACGTATTCTCAAAGAATCTACATTTTGGTATCACGAATTGATAAAAATGTTGAAAAAGAAAACATCAAATCCTACTTAAAGACTCATTGAAACAATATACAGAATCCGATGGAGTGGGCTGTGTCATTACCTGACTAATTCACGTTGACTTTAATTACTACAGTCCAATTTTCACAATTGTTTCAATAAGAGCTGTTGCTATGTTTAGTCGTACCCGATTTCACTCGACAAGGGAATTACGTTGGGTCAGATTTATTGCTTTGCATATTTTGAGGTTATTGCATTTTTTTTTAAATTACTGGTCCACTACAACCCCATACTCAGTGCAATGTGGTTCCTCGTCGTTTACCAAGTTTTTGTCGTAGCCTGCATTCTGAACCAAGAGTTGGTCATGTATAGGTATTACTATAGAGACTCAGTCGACGTTAGGGTAACAATAGTTGCTGTGATGACTGGCATCCTTAGTCTTCGATCAGCGATCTTTGCAGTTATGGGAATATGGAAGTCTGCCCGGAAAGTAATTCCCATTGCAAGAGCTGGTGAATGTGATCCTGTCAACGCAGTTGGAAGTGTCCATCCCTTACACTAGGCACCGGTTATCTTTACTGATCTAAATGACATACGAATTGGGCAAGCCTTGTATGGTCAGCCAATTCTACATCGATGACGATGAGAACATTTAAATGGTCACGGACCAGTTTCATGTGACTTCAGCCCCAGTTGATTTTGAATTTTACAATTGAATGGTTTTACATATTGAATCCTTTTCTTATGTAACTTTCATGTATTTTGCTTTAGAAACAGTCCAATAAAGAACATGCTTTGCTGTTTTATTTCCCAAAGAAAGAGGCTCTAATAAGATATAATCATACTTTGATATTCAATGAGTTTATATATATATATATATATATATATATATATATATATATATATATATATATATATATATATATACATACATATATATACATATATATATATATATATATATATATATATATATATATATATATATATATATATATATATATATAAGCTCTTCACAAACGAAGGTACCACATCCTCTTAGTTTACATTTAACGGTATACCTAATTGCTGCATACTGCAATCGGTATTCATAATTGCTATACATGTGCGCTACATGTACATTCAAGGAATCGGGAGATATGGCTGTATAGTTAGCAGTAAAATACGACCTCGACGGAAACAGCCGAGCGGTTGTTTGTAAACTGTCGTATACGCACGCGCATGGTCTGACATCAGTAGAGGCATTGCGTACAATTTCCATTAATATTCAAAACAGACCAGATAAAACTTGTTTTATGTTTTGCAACATTGTTTAAATGTCATTGTCATAGTAACTGATGAATACCAATACAGACTCAATCGAATTTATATCGATTATACATCTGTGCAATACAATAATTTCGGATGAGTCGTGTAAATTTAACACATGTTAGCATAGGTGCCATTTACACAAAACCATCTGACGTGGAGCGTAGTATTTAACAGCATTAACTGTAGTCCAGCAATTCATTAACAACATACATCTGATAATTGGGCAATTGACAATGGATAATTTCAGATCACAGTTTTACTAAAAGGTGTCATTGATATTAGACAAAGCCAACTGACTTCGAACGTCATATTTAGCAGCCACGATTGTAGTCCAGCATTTACAGCGGAAGTTTGATGATTGATAAATAATTGCCCCTAAAGTTGAATGAAGCTGATTTCTGAAATAAATAATAATGTGATGGAAATTGTCATCATTCCAAGACCAAAATTTCTGTCTCGCTTTCTCAGTTCATGATTTGAGGTTGATGATGGTGGTGGCAAGACCTCCTAAACTCGTCGGCGATTGGCTGGATGGGTGGCAGTGGAGAAAGGCTACAATACACACTGCCTTGCATTCATCTCTCTGTCTCTCTCTCTCTCTCTGTCTCTCTCTCTCTCTCTCTCTCTCTCTCTCTCTCTCTCTCTCTCTCTCTCTCTCTCTCTCTCTCTCAGTAATGTGAGTATTTGGTACATGGTATTTTCAGTTGTCTTTTAGCTGTCAGTACAATCAGGTTTTGACATATTTTTTTTTCTATTTTAATATCTCCCTCACGTTATTTATAAATTATTCTCTCACTCGTATTCTTTTGGTTTAATTTGACACATTTCCTAAATCATTTTAAATTAAAATATTTTATTTCGCTTCTAGCTTTAACTTGATATCTTGCAGCGCATTGCTAAACAACCGATCACAGCCCTACCGACATGTCGCGACCTAAATTTGGTATGTTTTCGTTCTTCTAAATATATGTTTAAATATATTAATACACGTATATCTTTTAGCGTATTTGCTACAGTCAGACTTCGATATAGATACGTCAGCCAGAGGCAAACACTCTTGACAAGAGAACCATAATTTAGCAAGACCATGTTTATATGAAATTTCCTCATTGGATATACAGTTTAAGTGACATACTTTATGGTGTTTTGGAGGTCTGGTGGGTTCTTAATGGGGTATAAAATGGCAGGTAATGATAACAGTTTGATTGCGGATTGACGTTCCATCAGCTGTTATCATCATCGTCAATCGTGGTTTATTCATAATAGCGAAGGGTCCCCAGCTACCTCACTTGATTACTTGATTAGGATTTTTAACGTGGCTTTAAAACAAATTCAGTCATATGGCTACGATGTCTGCAGTGAGGCAGTTTATAGTGATGTCTAGCACTGGGGCATCATGCCGCAGACATGAAGCATGATGTCCCACCCAGTCACATTATCCTGACATCAGGCCGACTACTCCTAACACTAACCTTTTAATGCTGAGCGTCAAGCGAGGCAGCTTTTAGCACCATTTTTGTACGTCTTTGGTATGACTCGGCAAGGGATCGAATCTACGACCCCCGCTTCCGCGGCGGACGCTTTAACCACTAGGCCACCGGAGTGGTTTACCAGCTACGTCACACTGATTCGAGTCACAGTCGAACTGTCACATATTGCATAAGTCACTTAAAAGACTTCTTTTAAAGTCATTATCAAATAAAGTTGGCGATATCATGAAGCAAGTGCTTTAGCAGCAGAGGGGGGGGGGGGGGGGCGAATCCGACAACTTTTGGAGGCGTCAGTTTGGCAAACCAAGGCTTCCTCGTAAATGCTTTATAGAAGCGTCAATTTGGCAAAACAGAATAAAAAAAGGACGCCAAAGTCGTTGTCGTGCCCCTGCTGCTGCTACCGGGTTAACAATAATTATCGAAATTGCTAGCAATTTACGATCATGAATTAGCGATATAATTTTTATATAAATGGAGAAGCACAAATAACTAGGTTAACTAGAGAACAGTTGGCTGCGATCAAGAAATTTCTCCCGGTAAGAAATTCTTTCAGGGATAATTTGCAAGCTCGACAACAACAAAAGTTAGATTTTACCGCTGATACTGAACAATTATTTAAGCCGATAACTACGGCAACTGGAGAAGTTGTAACCGCGATAAAAGAGAGTAAAGCAGAGGAATCTAAATTAGAGGTAAAACCTCCCCCCAAAAAAGCTATTATAGAGTTCAAGAATTACGAGATAGATTTACCGAGGAAACTTTAGCACGTATCGATAAAAGTGATATAACTGATTTAGTAGAGTTTGCTTCTTTGGGATATCACACTAAAGAAAATTATTTAAAACCTGGACAAAAGGGTTATATCAAAAACATAGATGATTTGGTTAAAGCAGTTTATAAAATTAAACATCAACTACCACAAATTAATAATGCAGATCCCATGTATCAGGCATATTCGACTGCTGTTGAACGAAAAATATCTCGAATATCAAGAAAAAAGAAATTTATTAGTATCTGAACAACAACGATTAAAAACTGAACAAAAACAACGAGAGAAAGAAGAACGAGAACGATTAAAACAAGAACGAGCAGAAGAACAAAAACGCATACAACCAAGTCTACGAGGACGAGGACGAGAAGGAGGACGAGGTGGACGAAGACAAAGAGATCCTCTTGTGGAAGATCCTCAACTCCAAGAAGAACCTGAAGAATTTAAACCGGTGACGGTTATCATGGTGGTAATATACCATGTTCAAGAAGTATCCTCGATGATATATCACGGTTGGAAGTTCTCATTGGAGGAAAACGAGCTGGAAATAATTCTCCGGAGATAATTAACAAAGCTGCTGAAATCTGTCAACGGTTATTTCAAGGTCGTGTAATGGATATGGGACTATATCGTAGTTTCATCGATGAACTTACTGATGATTATTACAGCGATTGATCATCGATCAGATAAATAGCATTTAAATAAAATGATAGTACATCGTAGTATGAACAGAGCAAGACCTGTTTACGTTGTAAATTCACGATTGCCAGTGTACAAGGTGACATACGGAGATGGATTAGGTGATGTTGTCACTGGATTATTTACTCGAATCGCTCCAAAGCTTTTACCGATCGGGAAGGAAATAGCGTCAAAAGCTATTGGGGTTCTCGGTGATAAGATTGGTACAGAAGTTGGCAGCAGGGCTTGTAATCTTGCTATTAACGCGTTTGATTCCGCAAAAGAATAGCTTATGTTGTTGGCGAGAGAAAAAAACTCAGTAAAATTACAATCTACGAATCAAATGCCACCTAAGGTAGGTAGGACATTCAACGAAATGGTAAAACAAAAATTGAGATTAATTGCTGGTTCCGGTCTAAAACGATTATAATTTAGATCAACGACTATATAATAAAATGTTTAAACATGAGATAGATGACGCTTTTGATGTAGATGCTCCTGTACGAAAAAATGATTATATACGTGATTATCAATATTTTTCGTATAATGCTCAAAATCCAAATACAAGGTCACGAATTGAACTTAGATTTGATGAAACATCTAAATACTTCTTGCCATGTGAAGCATTCATCGAGGTAGAGGGGCGACTAGTAAAAAATGATCATACTCCATTTGTTGCTGCTGATCACCTCGAAAATATTCCGATTGGGTTTGTCAACAATGGCATAATGGCGTTTTTTAGCAGCGCGCAGTATATAATCAATTCAACTAGAATCGAATCCATCGATAGCGATGTTGATGTTGCAACCACAGTAATGGGTTTAGCTAGATACTCTGACGATTTTATTAAGTCTGCGGGGCATTCAATAATGTTTGCGAAGGATACTACCAATAGCGCTAATGATAATGAATTTGTTGTAAGACGACCACAAAATAATGCTAAAAACTCTAACGCTGATGTTGAGGATATAACTATTAGTAAAAATGATACTTACAACGCAGATGATAGACGCCCTTGGTAGATTTTAATGTACGATTCCGTTGTCGCATATATTTGGATTTTGCCGAGATATCAGAAAAGTTATCTTTGGTCTTAGTCATACTGTAGTGCTCACACGAAGATCAAATGATGATTATGTTCTTTGACGTAGTGATGCTCCTGTTACTGATGGTGAAGTAGAATTGACAAAATTATCTCTGTGGATGCCAATTATGACTCCGTCGTTGACTGTTGAGACGCGGCTGCTATCTTTTATGGATCATGGAGGAAAATCATTATTGTCCTTTTCTGATATTACAACAGCTACCATAACTAGTAATGTTGTTGGTGTCTTCACTTGGCAGCTTGCGCTAACGAAAAATGTTTCCGCACCAAGACATATCTTTGTTGCGTTACAAAATGTAGCACGATCGCAAAAAACGCGGGGGTTGCAGTTTACAATCGCGTAGTCATATGATATTTTATAAATGTATTGTCAGTGAGGTATCATTGTGAATAAGCAATCAACAAGAACCAGCAGAGCAACTTATTCTCGAATACGGTAGCAATCAAATAGGTAGAGTGTATCATCTGTTGTGGTCTTATATGGGTCGTGATCAAAATATCGATACTGTGCTACATATATCGCGGTGGGATTTTAAAACATTGTATCCGATTTATTACTTTTCACTGCAACATCTTGATCTATCTAAGCATTCGACCGTTGATGTAAAATTTCAGGCTCGTATAAGTGATGCTCTTGGAGGATTTTGAGCAATCGCTGTTATTCTCAGTGATAAATCTATGACGCTCGAGGGTGGTGGTGAAAAAATGCGAGTCATTGACACACCCATTGAAAACATGTAAAGGGACAATTAGATTATCACTATCTAAATAAAATGTCGTAGAGTCATGTTAATGTCATCGTGACACTACAATCAAAAAATTCTACTAAGTGTGGCACAGCAATAACGCTAAAAAAGGAACAAATGACAGGTGGATCAAATATATTATCGTTGACAAAAACTCATCTTAATCATTTCAATAGCGCGTTAAAAGCTGATACAGGAGTTAAGTTGACTTTTTCACAGACCGCCGTCAACGATATGATTAAAACCGGTGGAATATTTCCTCTTGCTGCACTGGCGCTGCTGGTGCTGTTGGTAGCAATCTTATAGGTAAAATGTTTGGAAAAGGGTATAAAAATGGGAAAGGGATTCAGACTGCCGGAAAGCCGGTACACAAATCATATGGGAGTGGATTGGGAACTCAACAGGGCAGTTTCATAGGTCCGTTCTCTCTGGCAAAAATGTTACTGGGATAACTAAAAGTTATCCAACTGAACCTGTGGTTCCAATGTCTAAATTAGACCTCGCCGACGCAGTAAAGAAACTCCCAATAAAACATTTCAGAGGTGTATTCATGAAAGGTCAATTACCGAAACAACCACATATCCCAGAAACTGGTATAATTAATCTGGACCTAGAACCCATTGGGTGGGTTACGCGATACATCCCGGATCAATTATTTATTTTGACTCGTATGGATTGCCTCCGCCAAGGGAATTTGTCAAATATGTGTCTGAGTTGTTAACAACTCGAATTAATACACCAACATGGTATTCAACGTTGCCTACGCAGACATTAACCGATCCTCCGATATGTGACGAGAGGTTCTTAACGCGTTGACAGCTATCTCAACGTCGTCGCAATTACCTCATAAAGTCGTCCACGAGGACACGATGATGAATCACTTAAAGAAATATATAATATAACATGGCAGATATTTGGGCAAGATCAGTATCACGTTCATCCGAGCAAGGGGTTACCATCAAGCAAGTAAAAAGACTTATCAATAGAGCTATCTCATCGATAGCTAACTTAGATGAATTAAAAAAAATACTCTATCAAATAAATACATTTACGGATTTACAATCGTGATAAATATAACGCTCATATAATTACATTTAATAAATTTACTGATTTACAAAAATCCATCATGGATAATACTGATAAACCTGTGTTAGAAATTTTTGGTAATCCACCAGTGACCACACCGAAGCTCACAGAGATAAAAACTTCTATTTTAGAACTAGCAACACATCAAGTCAAATATGCAGATCACGTTGAAAAATTTACATCATTTCGTAATAATATCATTGATAAATTTTTTGCAACCACGCTGGATAAAATTGACATAAAACTCCCTGTTATTAAAAACTCCATCGATGATATGAAAAGATCATCGAGGCAATCAAAGATGATTTACCGAGGATGATAGCAGTCATTAAAAAAAACAAAAATTCCTCATGAGAAAAGCAACAACGTAGTATACACGATTTAATATGGATCATTTACGTGGACACCACTAAATAATATTTTAAATATCACCGAGGCCGTCAAGGGTATTTATCGATTAACACTAGTGACACCGACTCAATTTAATATTTCATCAACGAGTTCATCTGGGGTCAACAATACGATATCAACAATCATCGACAAGGATGCAACTGAACGATTCACAATAGCATCCACTGATAATAATCTAGCTAGGGCATCAATAACATGGTATGTGGAATTCGTAGCGGATTTAAGTAAACAACATAATTGAAATTGTTCACTGTTGTAATAAATAAATGTCATCAACAATGATTTCATCATCAACAACAATGTTACCATTGCCGATGATACCTTCGGTATCACAATATCGCTATGATACGGTCAGAGAGTTTCAAACTAGCCTAGGAATACTCGCTGAACAATACCGCGTAAAAATAAGTAAAAAATAAAAAAAAATAACTACGGCGGATTAACATCATTGACGTAACAGTGTACTTAGTTGACTTATTACTTGAGAAATCCTCCAATATAGTCTTGATGTGTTCTTATGATCTTGTCGTTGACACAGTCAGGGACGCTGTCAGGGACACAGTCATTGATAGAGTCCTTGACTCGTTTATCATAATAGCGCTTCAACTCTCTGTATCTCTTACCACCACTACTGAAACATAATTGCGATTTACCACGCACACCTACACCACATCGGATACAAGGGCGTGGCTCAAAACTCCCACGACGAACGCTTTGTAAATGATACCCACAGAATTCCTTTCTGTATGATTTGTTACATGCTGTTACTGATCCTATCATAAGCCATTTGCAATGACACATTATATAATAATTTTCTTATCTAAATACTTGTTTTAATTAAAATATGGAGGAGTTCGAGAGATTATCGAAAATTACGTCTTGGAAAATTGCTAAATTCAATCTCGATAGTCTTCACTGATACACCATAGAGTCTAATAAGTGATAGAACCATGATAGGTAAAATTCGTGATTGTTTAATGAATTCAAACGCGAAGGAGCATCTCACTGTTGGTCAACATTTCGAATTGATGGTAGTGTTGATGATACAAAGAACGAGGAAAACGCAGCAGTGATAATCTCACGGCTTGACAAGAAAAAGTATTTTTTAGAGTGAAATTCATTATCCGTTCAGAAACAGGGGATTGGATTATTGGAGACAAATTTTAACCAATCTTGAAAGATAAAAGAACTATCACTGTGAGTCGAGATTCCAAACCAGGAATTTTGACTGGAATTGACAAACCGTACTACGAGAGATCCTATCCTGTAACAGGAGTTGTTTATGGAATCTATCCGATAAATAATTAACCGAGTATTGAAGAACTAAAACCAATGAAACTATCGTCGCTTATTTTATCAACGAGAATGAATTGTGTAGCAGAACGAAAATAGAACACTTCACAAATGCGTTACGTGGAAATAAATTGACTGATCTAAGACGTAAAAAAATAAATGAATGGGAATTAACAGTTAGGAAGAACGGAGCAGGAGCAACGATTCAAGATATAACTAAATTAGAAAAATCATTAAAATTTCCAATAACCATAATGATGATAACAGGAGAAGTATTGCACGAATCAAAATATAAATCAAATGGAGCTCCAATAAAAATTATTGACCATAACGAACACGCGTGGACACCTGCAGTAACAATATTTCCGCGGGATAGAACCATAAAATATATACCCGCGTAGTTCTCCCCGGAATTCTCTGAGGAGAAATTATTTGATTTTATTTACGAGTTAAGTAAAAACGATCCTGTGTCAGTGTGGTTACTTCATAGTTTTGAAAACGAAGAGGGTAAATTCGATCAATTTGTAAGACCCAATGGAGAATTATACCGCACTGAAACCCTCCACAACGAGATGAAAAAACTAGCTAATGGTTTTTCAACGGAACACGATAAACAATTATTAACAAATTGTTTAACAATTACGTCAGTTGCAGCTCATTTTGCGAGAAAGAAAAGCATGTGGAAACCAACATGAGCAGAATTTCTACCAGATATCAAATCAAGCTGCATCGAATACAACCATTGTGGATTATGGAATACAAAATACGACCCTGAAAGTATTATTGCGATTGATATGGTTGCGTGTTATCCCGGGGATTTTCTCGGGTATGGAGAATTTGATGAGTACATCTCAAAAGATTTGGACATCCCACACATCAAACGACCCGTGTTGTGATTAATGGACCACTACCCGATTTTGATTTAACCGGATTCGCTCGTGTGGTATCATTTGAATTGGCTACAGGACTTCATCCGTGTTGTTATGTTTGGATTGGTAGACACATCTCTGAAAAACACTGGATGCCAATAGTGCTATTACTGTATATGATTGATTCTAAAATGTTGATATCGCTGATTGTCAGTGAAGCAATTATATCATATCGAGCGCAGACTGAAGTCTGGTTACCACAACCAAATAGTCTAGATAGTATAATCAGCGAAAACAAAAACAATTCTCTGATCTCGACGAAGAATATATCGTGAAAGTGTCCAAACAGCTATTTGAAAATAGAAATAAACAAGCAAAAGAACTCGGTAGAAAAATAATTGGTAAATTCACTCAGGGTGGAAAAATACGATAATAAACGATATTCTTCACGGCTGATTATAGATAGCGTTGAATACGATTTTATTATCGCTGATGCAACATCTAAAGATATATATGTCAATCGTAGAGACGCCTTCTTGTCCGATGGAACCAAATTGGGTACAATTATTATTTACAACGATGGATACAATCTTCAGGATACACATTTGAGGGCGTCTATACTGGCTTATGATTCTATTAATTTATTTTCAATGATAAATAGATTTCCTGACACCGGAGTTAGAGTAGCGAAGCAGTGGCCGAATTCACTAATTCCGACGAGAGTTGGGGATCATGGAGAATTAAAAGGGAAATACCATGTGATTATTCCAAATCAACAGATGTTACGATTGAAAACAATCACTTGAAAAATAATCCGATATCAGAACTATCTAATGCACCGCCATGTTCCGATCCAATATGTAGATATTAAACCAGCTACCTAAACGGCTGTGGTGGGTCAGGAAAGACGACTTGTGCAATCGAATTATTTCGTGGGAAAAATCCTACGGATTTTCACGCATCAAACATGATTGTGCTAACACCGACCCACAGACTTTCATGAGAGATGAAACAGCGAGGAATTAATGCAAGCACTTATCACTGTTTCTTTCGATGGAAAGGTGACGAATGGACTCCTGATCGAATGGGTGAGATATTTATTCCTGAAATCATCAATTGGGATGAGATATGCACGGTGTCGTTAGATGTATTACAAAGATTTCTTGATTGGTTGTTACTGAAAAACACAAGCGTGATAATGTGTGCCGATCACTGTCAACCACCACCATTTGTCGGTTTCTCTCCACATAATTGGCTAAAGAATTTTGTAGACTATTATGAAGAAATTAATACTGATCATAGAGCACTTGATGAACAATTACGCGAGTTCAAGAAACTTATTAGATTACAACCGGATAGAATCCAATGTGAAATAGCGCGTGAAATAATTTCAGAAACCCCATTAAATGATTTCTGGGAAGCGTGGAGACCAAACGATTTGATAGTGGCAAGTAGAAAGATAGTCAGAGACACACTTCAGATGAAGTTATTTGAATTACATAAAGAAAAATTTGCAACACTTCCAACACCGCTGTGTTATAGGCCCATGGATACACGAAAACAGAATATTGAAGTTGATATTCCAGGACAATGTGAAAAACAGATTCTAGTGTTAAATGATATTGTGCTGGTTGATGTCAATGTCGTCGAAGATGCATTGCGCGCTGATAAATCCTCATGGACGCTAGGTTACGCAGCGACGATACATTCTTCACAGGGATTGACTATATCATTGTTTGGATGGTAGATAATCACATCGAGTGGTCGAATTTAGTTTACTTAGCAGTGTTCAGAGTACGAAGAATAAATCAACTTCGAAGAGTTGTTTTAGATGATAATGACACCACAATAAGTGATATTGTCAACGATGATATAATCAAAAAAACTCTCTGGTTATAAACAACAGGATAAAAAAAAATAATAGAGAATTTGATATTGATGCTGAATTAATAATTACACTGAAACAACAACAGAATAATCACTGCGCGAGTTGCAATTGTATAATGAGTTGCTGTTGGTCGGATAAAGACTCTCACCAATTTACCGTAGACGGAAAAAAAGTAGCCAGAGATAATGTGATATTAACTTGTCTTGAGTGGAACAGACGAAGAGGTGCTAGTTAAGACCACGCGATGGTAATTGAGTATCCTCGGGTATCACTTGTAGTTGTTCATGAGTCCTCGCTGATGAGCAGTTGAATAAAATCTATAGATTGCTGGTCTACCCGTGGATCATGTTATACCAGATATTTTATGTGCAGTAACACGCCACATATAATCAGTAGCTCTTTTTTGCCACCTTTGAGATCTCCTGGTTGATATAAATATCTAACAGTGACATTGCCGAGTATTGGTTGTTTTGAAAAATCATTTTGCGGTTTTTCAAGTATATACTTCTTTTTAATCGCGTTGTTAGGTTTCATATTAATTGTTCGAGTAATCTCATTATTCGGCGCGGTAATTACGCCCGGTAATCTCTTGACCCATTCACGAGATCGTTTATTCTGAATAAATTCCATCGCGTATTGATATCCAAATAACCTCTCAGCAAGTATCCGATTAAATCGTTCAACAATTGCCTGATCCCGATGTAGTGCGGTATGTTCTCGTCTGATGGTGACATTATAATGCTTCATTGTTGATAAAGCTGCACCCTGAAATTCCTTGCCAGGATCAAAAAAAAAATAATAGAGAATTTGATATTGATGCTGAATTAATAATTACACTGAAACAACAACAGAATAATCACTGCGCGAGTTGCAATTGTATAATGAGTTGCTGTTGGTCGGATAAAGACTCTCACCAATTTACCGTAGACGGAAAAAAAGCAGCCAGAGATAATGTGATATCAACTTGTCTTGAGTGGAACAGACGAAGAGGTGCTAGTTAAGACCACGCGATGGTAATTGAGTATCCTCGGGTATCACTTGTAGTTGTTCATGAGTCCTCGCTGATGAGCAGTTGAATAAAATCTATAGATTGCTGGTCTACCCGTGGATCGTGTTATACCAGATATTTTATGTGCAGTAACACGCCACATATAATCAGTAGCTCTTTTTTGCCACCTTTGAGATCTCCTGGTTGATATAAATATCTAACAGTGACATTGCCGAGTATTGGTTGTTTTGAAAAATCATTTTGCGGTTTTTCAAGTATATACTTCTTTTTAATCGCGTTGTTAGGTTTCATATTAATTGTTTGAGTAATCTCATTATTCGGCGCGGTAATTACGCCCGGTAATCTCTTGACCCATTCACGAGATCGTTTATTCTGAATAAATTCCATCGCGTATTGATATCCAAATAACCTCTCAGCAAGTATCCGATTAAATCGTTCAACAATTGCCTGATCCCGATGTAGTGCGCTATGTTCTCGTCTGATGGTGACATTATAATGCTTCATTGTTGATAAAGCTGCACCCTGAAATTTCTTGCCAGGATCAACTTGTAATAGATTTGGCTATTGCAGAGGACCCCTACTATAAACCCTTTCAAATGCAGAAGCCACTTCAGTTGATGATTTTGTTTTTAGAGGTTCTGCTTGTTTGTATCGACTCGAAACTACGGTTAGCGCGTACTTGTAAAAACCATCATGCGGCAGAAATAATATATGATGAACCTCATTAGGGACGGTCACATCAAAATGCGAGTAGTTAATTTGTTTAGGCGGCGGTAGATAAATTTGCCATATCGCCTGTTTGGATAACCAATCCGCTGCAGTGGTATTTTCAACTTTGCGGCGCTAGCGAGTTTACCAATTGCTGCTTTACCCCTCCAGTATCCTGTTAAAGAATAATACATAGATTCCATTGCTGCTATTAATTACCAGCACCCATCATTAATTTACCTTTCATCGCTGGTTTTATCGAACATGAAGCCAATTTTTCCTTGAATGATTTATCAGTGATAGAATTCAACGCATGAATTAATTTCACATCTGCGAGATGACGTTGTTGTAAATCACCGCTCCGGTAAGCTATATCGTGTACCCGACACGCTTCATCAATTGCATTTATCGGATTTTCTCCCGGGTTAGGACTATCCTGACTATCAAGTCTGATATCTAATCGTGTTCCCGGTCCACAATAACTACATCCTGGAAGGTGTTGTTCACCTAGATACTTTGCCCATGGGGTTCCTGGGAGTTTAGCTAACTTGGCTGCAATATCACCTCCTCGTTTTTAAAAACATCTCCAGATTTCATAGAAACAAATCTAAATTTTTTGTACCACATTGTACACACTTACCAGCAAGTGCAGATCTGTTATTTTTAGTTTTAATCGTCGTCAAGTCATGTGTGCTAGTACGCTTCTTACATTTCACACAATATAGATCCATAATATATTATGCTATATGGTATGAATTTAAATGATTATTCAACAACACGAGAACCACAACCTGTAAAACATCATACAAAGCTACCAAATGCTGGACCGGTGATTGTTAAACCAATTATTGGTATACGCGCTATACCCTACAAATCCATAATATTAATATATTATTCTGATGAAAGTAATAGTCACACCAATTATCGGTGTACGCTTTATACCCCTCACGCAATATAGATCTATAATATATTTATGTTATATGGATATGAATGTAATTGATTATTCATCAACACGAAAACCAGAACCCGTAAAACATCATGTCATGTTACCAAACACTATTCGAATGATTATCATTGGACCTTCAGGGACAGGTAAAACACAGTTGTTAATTGATATGATAATGAGATGGATGAAATGGGACAAGTTGTATTTAGTGGCACCGAACGTAGATGATCAACGATGCTATCAAGTGTTAATAGATTATAACGAGAGAGCCGCAAAGATAACCGGAGAGAATACTATTGTTTATTACCGATATCGACGAAGCCCCATCCATGGAAGACATCGATGGAAGTATTAATAATTTGGTTGTATACGACGATGTAATGTTATACACCAAATACGCTTGAACTGTCGTTGACGTTGCATGTAGATATAAAGAAGCAAATCCGTTATAAACTAAATAGGCTGCTGAAGTTATAATACCTTTTGAACGAATTTATCAACGTTTACTCGTGCGATTGCCACAACTACTAAAAAAGATAATTTCTTGGTGCAATATCATCTCTAACAAAAAAAAACATAGCGTGAAAATTAAAGGAAGACATTCTGCAATTCATTGTGATCAGGCAATTGTTGAACGATGTAACCGAACCCTTGCTGAGAGATTATTTGGATATCAATATGCAAAGGAAAGAGTTTAAGAAGATCTCATCAATGGGTTGCAGGACTACCAAATGTTATATCTGAATTAAATAAAGAGGTTGTTCGTGCAATTTCTATGAAACCTATAAATGCGATAACAAAACATTAACACCAATAAAAAACGAAATGATTTTTCAAAATAACCAGTATTGGCAATACTACCGTAAGATATTTATGTAAACCTGGTGAACCTGAAAGTTGAAAAAAGGAGAGACTGATCCTATTTGGAGGAGAAATACGCATATATGTTCAATTGTGGTATGATCCACAGGGAGACGTGCAATATACATATTAGATTCCACTGCTCCAAAGATAACATAAACAATTGCAAGTAATTCCTATAGATACACAATTACGACCGTCTTCACTTAACAAGCGCATCGACTTTGATTACACTCAAGGCAGGTCAGTATTACATTTTCGCGCGTAAGACCGAGACTTATATTAATTATATATACAGTTGTTACGTTCTTAGGCTCGAATAAGCAGCAACACAAAAAGAGTGAAAAGTAACAAGCTTGTAAAACTTTAACAAACGATTTACTAAGTACCAATATTTTCATGAAAGAAAATAAATAAACTTACGATTTTAGAGAATCAAGTCCAAAAATAATCCAATATAGAATTCACAAAAATAATCCACTAATGGAATTGCAAGAGTCCTGAAAAATAAATGTCCTAATAGTTCCCGGTTCGAATCTTGACGATGTAATCCAATATGGACGACGATGTCACGTGATTTAGTTAGTTCTTGTTTTTTTAAAATAATAATCCAAATCAAAATCTATGAGCACATATCCTTTACCAGATAAATAAAATAATTCCTGTTCCAAACGATTTGAAATAATTTACACTCAAACAATAGCACACACACACATATTCCAAAGCCCAGACTAAGTACTGAACTGTTCTCTCCCAAACAATAATTTAAATACCTGTTTTTGCGTAAACAAGGGATCACGTGATTTTCTGGAAAGTCATAGAACAAATGTACGATCATTTAAACACGTACTCACGGAAAGATCCAGATAAGAATCAGCCATCTTTCACCTCCCAGAACTAAAAATAAAAGATGTCCTTGGAAAACAACCAATCATTTCTAAGGCCTGTTTATCACTCTGAAGCAAGGTCAGAAATGAGGTTAACAAGCAAGGTAAATACCTGTGTTTACAGATAAAGTATAGGTCACAGAGATTTTCTAGAACAATCTCACAATTAATGAATTCCAAACCCAAAATGACAAATTTGGATCTGACAATTTACAATATATGATTTAAATCAAATATACGTAACAACGGTAAACTGTCTTGGATCATTATTTGAATATTGCCAAGTCATGATCTTTGGGATATAGTTTTCACCCGTTCTTACAGGAGTCCATTTAACTTCTTTCGACCGAAACAAATTATAATTGAATAATTTAGATCCTTGTTTGCGCAGTTCTCTGGCGAGTCTGACGAACGCTGTCGAAATAATTCGATCACACGAGTTATTTTACCAGAACCTTCAGGTCCATTGAGATATATTATGTTATGTCTGTCACATGTTCATACACAGTGGGAGCTTATGACAGTTTTGATATTGGATTATTTTCCTAATAAATATTCTTGATTTCAATGTCAGCAGATTCAGAATAAGTTTGTTACTTTTCTTGTTTTATTCTCCAATCGCCCCATGCTACTCGTGAGCAAACCAGTACTTACATAAAACTGAGTCATCAATACTGAATAATATATTACGATATAAAATGAACCCGTAGCGACTCTAATCCTGCGTTTAGGAAACCTGTTTATCATCAAAAATAAAATTTATCGAAACATATGCGAACATTGATAATCTTAAATGAGATAACTGCGGTGAATCTCATCAATGTGAGTACCAATTGTACCTACTTTTATTTCGTTAGACAAGTAAGCTTTTTTTTTATTTACAAAATAGATTTTTTTTTTAGTTGCATCAGTAATTATAAAATCAAGTTCAACATCGTCTATAATTAATAATGCATAGTGTCGTTCAGGATCATATCGTCTTTGGGGCTAAATTTACCGTATATTCTTCTGCCAAGATCTTTCGCGTTTTCTTTCTTCAAAATTGGTTATATAAGGAATTTTATCTTCGGAATATTTCTTTTGTTGTGGTAACCAAATTGCTTTCCGCGGACGATATTATATAATCGTTTCACTTATTTCATGAAATTTTATTATTTTTGAGTTGATTATATATCGTAGCAATACAATCGGTACCCACTTTATTTCTGAAAAAAGTCTCCCGAACCATGCATAACATATTACATGAAGACTATTAGCAAACCCAACAGACTCCATTCAAGTGAATCCAGTCAAGTCGAATTCCGGTAAAGTTCCGTTTATCGCAACGCTGGACATCTCGTGGTTTGGAAGTCCGAACCTTTTAAAATATCCCTGGCATTCACCTATTCCAGGATAACGTCATGGTGACACGCTGACATATCAATAGAGATAACATCTTTATAGTCGTAGTTAGAATTCCACAATCCGCCGTGTCTGTATTCAATACAAGTACGTTGTATATCCTCAAGAAATCCAACTGGTATTGGTTTCCACGAATTTTGTCTCTTGCAAAGTGAGAGGCAACTGACGGAACGGTTAAACAATTATTTAAGCTGAAAATTTCTGCGCAAGAATTTTTATTTCTTTCTGGAGAGATTCTGGATGATAAATATCTCCATTAGGTCATACAAACTTATCATAGTTTTCATTATCGGAACTTGAAAACAACCATACGGATACAGGATTGATTCTACAAATATTTTCAATATAATCAAATATGTCACCGTCATACAATTTAACAGTTGGATTTCGTGAAAATATTGTTACTTCAATTGATCACGCATGCGTATTGTGATCAATAATTTAAATCGAAACTCCTTTCGATTTATACATCGATTCGTACAAAATGTCTCCGGTTATTGTTTTCATTATTATGGGAAATTTTCCGAGCTAGGAAGTTTCTTTCCTAGTTCCGAAAGGTCTTTTATAGACGGTCCAATATCTTTTACTTTTTCTGCCTACGAGTTTATTGTTTGCGTCTTAGATCCGTTATATGTCCCATGTCTCGTTCGGCTAGATAATTTCTTTTCGAAATGTTCATTGCTTGTAGACCATGAACGCAGGGATTATCATTCAGCGGATATATCCCATAAATAAAGCGGTTACAGGATACCCTCTTTCTTAATATTGTCTGCCAATAATAGTCAACATTCCTGGTTTGGAACTTTTACTCAATAATATTTTCATTATTTAAGGACAGGATGATTTTTTCACGGATAATCCAAGAATTATTGTCTGTGTCTGCTAATGCGAACAATGTCATTTTGAGACTATATCTTTGATCGTACAAAGTGGCTAAAGATAGGTCCTATAAGCAGATGGAATAAAGCATGTGTAAACACATTTTGTGGATATCATTTTCAAGGCGTCTAGGACCAAAACCGTGTTTGAAGTGTGGCATCTCATAATGGTACCTTCAGGAACTGTCGACTAAAAGCTCAGTCGGTTATATCATTAATACTGGTTATCTAATATTTGATGCTGATGGAAGACATAGTATGTCTGTCTTAGGTTTGTATTTGAGCGGTATCCTGGAGTAATCGAAGACGGTCGTGTGATCGAGCATAATAATTCAAATCCAAGGAAAATAATAATTTGTACAATTTGCCCGCTGTTACATAGAGGCTGAATTGTAAATTCGGCGAAACTGGTAAATACTGTACATTTCCTAGGGTCGTTAGGTCTGTAAATATAGAGATTGTTGAAGAAATACTATTTCGATTAACAAGTGCAGCGAAGAAATACTATTTCGATCAACAAGTGCAGCGAAGAAATAGTATTTCGATCAACAAGTGCAGCGAATAAATACTATTTCGATCAACAAGTGCAGCGAAGAAATAGTATTTCGATCAACAAGTGCAGCGAATAAATACTATTTCGATCAACCAGTGCAGCGGGCAAATATTTGGAGATCTATCTGCACGCTTTCTGTTCAGCGCGTAGTAGATAAAATATACAAATCGACTTTTCGACAAAATATAAATTAAAGACTGTTTCAATATTTTTTTAAAATGGAGATAACTATTGTTAGCCATTTTTGTTTAGTAAAGAGTGATTAAAGGTTTACCTTGCTTGTGTTACTGCGGATAAATATGTATAGGTCAAGAAAACATTTTCTTATATCTCTTCACTAATGACAAAGTCTTGCTAGATCATAAATTCTGGTATATTTTATAGTCCAAAGCATTCTGAAATGATGGTTGGTTTTCCAGAATAACTTAAGCACGTCATGTTCTAGAGTATTCTTGGATGTTGGATTTCTAGACGGGTATTCCAGAATAGCTGAATTACGTGATGTTCAAGAATGTTCTAGAATGTTGGGATTTTCCAAAGGGGTTTTCAAGAATAATTCAATCACGTTATTTTCTAAAATGATGGATTTTTCCAGACGGGTATTCCATAATACTTCAATCACGTGATGTTCTAGAGTTATGGGTTTTCCCAAAATTGTTTATTATATAAGGAAGTCAGAATTTCTTATCTTAGCCAGTCTTGATCAGGAGTGAAAAAAGGTAAGTAATAACTTTGATTTGTTTTGTAAGTATATAATAATCTTATATTACGAAAATATCAATAGCATTGTTGCAATTCAGAATATAAGACATGACGGTATAAAATTTCAACTTGATCCTGGAAAGATTATATTCCGGGTATAGATTAATGAAGGCTATGCATCAGAAAATCATAATTTTCGGATAAAATCTCTCGTATTTTATATACGGATTTCAGTCCATTTGTTTGTTGAAAATCAGACGATTTGCATATTTTTAAAGGGTCAAATCTCAAACTATTTTGTATCTGTTTTTCGTGATTTGTTTAAATTTCTTACTTGTTGCTCATAGATCAGCTGCAAATCAATTACAAAAGGATTAAAAAACACTATTTCAGATTGGGTTATGCTATAATTTATCGAAAATCATATAACAAAAACTGGATAATTGCTTTAGGTTTAACCCTTAAGACATCATTAAATCTGATTATTATTCATTTTTTGGTACTATTTACCTAACAACTTAACGAAAAATCAGCATAAAAAATAATATATATATATATATAATATGGCTGCGGATAGATCAAAATCTAGTTTCTATCACATATAATTATATAAACGTGCTCTCGCCGAAGTTCACTGAATTTTTCCTGTGTCAAGAATAAAAGCTTAGTTGCCGTATTCATCAATAATTATGTCAGCCTTAAATTTTTCTGCACTGACTTAGGGAATTATTAATATTTATGCAATATATCATTTATCCCTTTGATTAATTTTAAAAAAGGCCAACTTGATTAAAATTCGTTACCGTCGACGACATTACAATTCCTGGTGAAATATGACGATCTCCCCAACATGGTGGTGCTTTTTTCTCCATGATACAACGATTTGTGAATAAAACTGCTCATTAAAAAGAACGCTGAGTTACGTTTTTAGTTCGACTTTGGAAAGTCCTAGTATTACAAATGTGGTAATTCCACCTCGGTTATTTTATGATGATCAAGTAATAATTGTTTTACTGTTGACGGCCTAGAAAAAAAAGAACAAATGAACCTGTTTAGCCACTGTAATGTTGAAATTGAGAAGGAAACAAATGTGGCAGATTTGTAAGTGATTTAGAATGTTTAGACTTAATATTTTGAAACGATTTATTATCAATATATTTTTCATCAATGATTGTTTTTTTATCTCATCAAAATTATGTGTAGTATGTTTTAATTTAGGAAGTCTTATATCATGAGACGCAATAAAATGTTTGTTTCACTATAGCTCATCTAAGGATAACATGTTCGCTACACTAATGTTTTAAAAATAAATACCTTTTATCGGGAAAAAGGTCATTTCGTTTTGGGACTGAAAAAAAAACCACTTTATTTTCTGGTAGAATTTCAGGCCATCCCTACACTGATCGGATTGATGATCTACAGCATGATCTAGAGAGCTTATTTTTATCGCAGCTGACAATGTTGCTTCGTGGACTCTAATACAGTTGTTTTGTGTTATTCTTTTCCTGTAACAGATTTAATTCTGCGTTTAAATACATTGTGAATGTGCTCGAGTTTCGATAACGGCCCATGGTAATAAAAACAACTCGCTAGTCTCGATTTCTATCTGTTTTTTTTATTTGCAAATACCAGTGTCTTATTTGTTAATGATCCACCAAATGACTTTGATCTTATATTTGGCCAACTGTAATATACTCGTAATTGTGCAAGCGCGATTTCTTTTATTGAATAGAAAATTGGAACGTTGACGCTAAATTCAGGATTTTTTGAGCTTGCTGATATAGTCGTTGTTTATGACGGACTTGTATTAACAACGACTTGTTGCAATAGTTCTTGCGATCACGCTATTATTATCATTATTATTAAAATCAGGCTTTGATTCCATTACATTCCATTATTCTTCTTAAATTGTAACCATTTATACAAACTCAATATCGAATATTTTACCATCGTTAAGACTTGCCGATATTAATGAAGATAATTTAGAGTATGCTAGCGTATCTGTGTGTACCTTTATTGTATAATCATGCAGCTTTGCATATGTGCACGTATTTAATTTCTTTGCAATAATATTAAGAACACCAGCATTGGTGTTGCAGCTGAAATATAAATTGTTACAATTACCGACGATGTCATTATTATTGCTGAGAAGAATACACCTGTTAAAGAAATAACATCAAGCACTGAATACACAATTATATAAACACGAACTACATTTCTGCGATTTTTTTAAATTTGTGATGCATACTCATCCACTTTATTTTTTTAGGTTTTTGCTAATCACGCGCCTGATTATACCAGTACTGTTACACTTTGATTGGGAAACTCATACTATTTAAGCTGGTGATAGTTTAGCTGCTAATTCATGACACCAATTATATATCAAGCCGAGTCTTTGTTTCTTCAGGTTCCGCTTCAAATGTTACTTCGTGGATTTGATCTAGCAATACTAACATAGATCGAGAAGATCCGCCTGACTGTGTCAGGGGTAACACCGTGAAACTGTTCTGGCTATTGTGAACGTTGTAAAGCCAAGTACTGATAACTTTTATATACCGGTAACCTCAGCGCGGTGTTTAATACATTTATTAGGTGGTGACAATAATACTTCTACAGACACTACAACATATAGTACGTTGTCGGTGATCTTTTTAATATCAACGACTGCTGGACGTGCGAAAAATTCAATGTTTCAATTAATATTTCTACGAAAACTCGAGAACGTGCTTATGGGAGCAGTATGATGAGATGGACCATTGATTACTTTACTACTGATTGTTGTTAACAATTTTTCATTTTATTATCGTTGTATTTCTTTGTTGTAGCGTCGTTGTCTGATTCTGATTTTCTACGATCATCAATTTTACTATTAGACATTGAGCGGGCCCTCTATTGTATTACATTCGTTACGTAATCGATTTTAAAAATATCTGTTAATGCAAATGTGCTTCTTAAAGGCTTAATTCTTCAGCATCAACTATGACTAATTAATCTTCCGTTACTTGATGAATTCTCACAAACATATCTTGCATTGATACGTAACTCATTTTAATTGTCCATGCTTTTCTTGAAATACAACAATTTCGTCTGGATCTACACTTGCAAGATTTAATGATTTGGATATTTTCTGACTAATAATGTAATTTACAATTTTGTGCAATATTCTGTCCGTTTCTTGCTTTTGTTCAGACAAGATCTTCAGTAAATATCTACCATTACACTTTTAAGATCTGTTTAAAATGATAGCGGTTAATTATATAATCGTGCAATACTTTATGAGCTGGTTCGATTGCTATTGATACAACGTTAAGTACAGCAATTACTTCACTGCCACATATTAGCAAGTAGAAATATATACTTATATCCTGAACTTGAAGTTCGATACATCCACGCTAATTTGGTTATCTTGCGTCATAATAATGAAACTGATAAACGCACTCATTTATCTTTGAGGGCTGGCGCATCCATGTTGAACGTTTGATCGGATAAACGCGTGAACATGTTGTTATATTTATTATCGTCTAAAATAAAGACCACTTCATGCAATCAAACTTGTATTAATATTTTGTTATTTATTTGACATGTGTCTGTTTGTTATCTGATTCTCATTTATAATTGTTTTGCTTCACAAACCAACCCTGCTAGGGTTTGAATTTCAGCCTGATTTATTATTTTAACTGACATTTGCAAGCATCACTTCAGTGCTTGGTAATTTTTTCTGGTTGAAGTTTTCTTCGTATTAATCGTGGTAGTCCTTTTATGATTGCTGAAAATCCTTACTGGCAACATTAATAATAGTACCAAGAGCTTTATTACAAACCAAATCAAAGCTTTCATTCTTAGTTGTTTTGCGTTTGCTATTACTTTTGGAGCTGTTTTTTTCTTTTAAAAAAATACTTGAATAACATCACCGTGTCCATCACTGTATATCGCTTTGCAAACTGTTAATCGCGAACTCATCACTCTGACTATGATCGGTCCACGTTCAGCATTGTGTGTGATCATCGTATTTATTATTTATCTGCTTAATCACTGTTTTAGTCGTCAGCAATTTCATTGATGAGAGAGAACGATTAATTTTAATACCCATAACGTCACATGTAAACAATCATTGATAAATATCAGCTGCTTCATTAATAATTTTTGGAACAATATTTCTAGCTCGTTTCCGCCAATCATAATTTCTCATTTTTCAACATTTGAATGAATGTTGTTAGGACAAGAAATAAGACCAATACCTCCAGGCGCAGTTAATAAAATCCACTTCCAGTAGCACTGGGAGGTGAAGCATCACCAGAATCTCCCCTCCCCAATTCTTCTAAATTTTTTAAAACAATATTAAAATCTGGATCATTATTATCAAGAGGTTTATCTTCATTAACAGCAGAATATAATATACCACTCCACTTTTCAGGTAATATCTTAGCAATATATTTGCGTTTTACATATTTTGCTCGTTCGTTGTATCCTGCTGCAGCAATATTTAACATATTTTCAAGAATATATTTAAGAACTTTTTCGGTAAAAATATCCTTATTGTTGTTGGTTTACTATCTTTGCTTTGCTTTTAAGGAGATGTTGAATTAGTAGGTTCTTTCAAAAGTGGAACAATCAATATATAAATTTCCTCCTGTCTTTGTTTTTAGTTTATCTACCTTTGCAGATAACCTGTTTCTTAAGATTAACAATCTCAGACAAACCTTTGATAATCTGATAACATATCAAACTAATATTTAGGATTATTACCGGTATAATCAACTAATTGATCATAATCCGTATCTTTAGTTCTTTCATAGGTCCTAGGTCTAGATTTATCAATTTCTTTTTAACAGATGAAATAATTTATTTCTCTTGTTGTTTCTGCTGTTTTTGTTCTTTCTTTCACTGCTTCTGTTATTCCATTTTGTGCTGTTTCTGTTCTTCATATTGATGATACACTTGGTTTACCTCATTGATGTATTGTATATACGATGCACTTATTGTGTCGGTTGGACCTGTTTTAGTTTTAATTTTATAAACAAAAGGTCAACACATTGTTGTTTTCTGTTAATGTATTTTCCATATGTTGGTCTCATCATTTCTTTTAAATCTCATTTCATAGTGTGCAACAAGGACTGAATATTTATCTGGACCAGTTTGTTTTTAATTAATTTTAAAGCTTTTTCAGTAAATCTATTACGTAATGTTTTGACTATTTCTTCATTGGTGTTTTTATCTTTAGCAACAGGTTTTGCTGGTTGAGGCATTCCACCAGGAAGACCGTGTAAAAGTCTCGATGTTTCTTCAGTTTGTTTCAGCTATTTGTTTCAAGTTGAGGAAGAATGGGTTAAGTTGTTTCAGTAACATTCTTAAATAATTGTCTAGAACTTTCTGCATAATCAAACTGAGATTCCTGACGTTCTTGCAATGTTTGTCTGACAAAATTACGAACTGGTAAAATGTTCTTAATTGCTTATATTCTTTCTCGAGCTAATCAAGCTATGTACGATTCAGATACCATTACTGACATAAACAATGCTCTAATTTCAGCAACAGATAGGGTGAACACTACCTCAATGAAACGTCTGGTGGGTACATTGACCATACAAATTTGAAGAGAAAAACCGACAAAAGATAAAGTAACAAAATAAATTAATCCAATTAGAGAACCTCTAAGGTTATAAGAGACTTCGGTTTGGCATTATTGACCTTGTATCTTCTCAGTTTCCATATGAATTTATATTTGCCAAAAATTAAGTTTCAGCAAAAAGGTCTGTTCACCCTCTTTGCTGCTTCCTGCAATTGACATTGATCCACACGATGTTTCACAGGCTGGTAGCAGATAATTACTTGCATACCTAACCAGACATAACCAGTCTGATACATGATAATCACAATGAGACTATTCTGATTATTTATAACCAACGCATAATCTCAGATATTTGCAATTTCAATTAATGATGAAATTTCATTCTCTTTGTTCGATTCCACCGCTTCGCGTGGACTACAATCAGGTCTGATAAATGGTTTATGAGGAATTTACTCTTCTACAATATAAGGCAAATTTTATCAGCCCGCTGGGTTAGATATAGTTTTCGTTTTCACACTTCATCCTATTCCCCACCTCATCCACATTTTCCGGTTTCAGAAATGATTTTCTGTCTGTCTGTCTCTTTCTGTCTGTCTGTCTGTCTCTCTCTCTCTCTCTCTCTCTCTCTCTCTCTCTCTCTCTCTCTCTCTCTCTCTCTCTCTCCGGTGGCCTAGTGATTAGAGGGTACGCATTGGATGCCGAAGGTGGCGGGTTTGAGGCACGGCTGATTCATACCAATGGCTTTTTAAAAAATGGTACCGTCAGCTACTTTGCTATTTGCTAGCCGCCCAGCATTAAGAGTTTAGTGTTTGGTGCTTGGAAAATGTGACTGGGAGCATAATGCTTCTTCTGGGACCCAAGCTTCAGATTAGAAGTAAAATGACTGTCTGAACGTACACTGAGGAATGAGAAACATTAAATCCACAAAAAGTACGGAAATCAATCAGAAATAAATATCTTCATGGGCGTCCATCCTTATTATTTCATTAGCTTCCAAAGCTCAACAGTAGAACAACATAAAAGCAAACTGTTTGGATTAATGAGCATTATGATAAATTGTTCACATTTCAATTTGTTCATGATTTAATAATAATAATAATAATAATAATAATAATAATAATAATAATAATAATAATAATAATAATAATAATAATAATGAATCTTTAAAAGCTATAAGCGCTTCATAATATTAATAATGATATGACTACACAAAAGAAAAAAAAAACATGAAATTGGAAAACATAAAAACATGCTGAAAACATATAATACACAAAACAATATTAGGTCTCTAAGTTTGTTCCTGCAGTCGAAAAAGATGAGTTTTAAAAGCACTCTTAATTAAAAGGGACCACTGTGTCTTTGTGTCTAATTTCGATGGGCAATTCGTTCCACATCGCCGGGCCCTGGTATGCAAAAGAACGTTGTTCATATGACTTTGTTTTCATAGTGGGATTAATGAGTATACGATTGCCCGAAGGGGAGCGTGAGTATTTTGCTGGTGTATACACATGGGTGAAGCCAGATAGGTATCTTGGACAGGGGTCCGCCAGTGAAACGTAGCACAGAAAAAAAAATTGTGTTTGATTCTGTATCGAATCGATAGCCAGTGTAGGGTACAGAGCAGTGGTGAGGTGTGCTGTGATCGAGGTACTCTAACGATGATCCAAGCAGCTTTGAATGTTTTGAATCTTGTAGAATAGGTATTGTGAGTAAATAGACAAATTTGAGTTACAATAGTCGTAGTCTTGAAAGTACTAGTGAACACATAAATGTTTTCGTGCCATCATCTGAAAGATATTTGCGAATGAAACTGATGCGTCTGATCTTAAGATAATCAGCCTTTCATGTGTTCATGACATGTTGGTGCAATGTGAGAGTACTGTCTCGGGTAACACCTAGGTTTTGTGTTGACTGTGTGAATTTAATGTTGGTGTTGCTGATATATATTGTCTGAGTTAAAGGGTGTGAATCAGAAAGTCTTTGTGTTGTAATCAGAATGGCCTCAGTTTTATCATCATTCATCTACAGCTTGCTATATGTCATCCACGATTTCACATCAGAAATGCACCTCAATACTCCATGGATGGTAGCATCAACTTCAGTAGCTAGACTTGTATATTTGGGTGTCATCAGCGTACAATTGGTGAGACACTGAGCGATGATCTATGACACCTGAGAGCGGCTGTGTGTATAGAATGAAGAGGACAGGCCCAAGAACAGATCCATGTAGAATACCACAACATAGATCAACTGGGCAGTAATATATTCCATTTGCAGATATAAGTTGTATCATGTTGACTAAGTAAGATTTGAACCACTGTAATGCTATATTCTGAATTTCAAATACATGCTGGAGACGGTGAAGTAATATATCATGGTCTATTGTGTCAAATGCTGCAAACAAAATCAAGTAGTGTAAGGACTGTAATCTTTCCACTATCCAAAGCAGAGAGAATGTTATTAAATACTTTCAGAAGAGTAGTTTCAGTACTGTGGCAAGGGTGATATGCAGACTGTAAATTGCTAAAAAGACTGTTTGATATCAAAAGATACAAGTTGGGTTAGAACAACTTTTTCTGAATTTTTTATATTAATGCGGGATTAGAAACTGGGTGGTAGTTCTTTAAATTGTTATGGTCAAGTGTTGGTTTCTTCAGCAGATGGCAGTTTTGAAAAATGATTGGAATTCCTCCGATGAAAGAGAGATATTAATGACATCAGTTAGTTAAGGCAATATTGGGACTAAACCCTCAAGCAGCAATGATGTTGGAATTTTGATAAAGTTCACAAGACTTTGTTGCACTCTTCATCACGATTGACCTTGCTAAGTCAATAGAGACGGCTTCATATGCTCCTAATGTTTGTCGCTGAATCATAACTATGGTGACGAGTCAATTGAAATTGTGTTGTCAAGCGAATCTCTAATGGTTTGTACTTTGTTACGGAAGAAATTTGCAAATAGGTCTGAAAGGTCTACTGGAGAGAAGGTAATTGGAAGTGATGTACATTTGTTCCTTGACATTAGTTTGCTAGTTATCTCGAAGAGCTCTTTGCAGCTGGAACTCTCCGTGATCTTAGTACTGTAGTGGGTTAATAAGGCTAAATGGTCTATGTTTGTGACGTTCTTCTTAGCGGCTTTATATATTTGTTTATGAATAGTGAGTCTGGTGGAAAGCCAACGCCTCTCTGCTTTTACGGTGACATTTTTAGCAGTCCGAAGCTGGTCCCTAACACTGCTTTACCATAGTGAACACCATTTTATTATTGATACTCTGCATTTGGAGGCAGGGGCGTATGTTCAAGCAAAGAACGCAGGCAGTTATCGAGTTGTTCTGCTGTATGATGTAAGTATTTAGTTATGTGTTCTTGGATGTCAATATTAATGGGAAGTGGCAGATGTAACATTTTCGTAGCTGAATCATAAAATGTAAGACTATTACATCATGAAGCATGAAAAATGTGTAGGGCATAAACGATATATATATATATCGTTTATGCCCTACACATTTTTCATGCTTCATGATGTAATAGTCTTACATTTTATGATTCAGCTATATATATATATATATATATATATGTATATATATATATATATATATATATATATATATATATATATATATATATATATATATATATATATATATATATATATATATACAGAGTTAAACGTATTTCTAAACCTTCTATATATATATATATATATATATATATATATATATATAGGCTATCGATTCTAAGTTACAAAAACATTAATTTAAAAAAATAAAAATAAAACAACATAAAAATAGAAAACAATAGATGGGCGTAATAAAACTACGTAGTTTAAATCCATAACCGCACGATTCTCCGCGGCATAGTTTCAGGAAAACGAATTTTGCACTTTATTCTTTTGTTCATACACATATGCGCTGTATTCAGCACATGATTTCCGTTCTGTTTACGTTAATATTCACTTAATCTAATCTGCTAAAACACCATAAGAACGACTATCGTTTGAGAAGTATTCGATAAAATAAACAAAGATATATTGTTCTGAGTTGCGCATTGATTTGTAAAGCACATACTATTTAAAATATACTTTGACTAATTCATCTCTGAGTTAGTGGAAATACAGCTTGTGATACCAATCCAATTACAAGTTCTAGGTCAAACAGAATACATACCCTGTCAGTCGACATTAGAAAAATAAGCCATACTACCTTCCAAATCCTGTCCTGCCAAAGATGAAAATTCGCCTTCGCTGCCGTAACTATATAGATAAGGATAAAGGCTCTTGCTTACTACCTTTTCTTGCCGCCTATAGGTGGTGGTAGTTAACCTGAGCGTAACATCATGTGACAGGATGCTCGCATTGCATTGTGGGTGGGAGGGTATTAAAGTAATGTGATCTGGAACGTATTCTAGAATAAACAATTTAGTGACATATTTGTCTTTTCCTCCGATGGATTTTAATCGGAGCCAACATTTTCTAATCGAACAGGGAGAGAGATAAAAAAAAATAATCAGCTGTTTGTGGGACCAAAGAAGTCAAAAGGACGTTATTTTGAGTCTTTGCACCAGTTTTTGAAAACTTGTCATTTCCCATCATATGCCTTCAAAGTGGAGATCCTGAAGAGTTGACATTTTTTGCTGCCAGGGTATCCGGACAATAGTAAAATGTGAAGGCTAAGACTGTCTGGATAAGGAAGGAACTAGAGGTTGACCTAAATTCGGTTTTGGTTTTGGTTTCGGCGCCGAAAGTTGGCAAATAGTTTCTGTTTCGATCGAAGTCAAAAAGTTAGCTTTTCCTTTGCTTTCGGTTTCGGCCGAAACTTATATTGTTTTTTGGTCGTCAGCCGAAGATCTATTTTTACTTTCAGATCGCAACGATAGTGCTGCGTCTATTACTCTGTTTGTCTGCCGGTCAGTCGGCGCTAGGCGATTTTACATTTAGCGAAGTCCTCTTACTGCAGGCTCGGAATGATTAATTCTAGATTCGCATTTAATTAGTGTAACATTGCATCATGCCCCAGGCCCCTTTAATAAATCTTGTGTTCGGAAACTTCGGTTTATCTTTCGGCTTCGGTTTCGGCCGAAAGTCAATTTATAAATTTCGGTCTGGTTTCGTTTTCGACCGAAACCAGAAATTTAGTTTCATTCGGCTTCTAGAAGGAACACGTGGGTGCAAGCGAGATTCGGCTTGGATAGATTTATTGCTAGATAGAGAAGATCATTGATCTATGATTTATGGTAACGTAATGGGACAATCAGAATCATTTTACATTGCAAGCTACTCAAATTCTGTAAAATCACTTGGATAGATTTATTGCTAGATAGAGAAGATCATTGATCTATGATTTATGGTAACGTAATGGGACAATCAGAATCATTTTACATTGCAAGCTACTCAAATTCTGTAAAATCATTTGAAAAAACCGATTGAGGATAAGCAAAACCTCGCAGGACCTCCCTGCTGAAAGAAAGAGCGATGGACACGACCTCAGGATTCAGTACTGGTGAAATGACGGTGGGCAGATTTTCATCAAAATCGGTTGGTACTGGAGTCGATTATAGTGTTGAAGGCGGCAATGAAGTCGAAGTGATAATGAACGGACGGATCTATCAGTAACATTTTGGCAAAGCTAATGCTCCATGACTTTCCTTGACCAGGTATAGGACGGTACACAACAGAAGCCATACGATAACTGAACGTTATCGATCTAGGGTCGGACTAATGAACTGTTTAGTCAGTTTACGATACAGCATCAAAGTGAGGTGCGGAAAGATGGTACGGGGCATTCAAGTCAGCTATAAATCCCATTCACCCCCCTAAAGTCATGCTCGGAAACGCGGAATGATTTAAGCCAACCATGCAGCCTAGAATTGGGTGGACCCTCCGCCTCCGAGTGTCAAATCGCTCGGCTAAGACAAAAATAAAACGCGTTGAAGAACAGGAAAAAGCTGGCCAGAACTAATGCATTATGTCGTCGTGTGCTGTATCAAACGAAGCACTTGAAATTCTAGCAATGGTGTAGACAGAAGGATTAAGTCGCAGTGTCATCTAATTCCTCAGAAATAAAAGTAAAACTAAGTAACATTTAACTTATCGTCGTTAGAGGAGGGGAAGGAGCCGAATGACGTTTCCCACCAGTCTGACCAAATACACCGTATTAGAGTGAATACTCAGTGCATAAGTACTCACACTCTTGGATTTCCCAAGTCGTGCCTAGTCTTTGAAATTTTCTTTATCACTATTGACAAATTTAGTCTCTGATCAATTGAGGCACTTGCTGCACATGATTGACAATGTCCACTTTCAATCATGCGAATCATCCTTGGCTTTGAATTTCTTGCACTTAGGACACATTGTCGTCATTGACAGTTTTGAAACCATAAAGGGATAAAAGAAATAAAACAAATAGTTAACAAAGTTACAATGACCAAGACACCCGCTATGGTAGGGGTGATAAAAAAAATAGCGTGCGTGAACACAAAATACAAACATTTTTCTATTACAATGTAGCCGTGTAGAGAACAGATATATATATATATATATATATATATATATATATATATATATATATATATATATATATATATATATATATATATATATATATATATATATATATGACAGGTTCAAAATTAGCTGGTTTAGACACCACGCGTAATGACACCAATTCAAAACTTCCACATCGGCAGGGTATACAGACAAACTTTGTAATATGGCTATTAAGTTTCAATAGGCAGGGTTAACTGAAGACGATCGTAGTGAAATTACTCGACCTCCTAATAATAAGTGCTCCTTTGCACACAATGATATGAGTAAAGCAGCAAAGTTCAGCGTTAGCACACATTATGTACACTCCTTTTTTGTTATACTTGTCCGTAATCAATATTGCAGTACATGCCAGGCATTGTGGATGCATTCGATGTAGAGCAACAATGCGAATTCTAAACCTGTCCAGTTAAGCCGTACAAAAGCGTAATCCTCAATGGGTGGATTAAAAAAACACAAATATCCACTCGTTTTGAGAGGCGAATTGAACGATTTTGTTAGCAAGTGAAAGTAGTGATCAAGGGTTCT
The DNA here is from genome assembly GCA_029339505.1 of Unio delphinus. Taxonomy (NCBI): domain Eukaryota; kingdom Metazoa; phylum Mollusca; class Bivalvia; order Unionida; family Unionidae; genus Unio; species Unio delphinus. The sequence goes on along the minus strand of JAQISU010000076.1, from coordinate 24,022,382 downwards.
CGCTCTTGGTCTGTAATTTTTCTCATTGCAAGGGCTATATACGGTAGGTAGTGGGACATACATTCCCAACGTTAATGTCACCGTATAAGTATTCCGATAAGAAATATAATCTATACTTTCATGTAATCTTCAACTCATTCTCCCAATATTACTATACATACAGAATATCCCAAATTTGCCACTTGGGCTATATAAGGAATATGCCCAAAAGGCTAATAGGATACGTAAAGTATGTCCCAAATTGGTTACTAGGCTACGTAAAGAATATCCCAAATTGGCTACTTGGGATATTTAAATAATATCCCAAATTGGTTACTAGGCTACATAAAAAATATCACAAACTCGATTCCATTCTCAAGGTTCTATAATTTCTGACGATTATCAAACATCGCAAAAGCAAAGTGTTTCAATTTGTATGACTTATTTCCCGGAGACAATATATATTAGGTCTGTGGCAATTAAACAGGGTTCTTTAACATTCAGGGTTCTTTAACATTAAGGGTTCCTTAACATACAACTGGAATAAAACTCAATAGTTTGCACAACCCACAAATGCACAATTTATGAGTCATGCTTTTTGTAGCAAACATATTGAAATTAGTCGTGATCAATATGTAATATCAATTCAACGTAATGAAGAATTTTTTTTACAATATACAACAATACATATTTAGAAATTTTAACTACGCGCTTGAGCTCACATTGAAGCAATGCTTTGTATAAAGTCAGCAATGATTAAATATAACGGAAACTTTAATCCCGTCATTCGAAATGTTAAGCATGAAAACAGATATCCGACATACTACTTCCATATATACAGCTAAAATATAATAAATAATTAATAGTCGTTTTTTTACGGATCTCGATAGTTTCATTGCCAGAATGCCCACTAACATAAAGTGTGTGCATGAAGCATCGGAAATTATGAGAATAAAGTTGAAAAGATCGCATGCGAGTTGAAGAAATCACAAGCGAGGTCAAGAAAACACGTTAGTGAGGGGATCAAGTGTGCAAATGTCCTAAAAATGTAAATGTTTCACCTTTGACATTATGGTACCAAGAGACAAGATATGAAAATGTATAAAACTGAGTCTTAGCATAAAGGTTAGATAATTTTCTTTAATTTGTCCTTTCATTAGTCTCGAATTCGGGTTCGCGGCTTTTTTTATCAGTCCAATATACCCTCTAGACTAAGGACTCGTAGCCACCAAGGGTTGGAATGGAGTAGCTAATTCAAGATTTTCGTGATACACAGTCACTACGTATTCATATGGTAGCAATCGAGGAATATAGAAAGTTATACATATACCATGTGAGAATGGGAAGGAATATCTAACAGGAAGATGCAGACCGGGTTTCAAATCAAACTAGTGGTCGAATTAAAACATAATTATCTAACCTGTAATATAATAATAATAATAATAATAATAATAATAATAATAATAATAATAATAATAATAATAATGTTCATATATAAATTAATTTCGTAATGTCATGCATCCGTCAATAGGATCCTGGCTAATATTTTCTTTTTCTCGGGTGTTTATTTTTAGCGTACTAAAATAACTCAAAGTTTCTTTGGTTTCAGTAAGAAGCATTCGCAGTTATGAGAGTTAATTACATTTGTAGCAATGCGAACGTGTTGGCTCCACATGAATGGGAATATCCACCGCTAGTTCCATCCCTTTTATGGCGATGTGCAAATTCGAGAGGCTATGGGAATCAGTGCATGTGTGCAGGCAAGGCTAATGGTCAATAACCGGCGCACTCGGATTTGATTCACAGTAGATGAAGACTTAAACAATTATTGAAACCATACGTAATTTATGTTTTACGTATCCATCAGAAGTATCCAAGGATAATTATTCATAATATATATATATATATATATATATATATATATATATATATATATATATATATATATATATATATATATATATATATATATATATATATATATATATATATATATATATGGCAAATTACAGATAATTTAACTAAGGCTTATCTTAACGTGTATTTTTCCCTCTTCGAGAAATATTAAACGGAGGTAATCCAAGTACCTTTTCGTTACTTTTTATCTGGACATTTGGTCTCATTTTTTATTCTTGTAGAAGATAATCTCGTAATCCATGCTCATCTTGAAATAATGTCAAGACATTCACGTTCTTCAAAAATAATGAGTTTTGCTGTTTCAGCAGTTTTTACTTAATTTTTTTTAAAAATTATCCACTTTGCCGTCAAAAAGTCTCATAGTCCGTTTTCTCCATCTGTTTGCTTCGAAGTCCCCTTACTAATGGTATTATGGACTTTTCTAAACCATTTATTTGGGCTTGAGTCTGAAAAAAAGAACACATTTATTAATCTTACATTTGAAATATCTTCGATTATCTACCCATTTTTAAATCAATCAAAGAAATTATCGGTAAATAAGTAAAACTTTATAATTATATATTTACCCATTTACTTATTTACACACCGCCCCATCCAGCTATTCATTCATCTATCCACTTATTAATCATTTGTCTAGTTATCATTCGATCCGCTGTCTGTCTGTCCGTTCGTCTGTCCATCCCTCCATCCATCATCCATCCATCCACCCATCCATTCATCTTAAATCATAGTAATTCATCTATAATGTTTGTAATAAATAATTATGATCTGAGTCTGAAACTTTGTTGATTATCACATTTTCATTAGGTGGAATAATCTTGTATGCATTTGACAGACAAGTGCAAATCAATACAAGTATAAATAAAAATGATGATGATGATGATGATGATGATGATGATGATGATGATAATAATAATAATAATAATAATAATAATAATAATAATAATAATAATAATAATATTAATCGTAAGTTTTACAGTAGTAATAGTAGTAATGATGACTTTGGTACTGTTCTCGTTGATGCCAAAGCATACACCTGCTGGATGTTTTTTCATATATGTAACATTTGTTGACATAGTTAACTAACTTTGAACATAAATTACACCAATGAACTGACCAACGGATCTTCTGGGATCAAATAGCAATGTTAGAATGGAGGTCTGTTTGGAAGAAACCAAGCAAAAAGAGCGTATGCTTTGTCAATGCACGAGATGAAAGTGATATATTGTGTCACTGGGTCCTCAAAAATGTCGTTACAAACCCAAAGCCAATTTATCATCAAGGCTATAAAACCTGGTTTTCTAAATGTCTCTGTGTCCAACATGAAAACTTGAACACCGAGGCTATTAAAGTGGGCTTCAAAATGTCACCGTTTCCAGCATGAAAACTTTAACCACGAAGCTATTAATGCGGGCTTCAAAATGTAATTCTGTCCAGCATGACAACTTTAACACCGAGGCTATTAAAGCAGGTTTCAAAATGTTATTGTGTCAAGCATGAAAACGTTAACACAGAGACTTTTAAAAGGTATTTAAAGATGCAACTATGGCCTCAACATTATCCAAAGATTGAAGCTTTAAAACCAGTTTTCAGAAATGTCACAGTAACCCCAATAGAAATTTACAACTGATGCTATAAAACGGGGGTTTAAAATGTCCTTGCGGTTTAAAAAGGAAATTATCATTAGTCCACCATTCTAAAATATGTCACTATAACCTAAAAAGAAATTTAATGTTAACATTACATTATCTGACCAGCACTTTTACTTACTGATCATCATCTGCACCTATTGATGAACACATACGCATACGGACCATCACCCACATCTAACGTGCCATCACCCACATCTACTGTCCTACACACTGAATGACACTTCATTACCTACTCCTACTGATTAGCACCTACTGACGGACACACTATCAGACTTAGTAGAACACATTTTAACTGGGATATAAAGTAGAAGATAGAGTAGGAAGCAGTAACACCTACAGTAGACAAAATTACTTCTCAGACGTACACATAATTAGATGTAATCCCAAGTGAAGTGGAAGGAAAAGAAAAATGGTGGAATATTTACACAGTTATATACATTTAGACAAAGAAAGAAATGGGGCAATCGTCTGGATTTAATCTTGATTTATTTTGAATGACAAGACTTTGAAATTCATTTTCCGAACTTTCTTGCTTGTCAAGTACGCATTCAGGAACCTTAACCGCATCACGGTCAGAACTGTAGTGTGATTACATGGTGATCTACAATGATATTATGTAGATCCAATATTCTAAGTTTGCTTACTTCACTTGAGTCCACAGAGACGACACCTGAGATGAAGGTGACGTGAATCGTTGCTACAACTGTCCTCAATAGGCTGCAGTTATAGTTCACTATTTCTCTGGATACGACGGACATATTCTTGTGAAACATTCTTTTGCTTCAGAACGAGGAACATAATTTCCACAAGTCGTTATGCTTTTAGCCAATGTCATTTATATGAAACTTGGAAATATACGGTTTAAAGACTCCATGACGGTTTTGTCCTTGCATTTTAAATAAAGAGCCTTAAGTGGTTGAAATGATAGAAATGTCTTGGGGCTATTCATCGCAATAATTAAATACCGTAGACAATCACCAACGTGTACTCTCTGATTTGACTGCAGACCCCGACAGAAAAACAAGAAGCTATCTACGCCCGTTACCATGCTCACTATCCCGATCGTTTTGTATTTCAAGAAGAAATATTGCAATATTATCGCTCCGATGTGAACAATAAAGCCATTGTACCACTGTAAGCGTATGCATTCGTACGCCATCGATATTCAGATAAAGCTTATGCACGTGTTATCTTCACCAATAACATAAGTCTTTGACAATGTTTATCATGGAAGATTTTTAAGACAAATAGTACAAACACAATGACTGGTTGTTGAGATATTGTCAGTGAGACTCTTGGTGTTCAAATGAGAAGGGCACACATGTTTGGAAGAATCCACTCCCAAAACTTTTGCAATAGCAGGATTTATCTGCCTGGAACAAGGATGTTAATTACAATGCTTCGTTTGTGACATAAAACGCAGGTTAGCTTGAACGTGCCAGATGGTCTCTGATTTGTCACCACATTCCTTTTCTTCTTCCAGATTGTTATCCCCATCGATATTTTAGAATATAGGCTTCTTAGTTCACCTCTGAAGCTGCAAGAACGTATTTACAGATAATATATACAGATGAACAATTCCATGTATTAAACATAGGCGTTGTAACTTTTGTGTCTGGATATTCATAAGCTCGATATAAATAGTTGAATTGCCAGAAAGTGACCTATGAAACACACGGTTCATAAGTCAAAATTATTACCAGGTGATGTCAAAGAACTGATCCCACACGAAAAATCGATTCCTTTCAACATACGATGACTTGTCGCGTGTGTACGTACGTACGTATGTATGTATGTATGTATGTATGTATGTATGTATGTATGTATGTATGTATGTATGTATGTATGTATGTATGTATGTATGTATGTATGTATGTATGTACGTGTGTGTGTGTGTGTGTGTGTGTGTGTGTGTGTGTGTGTGTGTGTGTGTACAGGTTCCATTTGGCAAAGCGTTTACCTGTGCATGCATACTAACTACCAAAATATTGTCCGTGCCCATGAAACTCGTTAAGTTAGAATAGATGTGAATATTGATGTGTGAAGAAGACATTCGTTACACTTTATATACCCTTACTTTCCAAGAAGTGTTTGCTACATAACTAGATTTACTACTGGAAGGATGTAAGTGACTGGAGAATGTTTTGTATGAGGTCTCTGACTTTGTCAATAATACCTGTGACTGACTTCCCACAAGACAAACACCAACAGTAACTCTATGGAAATGTTGGCATTTTGTTGTTCCATGGAAACAAATGAAAAGTTTGTTTTCTTCTGTAGACGTTATCTTGTATTCTTTGTGATCAACTACGAATTTTTCAAACCACTCGATGACTTTGGATGCCTCTTCCGTTCCCAAGGTGATTAATTACAGTCCAGGTCGTTAGAGTTGAGAGGCAATGTATTGTCGTCTTATCTATATGATATGTATCGCTGGTTTGAGTGGATCAGGAAAATCGAACTTTTTAAATGTTTGCTCGAACTCATGTAGAATTGAACAAAATGATTTTCAGTTTGCGTATTCTATCATAGAGCATAACGTAGTTTGAATTCTACTATAGCATTTAACGATAAAACACCCATCACTTTCACTGAGAATTTGTACATCCTTGTTATCTTCCTGTAATTAAGGTTTATTTGGTCAGTGTGAATATTGTTAGAAATTAGATCTTGGACAAAGCATTCTTGTCACCAAAGGACAAATCACTATGAAACTATATTTTCATTTTCGGTATATATTTTCCAGTGAACTCATGTTTCGTATATACTGATGATTCCAACAAAGAGACTACCGCATACTATAGGCGATCTGTTAAATCGGCCTTTCGTACGGTGGCACCAAGTGCAGGCAAGAAGAGGGGATTCAATCGGGCATATATCGACGTAAAGAGTCCTGGACGGAATAACACGTTTTAGTTAAAGTTTATTTTAACAAGAACTATGAGAGGCCGGGTGTTTCTTACCACCAGGGCCCGTGATCGCTCTCTACGGCCTTGACACAAGGAAAATAATTTATCCTAAACGTACGCATCGATAAACAATGTTCCAAAGAAAAGCTACAAAAACCAGGATGCCGACATTAAACAGCGACAGCAAGAACATCCAGAGCAGGAACATGAAGAGTCGGGGGCCCTCATCCACTGATTGAGAACTCGAAAGGTGCGGCTTACCAGTCCCACCTTTCCGTTAGCTGCACATTTTTCTGTCTGGCAACATTTAAATTTTGTATTGGAAGAGATTGGAACAGACGTGTGCAGCATGCAGAGTTAAGGAAAGGAGGTGTATTTTCACTAGATGTCGAAAACATTTATGATCAAGGACAACAATGGAAGGCCTTTTCAGGACCACCCTGGGGTGTTTCAGACAGATACTACTCAGACTACTCAAACAAAGTACTTATTATTATGTGTATATGTCTTGGTGTTTGGTCTATGCTTTCTTTTCCACAAAAACAGGTAAATCCATTACACTTTCATTGATATTAAACTTAAGGTATGTGTCTACACGTTATGTGATGAACACGTTTGGTCAACACAAAGCATCCAGAAGGTGGACCTGGCATAGCCCGAATGGAGAACACCATAACCAGATTGATTATATCATGGTGAAGAGACGTTTACACACCAGTGTAAACATTGCCAAGACAAGACGTTTCCCAGGAGCTGACATTAGAAGTGACCATGACTTATAGAAGATGACCCTCCAACTACGTCTAAAGAAAGTCGACAAACAGGGCCCCACAAGAATCAAGTTCAACCTTGACAAGCAAAATGACCCAGAGGTATTGGAAGCCTTCCAGGTAATGATAGGAGGAAAATTTGCACCACTGTTACTACTTATTGCAGAGAACACAGTTACAGACACATTGATCGACACATTTAACATAACAGTGACCCAAACAGCCAGTGAGATCCTTGGCAAACATCGGCGACCAAAGAAACCTTGGGTTACAGCTGACATACGTGATCTGTTTGACAAGCATCGAGAGCTAAAGAAGAAGAAGTCAGAAGCAGAAGGAGAAAAACAATACAGAGAAATCAACCAGGTTATCAAGAAAAGCATGAAAAATGCCAGGGAGACATGGATTAAAGACCAGTGTAAAGATATAGAAAACAATCTTAAGAAAAATAATAGCAAAAAAAGCATACCAACTGGTGAAAGACCTGACCAGTGTAAAACTAGGACGCTCCTCCATCATTCAAGATAAGGGAGGGAAATGTCTTACAAAAGAACAAGACATTCTTAAGAGATGGACAGAATACTGCTCAGACCTGTACAACCACAGACCTACAGGGGACCCAGATATACTCAACACCCCACCAGTGACCAACACTGACAACTACCCCATCCTCCGAGAAGAAGTAGAGGCTGCAGTGAAATCATTGAAGAAAGGGAAGACAGCAGAAGTAGACAACATCCCTTTAGAACTAGTCCAACGAGGGGGTGAATCCATGATAAGCGCCCTACTACCAATCTGCAACAAGATCTGACAGACAGGAGAATGGCCAACACCATGGACTCAGTCACTCATAGTAACTCTCCCAACAAAAGGCAATTAGCAGCAATGTCAGTACTATCTTACGATCAGCCTTATATGCTACCCAAGCAAAGGCATGCTAAAAATCATATTAAACAGACTGAAGCCGCGGGCAGAGGAAATCATAGCTGAAGAACAGGCAGGCTTCAGACCAGGGCGAACTGAACAAATTTTCAACCTGAGAATACTATGTGAGAAATACCTCCAGCACCAACAAGACCTTTATCATGCCCTTATACATTTTAAGAAGGCGTTTGACAGGGTATGGCATGCAGCCCTTTGGTCCACCATGAAGCTGTACAACATCAATGCCAACCTGATCAAAGTCATATAAAGCCTTTACAGCAAGGCCACCAGCGAAGTCTGCTTCAACGGTCAAATAGGAGATTGATTTAGGACAACTGTGGAAGTCAGACAGAGCAGCTTGCTTTCACCTACTCTCTTCAACATCTTCCTTGAAAGAATCATGACAGATGAACTGGAAGACCATGATGGAACTGTGAGTATTGGAAGCAGAATAATAACGAATCTGCGCTTTGCTGATGACATCGATGGGCTTGCAGGAAATGAGGAGGAGCTAGCTCAGTTGGTGGAAAAACTGGACAGGACAACTACCGCTTTTGGTATGGAAATCAGTGCAGAGAAGAACAAATTGATGACCAACAACACCAGTGGCATCAGCACTGACATAATTATTAGTGGCCAAAAACTGGAAACAGTTAATAAATTCAAGTACTTAGGAGCCATCGTGGCAGACGAGGGATCAAAACCAGAAATATTGTCCAGGATTGCGCTGACAATAACAGCAATGGTAAGGCTGAAGACAATTTGGAGAGACAGAAACACCTCAGTTAGCTCAAAGATCAGACTGATTTGCTTCTTGGTTGCATCTGTGTTCCTATATGCCTGTGAGTCATGAACCCTCACAGCGGATCTCGAAAGGAGGATACATGCTGTTGAAATGAGATGCTTTCGAAGGTTGCTTGGCATTTCATATAGAGATCATGTCACGAATGATGAAGTGGGAAACAGAATTAGGCAAGCCATTGGTCCCTATGAAGAGCTATTGACCATTGTGAAGAAACGCAAAATGAAATGGTATGGACATGTCACACGATCAACAAGGCTTGCTAAGACAGTCATGCAAGGTACTGTGCAGGGAGGGCGAAGGAGAGGAAGACAGAGGAAAAGATGGGAGGATAACATTTCAGAGTGGACAGGACTGAAGCTGAGTGACACCGTGAGATTATCAGAGAACAGATTGGAATGGAGGAAGCTGGTTATCAGGTCATCAGTGGTGCCCCAACGGTCGGCAAGACTAAGGGATAGATATATAGATGTGTCTACATGCATGAGCACTCTATCTAACTCTACTTCCTTCTTTACGCCATATTTAATGTGTGTTCTGGTTACTCAAATGGCGTGTTGGTCAGTATGTGGAGCTTCTAATCGCTGTGTGATGGACAGTAGTGTTGTGTATGGGGCAGTAGATGTGGGTCATGCTTAGTTGGTACATGTGCTACACACACACGCATGCGTACATACATACATACATACATACATACATACATACATACATACATACATACATACATACATACATACATACATACATACATACATATGCATGTGTGTGTATGTATCAGCGAGCAGTAAAACGATTTTCGTTCAATTTGGTACTGTTAATCGCAAACAATTAATCCACATATTACCTCACTAGTTAAAATACGAAAGGTAGTCAATATATGTTTCATTCTAAGAGATTATTGTTATAACTACATTTAGTGCTTCACCCAGATAAGTACTGATTAGTTTCAAACACTAGGATTCATGTCTGATTTGCCTTTGGATCTTACTACTGAAGGAACCTCTTGGAACCCAATCAACATATCAAAATGGACCTTGTGATATCGAGCAACTCTCCGAAGTTCGATATATAATGTTACTGCTTGTGTGTATTTACTGCATCGGAAATGGGCAGTGAATATCTTTAAATTGGGGTGATGACTATTAATAGGGATGGTGTCGGGAATAAGACCAAGATGTTTTACCGCTCGATGAAACATGCACATGGTCTGATCTTCATCTTCGCCATAAGGACAGTCCACACTTCGGTCGCAGAGCTGATGGATCTCTATACAATACAGGGGATCCGTGTCGACATACTGCGGACACTTCACAGTTTCAAAATCTGGCCCAGATTGGCAAGCTGAAACATGAGTTAAAAAAAGCGTAAACGAAACTATTGTACGAAACGTATGCATCAGATCCACGTGTAAATTGTAATAATTACAATTATTATTAGGACAAATATTAGAGCGAAAGCGCATATAATTTGTTTTGCGATTTATATAATAGTTGTCAAATATTTATTGCATTTGTAAATGGTGCCTCTTACTAAAAATACTTTCTTACATTTTGATTTCATTTTCGGATGTCTTAATCCTAATTTAGATTGTAATAGGTTTTTCTTTTTGTTTTTCGGCTTCGATAAGAGTAATAAAAACAACAATAAGGGCATCTTCAAATTCCATCCCACCCACTTAACGATTTTTTTCTTCAAGCGTCGGTAATAAAACGGGTGCATGCCTGAGGTACTTATGTCACTCAGTGGCAGGGTTTTAATTTTCCAAGGAATATCTCTTTTTTAACATACCCTTGGCATGCTTATTATTATTATTATTATCATTATTATTATTATTATTATTATTATTATTATTATTATTATTATTATTATTATTATTAAGTTGCCAACCAACAAGTTCCAAAGATAAACATGTCTGCCTTGCTTTCTCCAAAGTAATCTTAGTATGTTTTAATTAATTATAGGAAGCGTTTGTCAAAATGTTTGCTAAAGCATCCCCCCTCCCGCCTCCCCCTCCCACCCACCCACACATACACATGATGTCGATTTAGTCATGACTGGCAGTGTATATTAATTAATAGTGACTTTCAGGCATTATTTCCGTGCTTTTGGCCTGAAACATGGTTAAGAATACTGATTACATGCAAAAACTGCTTTCTCTAGGTTTCTTTGTGATTTTGTCTGGCCATAAGTACCTTAGACAATTTCAAATGTCAAAGACTTTTTAATTCAACGCAGCGTAAGGTTAATAGGGACAGCATCTTATGCGTCTTATCGTTACCATGAATTGATCAACGTCGTTAGGCTGTGAACTAAATTCATAGTTTTTTTTTATCATTCTGAAGAGCTTCTTGAAAACCCTAAAAAAAAGACTGTTTTGACTGTACGCTGAAGATGCCCTTAAAACCCAGCGAAATGAACTTTTATTTCGGTCATTGTATACATATTTAATCATGAATCTGATAGGCGCTCGCTCAACAGAAGAAAGTTAAATGGAAGTAAAGGATATTTGGAATCGTAATGAATATTCTTTTCTTTTCACCAAAATTTAAGTCATTGTAATAATACATACATCCTATTATATGTTTAGAAACCGGATACGTATTTTCAAAACAGCCAACTGCGCTTGTTTTCTAGGAATATAATTCGATATAAATTATAAATTTTCTAGTAAATACGTTGTATCCATGCTATAGTAGTAAATACGTTGTATCCATACTATAGTAGTAAATACGTTGTATCCATACTATAGTAGTGGACCTAAAGGAAAGCAATTCAATTTTTAAAAAAAAAACAAGAAAATTTAACCAGCTCAAGAAAAACGTTGAGCTCTGAAAAATGCCGAACAGACAACGGAACTGGAAATGCATCCAATCTGGTAAGATGTCATTAGGTAGAGATCTTGTCAAGACAGTATTCATTAAATGTGTTTTAGGACTGTTTCTTAATGTTAATATGCAGAGTAATCTTCAGAACCAGCTTCCCTCAGTGACTAGATAGAGAAACCTATCCCCCATCTACGCGATACACCCTGCCATGGCCTCCATTAAATCTTGCCATCAGTTTAGAGGTGAAGACCTACACGAGTCTATTTTAATACTTTTCAAAAGTAGCTCTATGATTATCACACACACACACACACACACACACACACACACACACACACACACACACACTCGCGCACGCGTAGCCGAATTCCTCCCACGCAAATCCTTTTCAAATCTAGTGTCAATGTTATTATTGTGCGAATATATTCCACATCTCAACCCCCAAGTGTCTCTTGAAATTTATTAACCAGATGTTACAACCAATGGCATGAAACAGTAATATATGTACTTTGTGGAATAGTTTAGTTTTGGACATAATCTCCCAAAAGCTACAATGCTATTTTGTTTTTTGCTACATGGGCATAAAAAATCTATACAAGTTTTAACTGGAGGAAAAACGTTTGAGATAGATTTTTCATGTCGGGTAAATAGACGTCATAGTATACGTTTATCCAGGAAAAGGTTATTTGAGAAAAGAATTACAGAAAAATTTTAACGCTACGGCCGTTTGTCTTATTCTTCTTGGTTTTATTTTTTTTCGAGGGAGAGAGGGTGGCAGAATAGGGGAATCGCTATGTATTTTAAGATAAACGGGCTCTTTACCGCCTTTTTCCTTCTGAAGAAAAAATATACTTTAGTATTTGGTAGAAACGTGACTCAGAGATAAAGAAAAAAATAATGCAATGAAGCAGTTTTCCCCTAGCAGAAATCCACTGGGAAAGAAGTGTCGAATGATATGTCTTCTAGTACAGTACATAATGATACGACAATTCAAGATAACACATTGAATCCTGATACTTGTTTCCTTTGAGGGAATGTGTTCTTTAGTGTAAAAATTAATATAAACGTGAAATTAAGAAAGTAATTAAAGTACGAACTCTATGCGTTGTCGATATGGAGGAACAAAGAGAGTTTTCATTCTATTCCTCTTATATAACCATGTTTAGTACTAGAGTGAGTTATTACATTGCTAAGAATGACACTAGAATAGCTGACAGCAACTGGCGCCTTAGGAGATTCATGCAATCGGCGCCCCCCACCCCCGAAAATTATCCGCAACTTTGGGGCCTCTTTTAAACTTACTTGGGGTCTTTGGCAACAGATTAATGCTCCTTTATAAACAGGTCACCACTATACGCATCTGTTAGACCCGTTCTTAGAGAAAAGGATCTGTTCATTTTTATCCTAAACATTAATGTCCAAACGTGGGGATAGTGTGGTACCGTCTGTCAGTCCGTTCGTTAAAGAGCTAGTAAAGGGCTAGTAAAGGGATATGCGGAAATTTCGATTTTATCTTAAGCCCATCAGAGGGTGTCAAAGGTCAAATAAAAAAGTTTAATTGACAGATATTTGCAAATACTTTATTTTTAAAACAGGACAAATGAAAAACATGCTGCAAAACGCATGATACTTTATTTTATTCCCATGTCGTTGTCTCTAGTATGGGTAAATGGATATCGAGGTGTGGGTGGATCGTGGGAGTAATGATTGATTTAAAAAATTAGCGTGGGGGATTTGCGATGGTGAGCCATCGATTATGCTTAAGGTTATAACTTGCAACGGTTGTAAAGCTGGAGTATTTTGAATGTTCCAAATCCCTTATGTTGTGACCCTGTAAGTTGATACTTGATATAGACAGAGTTCCGAGTCCTTCAAAAGGCCACTGGTGATTGTGTTTTTAATGCTGAATAATATATTTTGTTATGGCCTTAATTACGTGTAGTATCTAGCAGCCTGCTACAAGTCGCTCTCATAGAATCTCGCGGGAACAAATTAACACCGAGTTTGATCTGATTAAAGACTCTTTGAAACCTAATGAGGTCTTATGTGTGAACGTCTTGTCATGAAACAGTCATCGTACTAAAAAAGTGCGAAATTTTAGATGCATCCTTGTAATTCCCTACTGAACGAATTAGACAGCTATTATAAATATTGCCCGACATTTATTTTCGACTAACACGAGTATCGTCCACAATTGCAATAAATATTCCAATGGTATTCTACAAGAAACGAATTTCCTCTTCGACCATCCAAATTATGGGTCTTTAGTAGCTGGCATGCTATATGATTCTTATTGCATCACACGCGCTCATCGAAACATATTAAGTTGATTCTAACCTTCATGAATAATTTTAACAACAATATATAGGGAATACTGTGTATAGAGGACACCAAAATGACAAATAGGATGTCATCTTGTCCTTTATCAGAGGTGGAAGCTAAAAGCAAAGTTTATGAAAAAACTTTTAAAGTTTCACTTTACGAGCATGTGTCTTTAAACAAAAGTGTCAGCTAAAACAGGTTTTTGGCAGCTATGACCACTAATCGCTCTAGCATGTATATGATATGTACATAACACAAACAATATTCATAGAATAATACATTTACAATTATAGACAGCAAATGACACTTGCTAATAAATATCAAAGTTTAATAATCCCTGCTCTTAAGTATACTTTCATATTCAACCTCCCTATAACGGACACTTCCCACGAAAAGAGTGAGTATTGAGGCGCCAAATATATATATATATATATATATATATATATATATATATATATATATGAGTGTGTGTGTGTGTGTTTAACAGTACTCTAGATAGAAAAAATACGTTACGTATTTTTAAAAAAAAAATATACACTGGTAAATTCTTTAAATGTGAACTGCACGGTAGTGCATTCTCTTAACGTCTTCTACTTCCATAATCTCACATTTTATCATCGGAATTATCAAATTATTAAATGACATTATGCATTCACTGTTTGACATGTTCTTCATATGCTGGATAACTTCACTTTCAACCGCATGGCGTCTTTCAGATCATGATCCCTCTGCGAATCTTTATTGCCAGGATTCAAAAGGTTCATGGAGCTAAGTCAAAGATGTATGGAGAATGTGGCAAAGCTTGGACAATAAGCTCCTTCTGGAAGGCTGTCAAAACGGTGGATTATACGCAAGTGTGTTCTCATGGAGTAGGTGGACATACCTCAGGTGTCGGTGCGAGGAGAAGGCAGTTCGGTAGAGTTCCACAACTTATGTGAGTACTTTGAAGGCCTAATAGAAAGTCACGTGACACTAGAAGAACTCCGGTACAGGACGTACCTTAACGGCATGAACGTTTACATCGAGAATTAATGCATATAAACCTATTTTGACTTTCCAGCTATGCTGACCTCAAAGTCGTTTTCTCCAATGCAATGTTATAATTGTATCTTGAGTCGGGTACAAAAACGTAAACTCTTGTTTCATTACCTATCACATTCTCATTTAAATCGCTTTCTCTTATTATTCTTTTCAGTTTTGGCGAGTAGCTGATTTTAATCAGCTATCAATAGATGCGTGACGCGCAATCTTTTCTGTGCTTTAAATGATTTTTGGATGTATAGGGAACTGCAGACGAATTTATGATTGTGATAATCTATCTATATTCCAATATGTATCGTGCATCTTTAGCGAAAGCCACTTCCATCTTAATCAAATGCAAAATCTGTTTTCAAGAAGGTGGATCGTATTGAATGGATCCTAGACCATATTTAAAGCGATGCAAGTATATCATGAAGACATAAACTGTATGCAAATAGTCCTTTATATCAGATTTTACAATGTGCACTTTGCTCTGTACCAGAAATGTTCTTCCTTCTCCGACACTGTCATTTACTTATTTATCTGCTGATGTCCGGCATCCTGAGTGCACAGCTGAAGATCATTTGAATACGTTATTTCGTCTGTCGATTAGCATTAAATTTACTGAAGAAACAAAACAATCAGAATATTTTAAACACTCCTCGTACAATGCACACATTCACGCTGCCGTTAACTGATCTTATGACACGTGTTGTACGGCAGTTAGAATAAAATATGCTTTTCAGAGGAGCAGATACGAGAAACAAAAGCTCCTGACCCGATTTAATCTGAGCAGGATATAAACCCCCGAGCCCTTTTGGTCACGTGTCATATTAATCGCTCAGTCATCGCCGATATATTCATTTTTGTAGGTTCAGCTTAAAATATGTCTGAACTGGCATTTCATAGCAATATTGTTGCTTAGGGTTTTCGACCATAGAAGAGTCTGTAAATATGAATTGATTTATCTGGTCACATATGAGTAGAACCTCGCAGAGCATAATATTCTAACACTTTGTATTATAACGATGAATGATGCGTTCTAACCACCTGGCTCTTTGAATGCTCGAGAACTGAACGCTGGACAAAAATAGCATAAATTATTTAGGAAAACAGTATACAAGCCATACAAATAATAGTTCCTCTCATAATATTAAATATGGACAATGGCATGACATGATTTTACAACTCTTCTGATGACACATAATCAAATATAGTTTGCTAATCTGAAGTACACTATTTTGAGCAGTTCAAATATAAGATATGAATTTTGTAAGATAATGCAAGCTTAACAAAAATGCAATGAATGAATTACCAAATCGATGTAACTTTAAAACCGTTATCGGCTATCTATTCCGAAATTTAACCTTTGAAGTCCAGAAAAATCAAATTTCCCAGGAGAGCTAACAGTTCTTTTTTTGGATACACATCTGAACTAAGATCAAGCTGTATTCTCCATAACCCATACTAAACCAAACAGTCATGCACGAAAATAAAGGGACTTAAAATGTCATTTAACAATACCTATTCAATCCAATGTCCACTTCAGATAGACAGTATTCAGTAAAACAGGGAAATTCGTTTTCTTTAAAAATCTGTATGCCAAATACAATATTGAAGAGCTCCACCTTGAGCCAAAGAGGTATAAAGCTGATCGCAGAGCAACTGCTTTTGCTCTTCCAGTGTTACAATTAAATTATTTAGCATGATTATGGACCTTGATTTCAAAACTGTGTCTACATATAATGTATAATGAACGAAGTCCTCCCATTACACTTAATGTCCCAAGGCCGAGCCATGTGCTGCTATACTGTCTGATATTAAAAGGCCACTAAATGTTCTTCCAACACAAGGAAATAGAGCACACCAATTTGGCATCTTAAACTTGAAAATTTTATTTCTTCTGTTATGGTTCTAAATTACAAGCTTCGTGTTTAAAACAGTAAACAGAACACTACCACATTTACACCTGCGAGAATAGTCTGATTCACTCGTTTCCTTTTTTGTAATCAATTTAGTCAGAATCTAATTAGCACTAATATTGGAAGAAAACAAAAATGGAAAACACATATCTTTTTCTCAAGGTTGTATTTCCCCGTTTCAACATGTTTTTATTATGACCTGTGTTTCCATTTTAATATCCACGTGAATTCAATTTTATCCTGACCTTTAAAGGCTTGACACACTTTTAATTTTGGCATTAGACTTTATGTTTCATTGTGGTTGTAATTATTCCCACTCTAAATCAAGTACATCTTTGTTATTGATATTAAACAAATTAAAAAGCAAACGTATTGACACTTTATGTTCCTTATGCAGCAATACTGTGGAAACTGCATTTCACTTTTTCGGGAAAGTTACCCAATACTGTTGATTAAATAATAAAAAAATTAATTAGAATTGATAATAAAGATCGAACCAAGATCGAGTGCAAACATTTGCATAATTGTATGTTCCCTGCGCGTAATAAGCAATTCATTGTGAATTTGTGAATCATTTATCACTACGCTGATTTTATATCCTGTCGGTAACGCACTCAGCATATCTACGTTGCAGTTCAGAAGCTTATGGAGGAAGCTATGGAAACTCTTTGACAGTTGACATCTTATAGTCTGTGCAAAAGGTAGCTAGATAGGTGGATGAGTCGATAGATAAATATTCATTAAAAACTAGTTTTGTCTCAAACTAGCTTTCTTTTTAACTGTCACATACATTTCATGAGCCAGTGGGAAGTTTGATAGATGGATAGATTATGACTGAATCAATATATCTCAAGGAAACTGATCAGAGAGATTGATGAATGGATAGATGAGCTTGAATATATCTCAATAGCCCGTACTGCCGTCTACATCTTTGGTTATCTTGAAAAAGCAGATTTTAGCATCGTTAATTTTAATTATAATCGCATTATATTTTGAAAATTAACAATCACAGACCATGTAACCATATATATATATATATATATATATATATATATATATATATATATATATATATATATATATATATATACCGACAGACATACATATATATATATATAGATATATAGATAGATGGATATATAGATAGATAGTAACCTTGACACATACTAGCGTTATTTATATTTTTCGCATCACAGACTGATATTAAAAGCATTTATGTAAAGAGGCTCAGAAGTCAATGAAAGCTGAAATTGCAAATACAAATATTAAATGTGAATAATTTAAATTGTTACTTCGTCTGCTCTATTTATACTTGATGTATGTTCAAAGTAGAATGATGATATAACCAGGTAATCATGCAGACAAATTAAGTTGTTTTTTGTTTTTGTTTACAAATAACATATTGTCTTTCGTGAAAGAATACATGTTTTGTGCTACCTTAGGCGAAGTTACAGCTGTACATATAATAATCGCACTAATTATATCACACCATTAGGCTACGTTAATCTATTATGTTTACACAGAATGCAGCTTTTGCTAGTTGTTGCCCAGAAAGAAATTTTATTTTGCTGTTTGAACACAATTGATGCAGATATTATCAATCAGTCTAGGTCCGTTCAAAACCCTACTGATAATCGTGTTTGTTTCAGATCATATGCTGAGGTAAGGCTCCGTATCACCTTCTCTGCTCTAAAGTCAATACCATGAAGGCGTGTCTATTCAATAGTTTACACAAAAAAATTAAAATGCAAAGAGGATTCTTAATCAAAATGTGTAAAAATCAGTGACATGTAGATGTGTTTATTACATAGTCTGTACAATTTGCAAATTGTTTGTTTGTTTGATTAGGATGTTTAACGTAGCTTTAGCAATTTTTCTGTCATATCGCTACGATATCTGCAGTGAATCAGTTTATAGTGATGTCTACCACTGGGTGCATCATGCCGCGGACATGTAACATGATGTCCCGTCCAGTCACATTATATTGACACCAGGCCGACCAGTCCTATTATTAACCTCTTATTGTAGAGCACCAAGCGAGGCAGCTGTTAATACCAGTTTTGTAAGTCTTTAGTATGAATCAGCCGTGGATCGAACCCACGATCTCCCGCTTCCGCGGCGGATGCTGTCACCACAAGGCCACTAAAGCTGTTATCATTTTGCCGATAATATTTTTGATATTATAGCATGTGAACATATCACTTTTTGTGATTCTGGTTGGTCTAAATAAGCCCCATAAAAATAGTGTACAGTATTACCTTTACCGATTGGCTGCGATCGTGGAATTTGTGTTTTCTTTGAACATTGTTTTCTGCCTTTTTATTTATTCGACTCGCAGAAGGGACATAGTGAAAAATGGTTTCGCCTATTTCAATACTCCCTATTTACACCCAATAGGTGTTTATTATGTCATGTTTAACATATCGTAATATGGAAAATGGCAAAATCCCCAAGACAAGAAAAATAACAAGCAAAACTACGGGTATCGCTCAGATAATTACGAGGGTGGGGGTGGAGATTGGGATGGGGAGGGAGGGACGGTACATCTGTAGTATAGAATCCATCCTATATACAACCTTGGATTCAATGTGAACCTACTAATATAAATAGACTCTTCTTTGTTCACAGAAGAATATAGACATAAACCGGTCTCCCTAACTGACAGATCTTTATCTTTATCCATCCACAATTTATTTACTCGGTAAATATGTAGATGCAAGTCCGACTCAAATATAAATCTGTTTGCGTCTTCTGTACAATCTAATTTTTCAAATCAATTACTGCAAATATTTGGTCACAAATATATTACAGTAAAAATGTATATTTCTGTATCTAGTAATTTCTTTTAACAAAACTAACCTAACAATGTAATATTTCAACGTAAGCACTGGCAGGGTGTTATTAAGGCCAACTAAAACCTGTACTGTGCACTGAATCAAAATAATGTAATATTACACGTATTTATACTGAAACAAAAACTATGTAATAAAAATAATCTCAAATGGGTAATGATTTAATATTGAATTTATGTAACTCGTTATATAATGCCCAGCCTTGGCTCGCAAAAGCTGGACATTATTGAACTCGTTTCATAAATTCTATATTAAATTGTTAGTTACCCACTATGTGATTAATAGTGATATCATATGAATGTGTGTATCTGTGACGCAATGGGGGCGCCGAGTGGGCTACAGCACTTTCTGTTACGGATCACTGCCATCTCACCTCTGTCTGCATGGGTTCGAGTCTCGGATTCGGCCAATATGGGTATGTGAGAAAGCTTCCCAGTAGCTTTTCGTGGGTCGGTGGTTCTTTTCTGGGGTTTTCTCGGGTTCTTCCTCCACCATTAATACTGGCCACCATCTATAGTCTATCCTGTGCTGAAAAATGGCGTTAAACCCTACTACAACAACAACATCTGTGACGCATCGAAATGAATTCGATGAGGTCAGAGGTATACAGATTTATCGGCATGGCTGTATTTACTTAGTATCATATGATACATTTTCGATAGACAAGGAAGCAAACAATGTAGTTAGCTAATGGATGGAGGTTCCAGGGTCATTCATAAGTATTGTCAACCGTTCTTGAGACAACAATGGCTTTTCATCGATTCTTTTAGCAAGCGATTTCCGTGTGTTATAATTTCATCCTAAATATATCGCATTTGAAAGAAAAAAAACGTTTCAAAAAAGAGCCACCTGGAATGTACATATCCTCTGTAAAGATGTGAATAAGAAGGGAACATGAAAGAATGTTTTGCATCCATTGAGACTTATAGAGGGGAGCGAAAGGCTGGATATCCATATGAGGAAAGTGAATGGGATATGAGTATGTCAAAAAAAATGACAGCTCACATTCAAGACGTCTATCATTTGTGCTGTCTGAGGCTAACTTGAAGTAATTCATTGACTATGCTTTTGTTGATGAAAGACTCCTCAGTGTCGACTCCTTTTCACACCATGCAGACACATGGGTACCGTTGTGTAGGTACCAATCGAAGATGCATCGGAGGAAGACAAGCATACCTTTTGCAACATGGCTTATGCTATGCTATTAAATGTACCAACGCATAACGTGTGTCTCATGCTATGAGACTTCAATGGAACAACTAGGCCAAAAAAAGCAGTGACATCGCTACTGAATGATGCGGTGAGGAAGTAAAGACCAACACATTAATGGCTGCTAGAGACACACATTGATTGAAACCTCATTATTGGAGGGATTCAATTTCCTCACAAGAACTTTAATATAACAATATGCGATTCTCCAAACTTAACCATACATATATATATATATATATATATATATATATATATATATATATATATATATATATATATATATATATATATATATATATATATATATATATATATATATATATATATATGTATAGCTGCCAGAAGCTAGTTATTGATACAATAAAAATCAGCCAGGACAAATTAAACAAGGCCTCGCTAACTTGAAAATAGGGAGGATCGTCCGATAATAGTACCAATCATACAACAGGAATTCAAGGTGAAATTAACAAATAGTTTGAAGCCCTAAAAGACCTTGATAGTCAAAACAATACAAGTGCTAAGTGGGAGGAGTGGAACCAATCAGTCAATAAATAGCTTCGGATAAAGTGGGTCTTTGTCCGTCAAAGATCAATGAGACGTGACCTGGAATTACTATTGGGCTGTTTGAGAAGATAAGACAAGACGTGATATCTTAAAGATCAGCATTTAGTGTCTGAAGAAAACGAAATGTGAGTACAATAAATTGGACAGAGGGGTCCAAAGAAGATGCATCAAAGACAAATCAAATTATATTGGAGAGAAGGCTTCATCAATGGGGAAGCAGCAAGCAAAGGATATTAAAAAAAAAAAAAACAACAATACTACACAGAATCAGCATGAAGATATTTGGCAAGCACACTCCACATTTATGGAAGAGACCGAAGACAGACTTATAGAACGTGAAAAAGAGATGGGAAGAATATTAATCTCCGAATTCCAGAATGTCGAGACATAAAAGGAATAATATAAAGAACAGGTTAGTTAAACTGAAGATCTTGAAATCGTGAGTGAACATTACAAGAGGTAGAAAAAGCAGCATGCTGCCTTAAAAGAAGGGAAAGGACCAGGAATGGACAAAATTATAACTCTTTTGTGATCATGTCCAAGCTATTCTCGAATGGCTGCACCGAGTAATTATTAGTACCTGGATGAAAACGAAGGAAACATCAATAGGACTGGAGAAAACATAAAAACCTACCGATCCATTTGGGACAAAAATTATTGTAAGAACATCAGTCATCACCTTGCTATAAATTATCGGCAATGCTTTCTGCTTATTCTTGCTTCTTAGCATACTCTTTTAATCCAGTTAATGATGCCATAATCATACTCGAAGTACGAATACCATCCAAGCCGTTTCTCACACAATACATTGAGAGAACTTGTATATATGTATGTATGTATGTATGTATGTATGTATGTATGTATGTATGTATGTATGTATGTATGTATGTATGTATGTATGTATGTATGTATGTATTCTTGCTTCTTAGCATACTCTATTAATCCAATTAATGATGCCATAATCATTCTCGAAAAACGAATACCGTCCAAGCCGTTTCTCACACAATACATTAAGAGAACTTGTATGTATGTATGTATGTATGTATGTATGTATGTATGTATGTATGTATGTATGTATGTATGTATGTAGGTAGGTAGGTAGGTAGGTAGGTAGGTAGGTAGGTAGGTAGGTATGTGGGTGGGTAGGTAGGTAGGTATATTCGTCCGTACGTCCGTATGTATGTATGTATGTATGTATGTATGTATGCAATTTCTAATTTTCATTGGAGACGCATTTTCATTGGCTGACACAACGTCATGTGATTTGCGATTGTCCTGAGCATCAGAGTTTTTAACGGCCATTTATAAAATTTGCCATTCAGCAACTTTTCTTTCGTTTGAAAGTGTAATTTTGTCCACTCTGAATCGCATTGTTTCATCATATACTCATAATTGAATTAAATACAACTGACTAGAAAATTAATTAATATACTTTTTGAGGTATTTATCACCGACCAAGGGAACACAATACCCTGATAAAAGTCATGACGCACACTGCAGTTTCAAATGTATCCGCCACCAAGACAACAACACTGAAACAATATTGCGCGGTGTTCGGTTTCATTCATGAAATGAACAACTTGTAAGCATTAAATAAGACGCTGGTATATGTTTTTGGTTTTTAAATTGTGTGTTTCCTTTATTAAAACAAAATGATTAATATGCTTATTTTAACTATATAATCGAAAGTATATAAACCGAATATTGAAAATGAATGGCCCTCTTCTTCGCAACGTGACCTCAGATCCAATATTTTGCAATGCTCATTTAATAACCATACATATTTAACTCACCCAAGGTAAATAACTGCGTGGGTTTTAAGTAAACAAAATCCGTACTAACCCAGTAAAAGTAATGTCATCTCGAGAATTATTGTAATTGCACTATTTATATACCTGTAGCAGAAGTACGTGTGGAAAGTGCTCGTTCCCTGAAAAATGCAATATGGTGCATGAACAATTCGTAATGCAACTATATTAATTGTTAACGAGAGATTTTTTTTATGTCTATTTGTTCCTATCAGAATCCACAGATAATTGGCTCACTCGCTTTATTCCATCGCCCGCGATTAGATATGCGTAGGACTGAATGTTAGTAGCAGGTACACTTTGGTCGATGTTTAAAGCCCCTATTCTGCTATTTTTCATAAATGTCACTATTCTTACAGTCTAACTAAAATTTGGAAGGAATGAAATGATTTGCTAGAAAAGCTATCTGACAAATCATTCTTTAAAATAATCAAGATCTTAGGTTTAAACAACGTTCAAATATTCAGTTCAGAGTTGATATCTCTGAATTCATCACCAAAGTTGCTCTTAATTCCGTTCTGTCACAGGAGCGATCCAATAGCACATGACCGACAAATTGATTCCAGAGAGATGAAGAGAGGCATTCTCGCGTTTATTAACAGATCTGAGAAGAATAAAGCATGCATTATATCAGTGGTGTTCAGCCAGCAACCCGCGGGCTGATTTTAAATGGCTCGCCAGAGCTCGAGCAATTTTTTTTATTGCATGTATGTAAAAAAAAACATTTAAAAAAATGTCCGTTGCCTACTTACATAGTATTTCTTTTAAACAGGTAAACAATTGTGAATATATTTTTGTATAGTTGTTACTTTTAAGTTTTCTGCTGCGGCCCTCGGCTTCAAGAAAAAATATTTCCGTGGCCCATGGTGTCAAAAAGGCTGGTCATCACTGCATTAGAAAAAGACTCGGGCGAATATTGGCGAGTAGCTGTAGCGATGGAATACTTTGAAGGACGTATTTGGGCAAAAGACAAACAAAGCTGTTGTCGATTTCCATATTAACTGGTTTGCATACAACACGGACTTGTACAAAATAATATTCGTCAATTATGTCTTTAAAGAAAAAATATTCGTGAGTTCAATCTTATCAAACGCAAAATTAAATAACGTATCACACATAGCGTGGTGTTGTCTTCTTACATTTACAACAGTCATGCCATTAAATCATGTTTTCAAGCTTTTGACTGTAATTCATTGACATACGTTAAATGGATTAATTCTTACACATTTGAACAATGGCCGGGTTATTCAGTTCGAAGGTGAAACGTCATGGCTGATACTGTGATGACGTATCTCGTTTTAATGGAACCAACGATGTTTAGGACCAATATCTTTCAGTATTCAGGAGTATTCAGGATTATTTAGATGATTTGCAGGTAACGTCCGTATTGAGGCTTTTATGATTTCCAATATTTTAAGGGAGCGACCATATAATCTGAGTGAGGGGAGAAAGAGGAGAGTGGATTGTCTCTCTATTCAGGCTATTTTTATAACGAATTATTTCATCTTTATGATGTCTTTTTCATTATTATTTTCTTCAAATATGGGCAAGAATAGTTCTTTGCCCGTGAGGCTGGTGGTGGTGGTGGTGGGAACATTAGTTTGTGGCAAACTTATCTGGTTTCCTCCATCCTTAAACCGAAACAAATGAAATGGTCGGTTTATCTTTTTAGTGATGTTATGCATATCGTGCAATTACGATGGTAATTTCATTTTCACTGTTTTAGAGTTCGCATAACTTTATCATTTTAAAGTGTCTTAACTTAAATGAAACACGTTACGGTACACTGACTGGTAAATATTTGCCTACTTGGACTTGTAATCAAACTTCACGATATAGACAGTGACTTTGGATCAATAAACGTTCAAGTCCTACAGAAGCGGTAATTTGCCACGATTTTATTAAAAACCCTGCCATTTGTTTGGCTTCTGAGCGGATGCCGTGATACCAGGCGGTAAATCTGTTAATTGATCGTATGTGGAGTGCTGCTTTTATAAATGTTAAGAATCGCTTGTTCATTATACTCCCACTACCTTTTCGTAAGAGCAACGGGAAATATCCGGCTTTGAACAGGCCAACAAATAGCAACCCAGTCAGTTTCAATCAATCATGCGGAAATCACTATGAAAACTATCGGACACTTTCTTCTACATTTTTTACTGATATTTGTTTTTGAAATTTGAGAATTAATATTCCAAAACGTTAATGGGCAATTTACAATTAAAAGACGTTTATGCAAAATGTATTATTCTCCCAAAGAATCTGGACAAACTTTAACCGGGAGAAATTCTACATTTTCCCCGTTCCCTTCCTCCCAAACAAATAAAGCTAGGAAAGCGAGATTAAACGAGATGAAGCTCCGTAACAGATCGCCGATATGCCAAATTGATGGACAGTATAAAAAAACCACAACACAAAAGCCCTGAAATTGGAATCCGAGCTTAACATAAAGTAAACAAATGTGGTTTTTTTTCTTAGTTCGTTTTCTCATCTGAAGACGACAACGTCCGTTCGTTATATAAAGCCTAACGATCATATAACATTTCAAGATGAAATTTAATGTTACGGTCCGGGTAGAGGAAGGGAGGGGCCACGGGTAATTGGGGTGGGGTTGGAGTCGGGGGATAATTGTCATGACAGTCTAAAGACATTGCCATGTTTAATTTAATGTTGTTGCTGTTATTTCATTATGTATGTATTCGGAATTAAATGTTTAAAAATGAGATTAAACTTTGACCTCCTCCGTTGTGTAAAACCTTTGCCTTATTGTCTCTTTAAAAGCATTAGAACTCAGCCAGAAAGCTATAAATTTAAACGCTAGAGCAGATCATACAAAAAAAAAACCCAACAAACTGTATACTGAGTTGGATTAAAGTTTAATTTATCTTGGAAGAATAACGCTTTATTTCGCATTCAAAGCTTGCAATCTAGTAAAATATTTTGATATTGAAATTGTAAATCAGTTATACGGACAGGAGCTCTTGGAAATAAAGGTGGCAACACAAGCTTTTAATGGAAACAGTTATTCCTCCCCTATGGTTCCGAACAGTGGTTGTTCAATATTGGAGTCCAGAAATGATATTGGCTTCCACAAATTTACAAACATCCTTCGAGATGGATTTTTATTTTCTCTTGGTACATGTTCTTGAAATGTATTTGTGGCTTGTAACCAAATTCAGTTACAAATTCCTCATTCACAGAGCTGCCTGATAAACGTTACATGGAGTAAGATAAGCGCTTTGTTCGATTCAAGTAACCATTAGTGCATGGCAGACACAGTGCTCCGAATTTCCGCATAAATATATGATTCACTACAATGCTAACACATTTTGCGTTAGAAGATAAAAGAGATGCGCTATAGCCAGATATTAACTCTTTTGGGATATTTCATTTTACTTAATTGGACGATATCGGCTTTCATGACATTTCGATTTAAATACTTTTTACACATATTGCATTCCGTTAACGTTCATGGGTGTTAGTTTTCAATGTCTATTGGGACAGTCAAATGATCGTAACGCAGTTAGTACAAGTTGTCTGCTGATCATGACAGTAGTAGGTGGTGATTTTGTCTTAGCTTTTTTATATAGAGTTTGACTTTTTCATATACTAAAAACACACTTTACATATTTAGTAATCCGAGATCACAGTTTGCTAATCAGAAATATTTCAAACCACTGTATTGAGATCGCAATCTGCAATCTGAAATTTCAACTGATCAGTACATAATCTATATCTCGATCTAATAAACTGAGGAATCGATTTTATAATCTGATATTTCAAATTTCTGATCGATACGCAATCAGAGATTTCAAATGCTCAATATTTAACCGAGATCTCGCAATATTTAATAGTAAAAGATAGATCTCGGATTGGTACATCTCATTTGTGTTGTAGATTAACGAATGGTTAATAATAGGACTTTTTTACAGGGGAAACTTTGGAAAATTAGCACAGGATATCAGTTTCGTCTTTTCATAATCTTGGGTAGCAGCATAACGTGACTTTAGCGTCACTACCTGCTTGTGATCAAGTGACTCGGCCTTCAATTATTTCAATATGATAACACTGGCAACCAATTGATAAAAATTTTTTTTAATGAATTTCACAAATTTTTATTATCGGATTAAATTATCATGTTTGGGTATTTATCGATGTGTAAAGTTTACCTAATTACTCACAAAGTAAATACAGTCCGATTGACTTTATGTTAATTTTGTGAGTGATTAGGTAATAAGTTTCACATTGACAAATACCCAGCTAATATCATTTAATCCTTACAATATTTTTTATTCTAATTTAATTTCTTTCTGTCATCGTATCAGCAGATTTCATGAACAAAGTGGTTACTTTTAGATAGCTCTAAGTTTTCTCTCATTAGCCTCTTCACTGCAGTATAATACAGAGGCGTAGCGAGGGGGAGGGGCGGGGGCGGGGGGGGGGTACATTTGTCCCTGGGCGCCAAGGTACAGGGGCGCCAAAATGAGGCTTGCAACGTTACATTATAATAAGAAAACAAGGGTAATAAATCTGTCACAAGATCGCTGGGGCGCCAATTTTATAGTTTGTCCCCGGGCGCAAAATATCATCGCTACGCCTCTGGTACAATACATAGCCCTATCTTTGTTAGACAAGAGTGGTCATTTTTATGTGGTAATATAGGGCAGAGGGTCACAGCTGGTCATGCTAGTTATCTAATCAGCTTGTTATAATCAATTTTAATTTAAGAAAGTGGTTGATGTTGTTTAAACCCTGGTATTCGTGTTTTTAACATTTCGCTTGCGCACGACAGGTGTTGTTATAGAATCGTTTTTGTTTTTGCTTTCGACCCGTTTCGATCTTACAAAAGCTAATCATTTTTAGTAAAATCCCTGACCCTTATTAATAGCTGCTAGAACATCTTATCTAAGCAAAATGCAATAATTTCTAAAGTCCACGTAAAATTAAATGGAAATAGGAAACCAAAAGTAGTCCGCAGAATGTATCGATGTGTAAAACAAATTCCAGATCAGTATCACGTGATCGTTTACATTCAATCAAATTTTGAAGAACGCAGTCAGATAATAAAAATTACAATTATAATCAATTTAGCATTTTTGTTTTACGCGACGAAGAAAATCTCTATTTTCCAGAAAACTCAAAATTTAGTGGTGAAATGATTTCTCATACCTCAGACATTATTTCTTTTAGAAATATACCATTTCATGACGTTTAGTTTTAATTATATCAACGCAATATACATAACTGATAACATGTTAAAAATAGAACGAGAATCACGCGGGTAGTCTATTCGGTGAAAGCGAAATCAGTCAAAACGTGCAGTCCAATCGGTAAGCTGCAAAGATAGCATTGATACTTTGTATCACACAGTTAACTAACAGTCATCAAAGAGTGGTGAAATGTCAATTTCTTAAAAAAGCACATGGAGCCTATTTCTTCTTTTTTAAACATGAAGGTTATTTTATCAATAATGATCAGTCTTTGAATATAATTATATTTGGCTCATATAATTTTTTGTCTCTTTCCTTGATGACTGCATTGAGTAAATTATATTCCCGGAATTTGATGCACTTTCGATACTCTGTTATTAGGATCAAACAACGTAGTTTCATACCTCATTGGCTACATGAACATCGTATATGATGTCCTATATGGCATAAAGCACGCACAACTATATCAAAACGTAAATCTCGTGTTAACAAAGTGCAGCAAGTTGATTTCTCTTTTATCAGAAAGTGTTCGAATCACTTTTATACGCTAGCTAATGTCATTTTTTACACAATCGGAAGGCCCCGGTCTCTTTACTCATTTATATTTGTACTCAGTAAAACGTTCAGTAATGAACCAAGTTGTTTTATATAAGAAAGTTACAATAATTATATTTGTTTTGCAACTGTCCACCTTACAATTATTCTCACGTGAGTGTTAACACATGTATATAACCAAAACGATCGAAAAACTAATTTAAAATATGAAGCAGAAAGACCAAATGATGGACAGTGTTCAGATATTATATACGTTCTGCGTGCAGGCGAGATTTAGAGCAGCCTATATTTATTATCACGTCACTTACTTCAAATGGTATTATGCATGACATACTGTCAGAAAAAAGGTGTATATTGTCATGTGGTCTATGACAAGCTCATTCGCTCTGAACTTCTGATAGGTCACTCAGTTTGGAGGACTTTATTCTAAAGTACGACATAGACGTTAGGGTGAAGATAACATTCGTCACCAGTGTACACTGCACAAAGCAAGCTGATGTTTGTCAAGATGGTTCGGAGCGCAGGGAAAATGCGTGGATTCTTTGACATCGAGACTATGCTAATGGATATAGTTTAACCTTTGTAAGAAGCAAATGATGTTCAAATGTCAAAATTGTTTATAGGCCCAGTATTAATGATGTTGCAGTGGGCATGATTAATCTTTCTCTATCTCTCTACTGCATGCACAGACGCCGCCAATTTTACCTTTAAACAGGTTTTAGTTTACATCCGCAAATATTAATAACTACCACTACATGTTTGCCCCTCCACCACCGTCCAAAAGATAGTTTCGCTTCCCAACAGCCTAAATGTATGTCTGTTAACTGCAAGCCCAGTGTCTCCATGTGCTATTTGGACAGAGTGGAATAGGCAACAGTCTTGCAAGCCATACTTTCTCTTTCTGCGAGTTAGTGCACAGGTGCTCGACGCGAGCTTGATGTGAAGAAAAAAATAATAATTTAAAGAAAAAAAAACATACAGAGTGAGAAAAATACCTTAGAGTACCCCCATGACCCATTCAGTCATATGACCCCCTCTATATTACTATATAAAAAGAGAAGGTTCGTAACTTCCGAACACTTGGTTCCACCCATGACCCTCGATTTCATTCTGCTTTTTCTTTATTTAAAAGCACACGACCATTCTCTATGGCTTGTTTTACTCCTGAGATATTTTTCTATTCATCAAGCCATCATTGACTGTTCTACGTTGTACCAAACTAAAGTTACGGCTTCCGAAACGTGCGATTTTCGCGAATTTTTCATCTGTGGACAAGTGCGAGCAACTTTGACAACCGGTGAAAAGAGCTAGATTTACCATGTTTGCGACTCTACGACGTATGCCTTCTTCAATTACAGAACAGTGGTAAATGCAAAAGTAAGTTTTTACTTACCATTAACTTGATTCAACTTTAGAAATCCTGTTCCATGGAATAATTAGACATTTTCTTCTTCACTGCACAAACCTTAAGCAGTCGACTTTATTTTCAAAACAGTTAAACTATGCGGCACACACGTCAACGCCGAAATATGATTGGCTCAAAAGATTATACTTAAATAACATCAATGCACAGCGTCTGTTTCACGATGCAGATTATTGTGTATCCCGGCAAAAATAGGTATTAGCATGTTCACATTATGTTATAATTAATTCGAATATGTTAACTTAATGAGAGTATAAATTTAGTATTGCAGATACTTATTTGCATAAATTAATTAACAACTTTGTCATGATGATCGTGTTTTAGTTTTAGTATCACAATCGGAATTTTCGGCACTTATCGACTTACACTGTTTTGGCATATCGCGGGATGCAGTCAGCTTTAAACGTGTTACAAAACTTGAAAAGCTTTGGTCAATGAATATATGCATACATTTTTTTGTGTACATCATATTTTCAGTTTCTGATCAAATTGTTTATTAGGTTTTCTTTTGACAAGACTTTATTTTCGTAACGTATGATTATAAATGCTTTCTGACGTATTCATTAGCAGACAAGATTGTTTCTCATCACTTGCTAAAGTTTGGTGTTTTGGAAGACAAGTCACTTCTTATGTTCTTCAAGAAAGAAGAACTGAAAAACCTCTGTAAAGCATATGGGATTAAATGTCGCGCTGCAGATGGAAAGAATAAAATGTCTGAAATGTTGCTTGAAAGAATAATCCAGTCAGAGAAGATGACGAATCCTGAAATTCTTGGTACAGCCACATCTCTTGAAAGACAGCATGTACAAAAAATGTATCAGAGCATATATTTCATGGCACAAATAAAACAGATGACAACACAGATACAGAAAATAAAGTAACTGACCAGCAAGTGAAACAAAAGGCAACATTAAGAGACGAGTGTAAGGAAACAGTAGCAAGTGTCAGTGAACCTGTAACAGGAACAAGTTATATCAGGCATGAAGGCCAGAAAGAAAAAGAAAAGGAGTTCAATACCATATTGTCAGACAGAGAAGA
The DNA here is from genome assembly GCA_029339505.1 of Unio delphinus. Taxonomy (NCBI): domain Eukaryota; kingdom Metazoa; phylum Mollusca; class Bivalvia; order Unionida; family Unionidae; genus Unio; species Unio delphinus. The sequence continues at coordinate 23,990,678 of JAQISU010000076.1, read as the reverse complement.
TGATAATGAATCTGATGAAAGGGAGTTAGAAGAGAAGAATGATGAAATTTGCAAGCTGTGCCAAAAGGAATATGTGGAAGGGGAATTTTGGATACAGTGTGATGTTTGTTCTGGCTGGTATCATAGAAAATGTGCAGGGTTAAGTAATATTAAGAGATGGCAAAAATTCAGTAAGACTGGAATAAAATTCACGTGTTTGTGGTGTCAGTAGATACATATGCATTGCATGTCATGGACATTCATTAAAAGTGTACTGTATATTGATTTTACATTCATTTGGCACTGTCTTCTGTGTGCAAGATTTGCTATACAAGTTTTCATTTAAAGACCTGTCTACCCTTCCTATCACAGGTGATCAATCCATACCATTTATTTAAGCCTGTGTGCAACATTAAGATATTGCACTGGCAATGAACATTTAGTTTAGTAATTACATTTATTATTACAACTGGAAATGCACAATAATTGTATATTTCATTTTGTTGCTCATATTGTGTGTTTCACAAGTTTGTTGACCTTATGCGTTTCTTGTGAACATTTAATGTCATTATATTTAGGATACTATGAACAAACTTCATGCATATGTATTTTCATATATATCCTTCTTTTTTCACATAATATTACTGCTGTATTTCTGTATCTTAGCATACAGTATCATGACATCATTTCATAACTTTGTTGCAAAAATAGTTGTAACTGGTTCTTATACATGAAGAAGCAACCGTGACTGCATCCATATTTTGTGAAGCTTGTGAACAATGGAATGATAAGATCAATATTGTCATTTCCTATCAATTTCCATATCACCAGAAATTGCCATCCTAGTATGAAGCATGAGTATCCCAAAGCTATTAAAATTCATTGCAAGGGAAGGTATTTGGATCAGCAGTATACAACCAGGAATAACTTTGGAATATTAGTTATTTTTGCATCTATAAGGTTTGCAAGAATTGCAGAACAGTTATTCTGTGTACAGACCAACATTGACTATGGGAAACTATGCATTTATCTATGGCTAGGGACATGCGATCTCACTAATAAGCTGGAAGGATTTTATTTTAAGGATTGAAGACTACAGAAAAGTTGTGCAGCGTTTTGAATCATAGTATGGTAGGCTCATTCAACTCTGCAGAAACGAAAACTGTAAAATTGTATTTCTTGAGATGCCTCATATCTCAGTCTATGAATTGAACATGAGTAGAGGGCATGATGACCCCAAACTATTCAAGGAGTAGGATATTAAGCTTAAGGAGCAAATTGATTTAGTAATTGAGCTGATACTGCATTTAAATGAGCGAAAAGATTCATTTTCACCTATATATAGCCTGGACATATAGAACTATAGGAACAGAACAAATAAGAAGCAATGGAGCTACAATTTCAGGCTATGCTTTGATGGTGTGCACCCAGGAGAAGTATTATCTACAGTGTGGTGGAAGAGACTTTATTCTTACATCTCTGCTTTTCTTAGTATAAACCATTACTGGGCTAATTAAATTCATTTCGGAAGCATGTTATGTGCTACATACAAGATGCCAAATTTTTTAAGTGTAAAACTATCATGTACTTCACATATAAGTGCTAGGCACCACTAACATTAATGAAGATTTTGATTGTTAAAGAGCAGACATGGCCCATTCAGTGTTTAAATTATATTGCCATTTGTTTTCTCTCTTTCTATCTCTTTCTCTCTCTCATATTATATATATATATATATATATATATATATATATATATATATATATATATATATATATATATATATATATATATATATATGACAGAATTATTATTAATCATGTTGTACTTTAATGTTACAGAGAGATAATTAATGATTCTTTGTTTTAATCACAGTGGTGAAGGATTTTTATATGATTTAAAAAATGAAAAAATTATGGTCACACCAATATATATTTTTTTTTATATACAAATTTTGTATAACTGGATGAATAAATAGACTTTGTTTCACCCAGAGTATTATGAAGGAAGCACTAGCCATTTGACACATTATTATTTTATTAATGTTCAAAAGTAAGTTAGACTATACAGTGATTGGACAGACCCTATACTGGCTTTGAAATTGATATATAATAACAGCATTTAGTTATATGTCTAGCATAACATGGAATTCTGGATGGTGTCACCAAATTACCTGGCTGTAGAAGGAACAGACCTTTATCTTGTACACTTGGTTTGGAAATTAACAGGTCCTATAGATATGCAATTATATGCTTACCATAAAATATAAATGTATGATTGATGTATACAAATCACTTTATTGTGGATTGTTGTGATAGACCCAGTCAATCTGTGACATGTTTCAAAATACTATTGATTTGAAAGATTACAATAATATACTTTCATGTAGCTATATTTGAAATTTTATATTGCAAATGATTTTTACAGAACCAATCAATCAGTAAATTGTGCATACCTTAATAGTAGATCAATAACTGTACATTTCTTATTTTATAATCATTCTGGTTTTGTACATGTAAGCAATTTTGTAAAACAATAAGAACATTTTGTATGTCTATTACCACCACTCCACTATTTACAAAATCACCCATGCTTGTATGGTCTTATCTTGAAAAAAGTAGTATATGTTGTGTATTACTTACAATATATGTTCCTTTTGTTTGATGCCTGTTTGCTTCTATGCAAAATGAACAATGTAGGAAAATAGTGTAAATTATTTTTTGTGAGAGGTCATATATGTATTTTTTTTTTCATATAACAATCACTCAGTTTTGGTAACACTAGTTCTGTAAGTGTATTAATTAATCAGAGCAAGGTGACAACATTTCAAATTTGAAAAGGTTTTAAATAATCTTGTCAGATAACATTTACTGTACAATATACATTGAGTACAGTTTTCACTTTTGTGTTTCTTGTTTTTGTTGTACTTGCTGGAGTGAATATTTTATATGCATAATTGATATTATATGATCAGTTTTATTCAAAGTTTTAATGATTAATGTCATATTTCTGAATAATAATCAATGTAAAAGATGTTGGGTTTTTTTTCTTCATAAAAGAATAGGGATTTCCCTAACTTATAAAAACTAGAAGACCGTTGTGATGAGCAAATGTCATACTGTCTTATATAAAACAAAGTAAATTTCAGAGTAAATTAACTATATCAAATTTTAAACTACTATACAAGAATTTTAATAATTTATTTTTATAACAATTTCTTTTATTCCTTAATAATAATAATAATAATAATAATAATAATAATAATAATAATAATAACAATAATAATAATAAGTATTGTTATTGTTATTATTATTATTATTATTATTATTATTTTCTCATTTGTTAAAATATTTGGCAAACAGTAACAAGTTCAAATTATTTTCAATTCTTGATATATATATATATATATATATATATATATATATATATATATATATATATATATATATATATATATGTAATTTTTAGAAAGCCTAACTTGCCAAGTCACAACAGCCATGATATTCTATCATTTAAACCATTAACCAATTTAACAAATTTCTGTTCTGTTTTATCTATTCCAGCGTCTGCAACTGACCCATCTCAAAATTTAAATTTCGCGCAACTTTTTGGTTGTGAAAGTGGGTCAATTCAGGGGAATTAATTAAGCTATGCATACTAACTATTATAAAATCAATAAAATAATAATTAGTGCACTACATTAAATTAAAATTTACAGAAATACGCTAGATAATGACTGAAAATATGTATTTGTCTTGTGAATTGATGTTATTTAAGTATAACCTTTTGAGCCAATCATATTTCGGCGTTGACGTGTGTGCCGCATAGTTTAACTGTTTTGAAAATAGAGTCGACTGCTTAAGGTTTGTGCAGTGAAGAAGAAAATGTCTAATTATTCCATGGAACAGGATTTCTAAAGTTGAATCAAGTTAATGGTAAGTAAAAACTTACTTTTGCATTACCACTGTTCTGTAATTGAAGAAGGCATACGTCGTAGAGTCGCAAACATGGTAAATCTAGCTCTTTTCACCGGTTGTCAAAGTTGCTCGCACTTGTCCACAGATGAAAAATTCGCGAAAATCGCACGTTTCGGAAGCCGTAACTTTAGTTTGGTACAACGTAGAACAGTCAATGATGGCTTGATGAATAGAAAAATATCTCAGGAGTATAACAAGCCATAGAGAATGGTCGTGTGCTTTTAAATAAAGAAATAGCAGAATGAAATCGAGGGTCATGGGTGGAACCAAGTGTTCGGAAGTTACGAACCTTCTCTTTTTATATAGTAGTATAGAGGGGGTCATATGTCTGAATGGGTCATGGGGGTACTCTAAGGTATTTTTCTCACTCTGTATGTTTTTTTTTCTTTAAATTATTATTTTTTTCTTCACATCAAGCTCGCGTCGAGCACCTGTGAGTTAGTGCAGAGTGAAAACGACGGACAGTTCTCGTGCAATCCCCCCCCCCCCTCTCTCTCTCTCTCTCTCTCTCTCTCTCTTTCTCTCTCTCTCTTTTGCTTACTTAGATTGAGATGGACAGCTAGACAGAGTATAACAGGCATATCTCTTAACATGGAAGGCTCAGCGAACATGAAGTTTTATTCATATACTGAATCACTATATTATAGCTAACAATCGGTTGCGTAACTACAAATGTTGGTTCATTCTGCAAAATTCAGAAATTACAACCCTTATCTTTAAAATTGTGCTCCCTTTTGAATTTTCTAATATTAGCCACCCATTAAGTTAGTGCGATGTAAGATGTGTACTACCTTGTTCCATCGTCAGCAATCTTACTCAATTACTGCACAAACAGAATTCTTGTCTGTTCATCCATCTTCTCATTTTGCACAAAAAGCCATTACAGATTAAAGATCTCAGCAAATGCAATCTACATCGTGCTTGATGAAGCTATTAAAGTGTATTGTTTTCTCTTGTTGGGTATTTAACACCATATTTTCAGCGTGTCGGCGGTGGTATTAGACCGGAGGTAAGCCACCGTAGTGAATATGAACCTTCAGAAGATTCCATTTTCTATGTGATCATCAGTTTCATCGTGCACCTCGTCCAGTCATCGCAGATAGCATATGTATCATTCCAAAAATTAGGTAGGTTGGAAAAATACCAAAAAAAGGAAGATTTATGAAAGGTGCTAATTTTATCTTTTAAGGGCGTTGCTTACTTTTCATCTTAATTCAGAAATACTGTTTGAACATGGATAAGACACTTTGTATAATACGGTTGTAATGTACCACTGACGGCAATTATTGAGAAAGCAATGTTTTATATTACGAAATAAAATCAAAATATGTGCTTCTATTTAATGGGTAGCAGTTTCTATAATTATTTTGTTTCCCGAAATTATAAATCAGTATATTTTTACTTTTCAGCAATATTTCAGTATGTTAATGTTTTGGGAAGACAATTCGCTGGATAAAGTTACCGATTAATAGGTCCGGTCGGTAAAGCGATAAGATTGTGCACCCATCCTCTCTCCCTAGTGCCCTTTCCGCTCCGAACCGATCTTACGGAGGAAATTATTATGCAAGTAAACATATTGTGCACTGCACAGACTTCTCGTTCAGGTCTTACATTTTAGAAGTATGATAATACTGGGGTAAAATATCGATGATCCTATTTTTTCGCAAGTCCGGGCCGCTAAAAGCATACCCTGAAATTTGTATTTGGTACTGTATCAATCTATCTTATTTGAAACAAATTTGCCTTGCATGGTTCAAAACCCGGAACTGTGATATAAATGTAAACAAAATCAATCAAACATAATCTGGACAGTGATCTTATATATAAACATTCAGGGACCCCGAGTGGCCGAGTAGTCTAAAGCGCTCTCCGTTATGGATCACTACCATCTCACCTCTGCCTGAGTGGGTTCGAATCTCGGATTCGGCCAATGTGGGTATGTCAGAAAGCTTGCCGGTAGCTTCTCGTGGGTTGGTGGTTCTTTTGGGGGTTTTCCGGTTTCTTCCTCTACCATTAATACTGGCCACCATGTCTAGCCTATCTTGTGCTGAAAAATGGCTTTAAGCCCTATAACAAAAATAATATATAAATATTCACGTTTGTCTGTATATCTTTCGGTGGCGAGGTTCAAATTAGCGGCAGAATCCCAAATTAGTTTTTTGATTCTATTTTGTATGTTTGTCTTTTAAACTTTCTTTTATTTATTTCACGTCTCAAGCAATACGAATAATTTCGAAACGTCATTTTACGCTAAACATATTACAAGTCTTGTGTCTATTCCTCAATTAGTACATTTTGTTAAAATTGTTTGCAAATTTCAAAGCAGAAAACGGAAGTACGTATATAGCATTCAGACTGGTTACGGCGTGGGGGAGTATTATTAGACTGTCATCTATGGACAGAATAGGTCCTAATTGTTTTCTCACTGAAACGCAATTTCTGGAAAAATAGCGTTGGTAGATATGGATTCAAGACATAATGTTGTATTTTAGGTGCACAATTATTATTTTCATGTGTGGAATTTAAGTCACAGACAAACTGAATATTATAAGCTGTACATTCATTTGATATTGTTGTACATTTGATATAGTCAAGGTGCTTCAATCCATTAACACCTAACGTACACAATTTTGAAATATAACGGCATTATTACACTCATATTTCCGCTGAAAGCACCAAAATGGTATTATGAAGGCGTCTCTATATTAAATGCAGACATTGAAATAAAAACAATGTTTTGTCTGAAATATAAATTGCACACATATTTGCTAATATTAACACAAATTAATCCGATGGACATTTTCTTCTTTTTATACATATTTAAATATAACACATTTGTTTTATATTTTACACTTCACTCGAAATGTTTAGCCACACTGTTGCAAAACAACGAACTATATCAGTTTGAAATGATAATTTTAACTTCAGTAAAATATACGTCATAGTTGACTATTTAAAAATTATACTAAATCGAATAATAACTGAAATTGAAAAGCATCCTTTAAACATATCCCTTCGTCTACTCTCTCTCTCTCTCTCTCTCTCTCTCTCTCTCTCTCTCTCTCTCTCTCTCTCTCTCTCGTATGTATGTATGTATGTATGTATGTATGTATGTATGTATGTATGTATGTATGTATGTATGTGTGTGTGTGTGTGTGTGTGTGTGTGTGTGTGTGTGTGTGTGTGTGTCAAAAGCAACAGAAATTAAGATAAACAAATTAGTATCTTGCGAGTTTAAAGATCAGTAAGTACGAAAAAGGGGGAAACATTGATAAAATGAATTTATTCAATTTATCAATTGAAAATTGGAGTTGATGTGGCATTGTTTGAATAAAAATAACAAAGTTTTCACCCTCTTAACCCTCAGATAACCCCAGCTGAAAGTTTTACACTTTATGCTGCTTGAAAATACATTTAGCAGTTTTAAAGGTATGACCAATTAATTTCTAACATTCGCATCTATATTGTGTGCTTTTGCCACTTTCGCCATAATATAGTTGTGATATTACATTGTCACATCTGATCCATTTCTGATACATTAGTATTCCTATTCTCTGAATCCATAGAGTTTATTTTGAGCTGTTGACAGGACATAGTACACAGAACAAAGATATTCAAATATATATGCTAATTAGACATGACGAATACATATTATTTAGATACAAGCGGAACCAGTTTGTCAATATGTCAGATGCGTAAACCTTGCCACTTGGATATGATCAGCTGTAGTGAATCATTTCATAAGCTCAAACTTGTATTAAGATAGTCAAACATACTGCAAATACGTGTGCTAAACGTACTCGCCAAGATTTGGTGTCGCTTTTAATCAAATGACAAATTGTGGCATTAACGGAACCAAATGATATGAGACAAAGCCAAGCTGTACCTACATTGTACATTAATTAAATGGATTAATTTAGTAATTAAAATGGGATGATATTTTTAATTAAATAATAAATTTTGTCAAAAGGTGTGGAACACATGACATTACAAAGGATATTAACATGTTATTTCGTTGTGTTATTGTCAACACAAGACTGTCCTAAATAAAACAAAGAACATGAGAACTAGTTTGTGCAGTTTCTGTACAAAGACGGTTAAATTCTTGCCACAGTTTCAGAGAGAAATATCAACATAATCTATCCGCAAAGGATCTAACCACGTCATTATTTAATGTAGTTAACTCTATGATGGAGCGTGTACTTACTAAATGAGGAGTTCTAAAAACGTGAGTTTTGACTTTCTTCTTATTTCAATAACTTTATGACTGTTCAGCTCTACCAGACGTGCCCCACAATGTTTGTATTTTGTAAGTCAAAGAATGATAGTGCTTTGCTCGAAGGGTATGCCCTGCTGTAAAAATGTTTTTAACGATCATACTGTCTCGAAGAAAATTTTAATAATAAATCATCTCTACATAATGTTCCTTTATAACATATTTTGCTAAGACAGAATAAATATTTCGTTTTATTTATCAGTATTATAAAGTTGATTAGTGTCTGGAGCACAGCAAACAGCTTTTGTTAATTTATTTCTCATAAGGATAGCTTAAGATACATCAGATGGTTACATTATCTAGCCTCTGTGTGTGTGTGTGTGTGTGTGTGTGTGTGTGTGTGTGTGTGTGTATTTACAATTTTAACGTAGCTTTAATCATTTTCGAGTCATATCCCAACGATGTCCGCAGTGAGGTACTTGATACAGACGTGTATCACCGGGGGCACTATGTCGTAGACCAGTATCACGATGTCCAAACTAGTCACATTATCCTGACGACAAGGTGACCAGTCCTAGCACTAACCTCTTAATACTGAGCGCCATGCGAGGCAGCTGCTAGTATTATTTTTATCAGTCATTGGTATGATTCGGCCTGGGTTCAAAACAAACGACCTCACGGATCCGAGGCAGGCGCTCTAACCACTGGGACACCAAGGCGTTTAGTTTCTAGATTTTAAATGCAGAAATAAATTTGCTAGAGTCATGGCTGTACAAAGCATGATCCATAAATCATAAAAATGCAATTAACGAATGGTTCAAATGGCATTTACAAGGTAAATAATACTTATATGGCCATGCTACTGTTTTAAGCAATGACGCGACAAGAAACCCCTTTTCCCGCAAAAACTAATCCTGCCCCGATCTCTCCCGAAAGTTGTTTGGTGACCACTTTGGGCCTCATTAAGCTTGTACCCCACCCACTCATTTCTTGCAGTTGTTAGGATTGTTTGAAGGGTTCCAACACCATTAGTTTTAAATATTGTGCAAGTAATAAAAAAATCCCTACTTTCGTTTTACATCAAAATATTCTGCTGACGCGGATTCATCGTAGAAAAACTCTTTAATGCTTAAAATACAAATTTAATATAATTAAATTCTCGATAATAAAGTAGCAATAATATCTACTGTGAAACTTAAAACCGTGGTATTTTCAACAGTACGTTGATTCATTTATTCATTATTCACGACCCCTCCCCTTCCGCCTCCAAAAAAACATAATTAAAAATTTTTTATTGCAAGAAATATATTCCCAGAGAATTCCCAGAGACAACAGTAAGCAGTATGTTAATAATGCCATAAGAAAAGTAATGTGTAGTGTTGCTTAGGCATTTACAATGATGTCGCAAATTAAAAGAAAATACGCGAGTTTGTTAAAAGGGTGAATTCACGGAAACATTTCGCTTATTTTATTAACGGCGAGCCATAGATACCTCTTTCGTATGTTGCGGGGGTGGTATTATCGAGTTTTACTCTTTTCTTCTATTTAATCATAAGATTGAATTAAGTTCGAGCAGAATCCTGTTCTCGCCGTATTGGCTCATTTATAAGTCACCACTCTAACCTTGATCTGACGACACATAATTCACAGATAAATTAATGTCCATGTTTTCTTTTAATTTAAAGCGAGCAGCTTACAAAACGATTATCCTGTTGAATGTATGATGGATGCTACAGATATAGGATTTTGTCAGTTGGATATCCTTTTTTCACGAGCCAAGATGGCATAAATCAATTTCAACCCATAGCGAAGACAAGTCATTTCATCAACTAATTCTGTTAAAAGCCACTTCCTTCATGGGATTTGATTTTGTTGCCTGGGGACAGATTTTCCAATACTACACAACAAATTTAATCTCATAATAATGGGATTTTAAAAAAAAGTTAATCGGGAGTTTCATTCAAACTAGATGTAATTGTCTTTGGAAAACATGCTTCGGAAATTACGATGGGTATCCTCACTGATTTATGCTTTGATTTTTCTCTACGTGATATGTGATACAGTTTGAAAAAAGTTCATTTAGTATAATTAAAACGATTCGACCCTGCTGAAAAGGAGCACGTAAAGATTTCAGAAATGAGATTAACTCTGGTATTGTTTCTAATTGTATTGAAAATTTATAATCTTGCGCTTACTTTTCGCTAGTACCTCATCTCATACTCACATGGTACTGAGCTATCGTTGGAACCAATTAAATATTTGATGTAAAGCCTGTTCACAGTCTTCAAGATAAAATTTCAGCCAACTTCTTGTTCATTATCAAAAATATTTATGTAGTGAAACATTGATACAGAACATTGCAGTTTGGAGAAGTTTCTTTTTTGACGGTTTACAAAAAAAATATAGACTCAGAGGCTAAAAGTAAAGAAATCTTACAAGGAAATTAAATTAATGATTAGACATTCTGTCATCTTTAACAAAGTTTATCAATTAATAAAATCCACACTTTTACCATTCGAGCTATTGTCCTGTTTCCGATAGATGCATAAAAATAATTCGGTCATACTCGACAAGTATCAAAATTATAAACACATTTTACTTTTATTAAAATAAAAAAATAAAAAAATGAATCACTGGCGTACTGGGGGTAAATCTCACTAAAATGTCCCATGTGTTTGCTATTTCGATTATAACATGAAACCAAAAGTGCATGTTCTAAACATCTGAGGAAGCTTGCCAATCACTAAAGTTTTATCTACCATACTTATACGCATTTGTTGGACGTCTATTAAAATTAACAATGGACGGAATTATTTGTTGTGTTAATTTTTTTCCTTCATGCGTAAGTTTTTCTCCCCTCTAAATTCCCTTATTTTGTAACCTCTTTCACGTAGTCCAAACATAAGTATTCGCCAAGCTTAAGAATGCAAATGTTCAGTGTTGCTAATCTCCGTATTTTCGATTTTAGTAAAACTCGTGAACTGAAGACGTGGATGGAAACTGTTTTCATTTAGAAATTAGAAAGTGTATATTTCCTTGAAATACACCATTGCATCCAGACTACCTCACCTCTCATGAAGTTAACTAAATATTACAATAAACTTTGTTCGGTATTTAGCACTGATGGAAGATTCTTTCTCGCTGGAAAAGTTGGATCAAAATGTAAATCGTTTATCCGATTGTCGTTTGTATTACGTTGCAAAGATGGTGTGGGGGGTGAGGTCGATTAGTATGATTGGATATAGTCAATTTTAAAATGCGTACGGAGTATTACGATTTCGAATCTTCTATTATTTATGAAGCCATCGCAGTTGTTACTCTTGTTTTTGCTTTTCAGAAGAAACGTGTTGAACAAAAACGTCACGAAAGAAAATTTAGCAATAGAGAGGTCATCAAAATGTAAAGTGACAGTGGATGGGGTTTGGGGTAAATCTTTTTTATTCCGGAAGTTCTGGTCATGGAGACAGTTATTGGACATAAGTTTGACACTTGCAAGCTATGATGACGTAACAGAGCTTACTGGCATTTTGGGTTTATGAAAATTTTCAGAGTTGCTGCAGGAGCTTTGGCTATCGTGTCCATGCGTCTGGTGAATCAACATCTTCTGAATATGTTGAATATGAATATGGGCTGAAGGATAATGACATGAATGAAGTGACAAAATATTCCTTTATCCAGGAAAATTAATCTGCTGTGCGGGATGTCATGACCATTCAATGTGTAAAAGACAGGCTTGACTCATGGCATATGTTGCTATTTGAAATCAATAACGCCCGATATATTCAGTAGTTATGAACATCCAATCGAACCGTACTCCACCCCGATTTCGAGAATATATATATATATATATATATATATATATATATATATATATATATATATATATATATATATATATATATATATATATATATATATATATATATAAAATTACAAAATCGGAAGTGGATGTAAAACAGATTTGTTCTGCCATGTGCATATGTCTACCTTAAAATGACGTACCGCATATTGTATAGTATACATATTTGGCAGATAGCCTACAATGTAAATAATAAAGATGATGGTGATGATGGTGCCAATTATTTTTGCTGCTATTATTATTATTATTATTATTATTATTATTATTATTATTATTATTATTGTTATTATTATTATGATCTTTTTATTATTATTGTATTATTATTATTATCATTATTATCATTATTGTTGTTGGTGTTGTTTTTGTTATTATTATTATTATTATCATTATTATTATTATTATTATTATTATTATTATTATTATTATTATTGTGATCTTCTTTTTATTATTATTGCATTATTATTATTATTGTTGTTGTTGTTTTTGTTATTATTATTATTACTATTGTGATCTTCTTTTTATTATTATTGTATTATTATTATTATTATTGTATTATATTATTATTATTATTATTATTATTATTATTATCATTACTATTATTATTATTGTTGTTGTTGTTTTTGTTATTATTATTATTCTTATTACTATTGTGATCTTCTTCTTTTAATTATTTTTTTATTATTATTATTATTATTATATTGTTATTATCATTATTATTGTTGTTGTTGTTTTTGTTATTATTATTATTATTTTTATTATTATTATTATTATTATTACATTTGTGATATTTTTTATTATTGTATTATTATTATTATTATTATTATTATTTTTATTATTATTATTATTATTATTATTATTATTATTATTATTATTATTATTATTATTATTATTATTATTGATGCATTAATTATCGTAATAAAAAAACTGTCTGCATTTAATAGGAATTATAAAATCAATAATTATAATCTTGTCCTTTACACTTTATATTTACGCTTTTCTTCCGTCTAGCATATTTTATATGCACAATTAATTATTAGTCAACATGTACTATTAAATCTTTGATGTGTAATGAAATGGTACCAACCAACCTACCTACCTACCTAATAACCTACATACATACATACATCCAAATCTACATACATCCATACCTACCTACCTACCCCCCCCACATACATACATACATGCATGCATGCATACATACATACATACATACATACATACATACATACATACATACATACATACCTACCTACCTACCTACCTACCTACCTACCTACCTACCTACCTACCTACCTACCTACCTACCTACCTACCTACCTACGTACGTACGTACGTACGTACGTACGTACGTACATACATACATACATACATACATACATACATACATACATACATACATACATACATACATACATACATACATACATACATACATACATACATACATACATACATACATGTTTTATTGATTGGCAGCAAGACAATGATCAACCAGGAATTCAAAGACGCTTCCATGATCCACCTGTATAAGCGCAAAGGGAACTGCCAACCCTGCGACAACACCGGGGTATATCCTTACTCTCAATTGCAGGAAAGTTTCTCAACATCGACATGATGTTTGCTGTGAGGCAGATACAAGAGAAATGTCAAGAGGAAAACACAGATTTTTTCTCTATCTACGTAAACTTGACGAAGGCCTTTGATACTGTCAGCAGAGAAGACTTGTGGAAGAAAATGGCCAATTACGGATGCCCAAGACAATTTATATCCATGGTGCTTCATTTCCAACGGCAACATCAACGGCAGGCACTCGTCCAAGAGAAAGAAGAGACATCTGAGCCGTTGCCAGTAGCCAATGGCGTGAGCAGGGTTGTGTTTTTACAATTGCTCTGTTTAGTCTATTGTTCGTCGCCATGCTGACTAATTCTTTCAGAAACGGCGAGGTTGGAGTCGGCATCAAATATCGTACAGAAAAATATTAAATCCCAGGTGGCTTCACGCAAAATCCCAGGTCAGGACAGATACCATAAGGGATTTCTTATTTGCTGATGACAGTGCCCTAAATGCTGACCCGGAAACCGACCTGCAATGCCGCATTGACACGTATTCCAGCTCCTGCACAAGATTAGGTTTCACCATCATTACCAAGAAGCCTGAAGTCCTGCATCAGCCGGTCCCTGGAAAGCCCTATGTTGAGTCCAACATCACCGTCAACGGCCAAAAATTCTACGTAGTGAACCGCTTCACCTACCTTGTCAGCACATTGTCACAGAACGTATACATTGACGAAGAGGTGAACCTTCGCATTGCAAGAGCCAGCGCAAATTTCTCCAGAATGAATGCCAACGTCTGGAATAGAAGAGGCATCAGCATCAAGCCCAAACTAAAGGTCTACAGGGCAGTAATGCTTCGACCCTACTTTACGCATGAAAAACGTGGACGGTGCATCAACGCCACGCCAGGAAAATCCTCAACATCAAGTGGCAGGACAAGGTTCCAGACACTGTGGTACTCACTCAAGCAGGTCTTCCCACCATCCACACCATCCTGATGCAGTGCCAGCTACGTTGAGCAGGACATGTTGTACGCATGCCAGACCACCGGCTGCCTAAGAGACTCTTCTACGGCGAGCTACAGCAAGGACGGCGATCCCACGAAAGTCAGAAGAATCTCTTCAAAGACAATATGAAAGCTGCATTGAAAACACTCATCATATACCCTGATTCCCTGGTGCAAACAGCAAGCGATTGATTGATTTGGCGTTCCTCTGTGCACAGAGGCTCCAAGTGGTGCAAATCAAGCAGGACAGTAGCTGTAGAGCTGAAGAGGCAACCAAGAAAAGCACGTGCCATCAAACCTGTTGGAGATGTCTCACTCATCCCCTTTCCCTTATGCAAACGAACAGTCTGTGCAAAGGTTGGCCTCAGCAGCGACCAGCGCACACACAGACTAGAACCAGCTCATTGAATCTTCGGATGACTAAAGAGGTCCTTGTCGAATCGACGGACGACAGCCACCAACCTCATATATACAAACATACATACACACACATACATACATGCGTACATACATACATACATACATACATACATACATACATACATACATACATACATACATACATACATACATGCATGCATGCATGCATGCATGCATGCATGCATGCATGCGCGTGCGTGCGTGCGTGCGTGCGTACGGACGGACGGACGGACGGACGAATATACCTACCTACCCCCCCACACATACATACATACATACATACACACATACATACATACATACATACATACATACATACATACATACATACATACATACATACATACATACATACATACATACATACATACATACAATACATACATACAGAGTCATTGTCTCTCTTTCCTCCTGAATAGTGTGTCAGTGATATTTGCTTTACTAATGAATTCAGACTTTAGACGCAGTTTCTCATCTGCCGATGTGTTATTCTCTGGCCGATGTTGGTGTTGTCAATTAGCAACAATTTTCAATTACATGCAATCATACATCAGTTTTATGTTAGATGCACAATCAACATTTTCCATCATTTAATTGTAGTGAAACAAAAATATATTGTTTTTAGCACTGTGCGGGGGCCGAACCAGTTGTCCCTGCAGCGCGAGGAAGTCATTTGTTTTTCAAATTATTCATTCATGAAAGAGATAATATACGAATATGGTTGGGCTGAATTTCAATCAGATCTGAAATGAATTTGAACTGTATTACCGTATTCAATATGGAGTCAATCGTTAAAGGCTACGATGACCAGTGTCAATGACTGCCGAAGAATTGCGCGATCAGCATGGTGTCACTGGTTAAGGACTGAGAACGTGTAGCGTAATTACTGAAACTACACAGTGTGGGAAGAAGGAGAGGTTAAAATAAGAAAGGTTGCAAATCAAAGGTTTTATCGTCAAGAAAATTTTGCAGATCATGTACTCTTGGCATATTCGTGACACAGCTTTGAAAAATTACGATGGACACATATCTTTGCGGCACTGTGATGTTTAACTTATACATGTTTTTCTGAATTATGTATTTTCCTAATTTAAAAAAGCATTTCATTTTGGCGAAAATTAAATGATAGATGCCAACGCCTCCAGAATACAGTTTTGGCATTACAAAATATAGAGAAATTACATAGCTCAGTTAAAGTCCATGATCCAATTTATTTTATTTCTGGAGTAACCTCAAGACATGATTAAAGCGGTACATTGTATTATAGTGAAAGCGAGATTAGATTCAAATAAGTGTTCGACGAAATTCAATAAATTACACCCGGACGAATAGACATCAATATTAGCCATTAATGAATAGTATATATAGCGGTTTCACTCACACTGCACGATGGTCTTAATGTAATTAAATGAAACATCCGAATTATCCACTTTAAAGGCACTGTCTGTTTCTTTTACAGGCTGGAATGTAATGGTGTTATAATGTGCGCTATGTCTCCATCTTCAGTCTGATCAAACGATGCATAATATCTAGTAAGCTCATAGTTGTTAATCAACCCATGAATCCTTTGTATTTTTTTTTTCCATGGTTGATTTGGAAAATTCAATCCGTCTCAAATCAAATTGAGTGACAATCACATAATCTGGTATTACCACCACCAGCACTACCAACATCGCATTGAACACACACATACACACACACACACACACACAAACACTCCTAGGACACTGCCTAGATTCGGACCAGTCGGCACATTATTCGACGGCAGATCTGGATATGTGCATATTGCAGTTGGATTCGACTTAGAAACGCGTTCAAATGGTATTCTGGTCTTGACATTCTGAAAATGATACAGCCGGGTCTAATTGTAAATCCTCCACTTTCCGCTTTATACATGCCTTTCTTGAAAGAAAGGAACGCTTGTCCAGCTGAATGTCCTCTACTCATGTTGCAATGTGCAATACGTATTTTAACGTGGATGTCAAATGAATATTTGTACCGATAAGGCTAGATTTTCATAGTTTGGTAGCTTCATTACGATGCCCAATATTGAAGGTGCATTCTGGTACAATTTTAAAAACAATTTCCGCTGATGCTAAAAATATTTTCCCACTGGGAGAAGCAGGGCTAATTGATTTCACACTCAACGTATGCATACGTCAAATTACTAAATTATTACGTCCTTTCTAGAACATATTCAAATGGAAAAAGGTTGTAAACTGGTAAAAGTACAATATATGTCAAGGAAAAAAACAAGTCCTGTCCATATTTGAATATGTATATTTTTAAAAATATATATTTGCACTGTAATTAATTGTCCCAATTGAACGTCACATCTAGTTTTGCCTAATTAAAGTAATTTTACATGAGTTTGCTTTTAATCGGGAGAAATACTAGAGTTTTGAGTTTTGGGTAGTTATATTTATTGGTCACGTATCACTTCATAACAGGTTAATGTTAAAGAAAGATATCGTTTCAATACAAATGCACTGAATCATAATATCGTTATGGAAATTATTGCGTAATGTACAAACAATGGATTGCAAGAAATAAATTATATTGCAAAAGAAGATGGACCGTGGATCAGCCTTGATAACCTTTGTGAAAAGGTTGGATTGAATTTAAATTTTCTAGAATTTCAGCGGCAGTAGAGGGTCACACAAATCTACAAAAGCAACTGTGATGGATTCATTCATGCCATTGTGCATGTGCGTATTTCTGTAAATCTAAAAAAAATCACATTAGTTTCGGTCAGAGAACAATTAATTAGATTTATGGGGACACGTGCTTCTTAAATCGCTATACTTGAAAATTTATAATTTCTGTGTCGGGAGATGAAGTTATGATATATAAACCATCGTTTATTTAACCATCCCAGACACGTCTAGGGAAAGGTCAGTTTCGAATTTCCGTATCGAAAATGTCAAAACTTATATTTTATGGAATCCGTTGTTAGGAAACATAGAGCCAGGCTGACCGGAAATTTTGGCTCTTAGTTATAAAAGGCGTTATATATATATATATATATATATATATATATATATATATATATATATATATATATATATACTACTGATTGGTTACGCTAAATAAAATGCTTGTTTCCCACACTCTAATTCCAAGTTTTAAATAAGACCCAGATATATATTTATTCCAAGTGCAATTTCCACACTTTCTACTAATATAATTCGATTCAGGCAATAACATCGAGGGCGATCGCCCTCTAGATAACAAGAACCGAATAAAGGGGACACCTGATAAGAAGGTACAAGAAACCACCACCTTACACCCCTCCACAACGATACCATATGTTTAACTTATAATAATCTATAACATGGATGGCTAAGAATATATAAAATACAGTCATTTCTGATAACCAGTGTCAGTTTCATGTTGTAATGGAGAATTAGACAATGTAAATGAGAACGAATCTAAACGTTTTCATCTTTGTCTATCAAGAAAACCGACGTGCATAGACTTAATTTTTTTCCAAATACGATTTTGCACAGACAGTTTGCTTGTTATTGTGTTGTGTGTACATTACAGCTAAAAGTATTCATTTGTAACTACAGATCTGGGATAATCAATTACCTGTATGTTACATATTAAGAAATAACTACAATTACACTTTCTGTCGTTAAAGTGCAGTTTTCTACATACACAAAGTACACATGGGACAAGTTTTTTTAACACAAACAGCCTTACGGAGAGCTACTTTGAAATTAATAATTAATTTATCTCTATTTACTATTCTATTCATTTTATCATATGGGTTGATACGACTGGATGCATGATTACAATAGGTATATACGTCTACACGACGGGATGCTCCCTGGATTGACCCAACCTCTTTAATGTAGCGTTCTGCTTAGACACTATGCCCCGATCTTAGCCGCTCCTTGTTGCAGCAATGGCCAGGCAGGGAGGTTTCACTTGAATTACAATATCAATATTTATGTAAACACACGTGTGTGGAAAAATGCACATATTTGCATGCTGGTATGTTTATAGTTATATATACTTTATTTCTGGTTGGGAAAAAATGTAAAACAACGCACGAAAATGATAATGACACGATGTAATATATATTCATCTCTCTCTCTCTCTCTCTCTCTCTCTCTCTCTCTCTCTCTCTCTCTCTCTCTCTCTCTCTCTCTCTCTCTCTCTCGCTCTCTCTCTCTCTCTCTCTCTCTCTCTCTCTCTCTCTCTCTCTCTCAGGGGAAAGACAGTTAGCACCTATTTATTTTATCATATTATTGTCAATATTGTATGATAAGTGCCGCCTAGCACCAACAACACAAAATTATGTGTGTGTATAAATCTTTACAAAGTCTCATCAAATGCATTTTGGATACGTTTTGGCGTTTACAATAGAAGAAATGAAACAAAACTGTTTAGAAATAATTTCGACAAGTCCCTACTTCCAGATCTATTTTCATGCTGCTCTTGAAAATAAAGTATTTTTGTTCTGCTGTGAGCGCCGGTGTTTTACACTCTCGGCGAAATTACCTCTTTGCGATCACATACAAACAACCTGTATAAATATACTTGGCATGAGTTCATGGCAAATGCCTGAAAAGCTTTTGCGTATAATTTTCATTTAAGTTTTCGCACATAGCATATCCAATAAGTATAATAATATATCCAATAACGTACACTAGCATATCCAATAACGTAGAATATAAACTTTGTTACATTTTGGAACGTTTGCCTATTTAAATTATTTTAAAACTTACTTCGACGTTTCTAATTTAAACGTTACTTTTCAGAGATTCATAAAACGTTTTGATATCTTCCTGCATTCTAAATATCAAACTTCTTTTACTAGCAGCCGCTCCACATGCAATGTTTTGCTGACTTAGAAGAAAAGAAGCCCTCTCTCATGTAATGTTTATGCGGTGTTACGATCCTATGCTTTAGAAAAAGAAACAAAAAAAAAGGTTTAAGACAACAAGCTATATAAAATTAAATAAATAATTTATTTCCTTCAAATACAAAGTGACAAATGAAAAGAAGAATGTTTGCAATTTAAATCCAAACATAATCCACGAATTAAAGACACAAGTCCTAGTAATAATACTAGTAAGTCCTGACATGTATATTATAGGGTACGAAGTGCTGATGTGTCTATAGTAACTTGTTGAATCACAAAATTATTATTCCAGAATTAAATTTAGTATAAATTCCAGTGAATGACTTTATCCGAGAATTGTATCAGAGATCGTTTGTATTTCCAGAGAAAATAATCACTTGAATTCTATACTTAAAACAAAATTACAATTCACCCCAAAGTGATCACAATATAATACAACTTAAAGTGATAGATGTTAGAACGACTGGTCAAATCCTCACAATCACAAGATACTATACTTTTCTGTTTGACCTCAAGTCACAATTAACACTTTCTAAAATAATCATTGCCTAGTGGAAAATAACCACGATCTAATGATCATAGTTTATTTACAACACAATAGCCTACAAAATTCACTTAAGAATTTCCAAAGCCCTGACCCTGATCAACATATTTACTCCTTCTATGATTAACTGAATAATACACCTGATAATAAGCTCATAAACATAGAGAATAATGAAGCTAGTATTGGATGTTTAATATAAATATACCAACTAAAAAGACAATTGGGATAAATAAGCAGACATGAACTCAGTTTTGGACAATGTCAAGTCAGCATACCATAATACATTACAATAACTTGTAATCGAATAAAACAATAATTACTAACAAACTCGTAATTAATCTCTCTCTCTCTCTCTCTCTCTCTCTCTCTCTCTCTCTCTCTGTCTCTCTCTCTCTCTGTCTCTCTCTCTCTCTCTCTCTCTCTCTCTCTCTCTCTCTCTCTCTTTCTCTCTCTCTCTCTCTCAAATCTGAACACACATTCTTTGAGCGGTTTATCAGGGAAGCAAAGACACACAACCTTAGCATAGTAAATGTTAAAGTCGTAAAAACTGAAGTGAAAATAAAAACACGCTTCCATTTCTTATGATCTGATCTTCAGCACATGTAAAATGCACGTTCTTTGGTGCTAGTGACCCCGTTTAATGACACTTTACGATCGTTCGACGTTATTTGGTACGTAACATCGGCTATAAATGTGTTAAAAAGGACACGTTATTTCCTGAAACTAGACCTACAATTTGTTGTAGGGCCTAACCGACTTTTGATCCGGAAATCGTATTCCACCGGATAGTATGAACTTCCGATTCATCTGAGTCGGACAAGGCAGGAACGACCGATTCGGATAATAAAAATAATAAAGTTGAATTTCTATAGCACCTTGTCTAACACTGCGTGTCATTCGATAGTGCGTTAAAGTTAAATAGGAAGTCAGAAAAGTCCAATATGGTCAACACAACCACGCTGTGAGACAATCTATTTGAACTGGCGGGTAAAAACCGGAAATGAAGCCGGATATGGTAAAGTACTAAGTAACATGCTAGACACGGCAAAACCAGATACCAGAAACCCGGAAACGGAAGATGAAATTTTTTAGAAAAAAAATACTGATTTAGCATTTCCGATTAATTGAATCGTATCCGGAATCGAAAAAATTTCATGCCCAAAATCCGGAATCGGAAATCGTTAGAAAAATGCTAATCGGTTATGCCCTAATTTGTTGTACCAGTTTCAGTCAGCAAACAAAGATGTAATGACAAAAAACTGGATATTATATAATATGTCCTTTCAATGTGCCATCTAGTTACAGTTATGACTGGTCACACAAACAGAAGTTAAGTTAATCTATATTCGTTAATTCATGACAGGTTTGCATAGAATTTGGTTAAGATACTTTGAAAAGAGAGCATGTTGAGATGCAATTATCTAGTGGCAATTGTCTAGGTCCAGTGGATGATGCATTACTCGTTTTGGAAGCAAATAAGGGTGACCATGATCATTACAATAAATACAACTTTTGATATAAATAAAGTGTTTCAATGTAGAACATGCAGGTTTTGACAAATTGAAAAAGAAGGATAAAATCTCGATGTTGTAATTTAGAGAGGCAGATGCTCGTAGGATAGCATAGTACGCATTGATTACAGTCAAAACGAGATTTATGATTCCAAAGATACTAGATGCCCGTATATTCCTATGATGGAGCATGGTAATAGCTATGCCGAATACTTTAAACTCATTTACAATATTGTGGGTGATGATAGCTATGACAGCGTAACAATTGTCAGAAAATAAATGCTATTCACTAAGTTAATTGTTGACAAGATGGAAAGTGTTCATTACGTATTTATTACACGCGAGGGGTCGAATACAGATCGAATCAAACATATTCTGCGTGCGACTGGTTTTGAAACGTGCGTGTTTTGCATATTTCTATGGACTAATACTCGATGAAAGCTCACTTTGAGGAAGTGTAATTTCGAAAGAAAGAATATTTGCAGACGTTGATAAATTGGTGTGTGTTTATTCTAACACGCAGCATTTTAGGAATACTGTATCTTACTTGATACATGACTTTATATTATGTTTCACAAAAATGTAATTCGGTACGTCTGTGTTGCTTCTATGTAGACATAATTATCTCTCGTTTTGTAACATTGAAGCAAAGAACATTTGCATTAAGTATTTTAGAAATCTTATTTGCGAGGCAGTCTTACGTCCGGCAGCTAAGTCAGTGTAAGTCTATCTGCGATGCAGACTTAATTTTGAAAGTCTTCATATGCTTACGTCTTGTGCCCGAAATAAAAGTGGAAATATATGAAACCAGTTCTGTTTAGGTTTTAATATCTGTCTCTAATGAGATGTAAATGACGATGCTAAGCTTAGTTTTACAAGATTAAACTAAGCCCAATAAGACATACATCTCATCAACATATATTGAAAGGAAATACATGAATTTAGTTACCTTGTTGTTGCAGAGAGCGCTCAGTACACGGTTTAAAAAGTTCTACATTTTTTTTAAAAATTGAACGCTAAATAATGTATTAAGTTTGAATGGCTGAAGAGCTCTGACTTTAAAGGGTCGTATTTGAAAATTTAGAAGCACTACATTGATGATTCTGATTTTTGTCTCATACATAACGTGCTCTTTATTACGAAATTCATAAACTCAGACGCTACGCCGGCATATCAGAGTGCACTTTCCTTGTCAGTTTAAAACTTTAAACGAATCAATTATATCCCAACATACCGGCATATCATTCGGTGGCAAATCTTTGTCTAAGACATTCCTTGATGGATGCGCGCCGAGCGTGTCAAATTCAGCATGCAGAGGAAGCAGTTCAGAATTCACAACAAAATGGAATTAATCACGCGAGCGTGCGTGTATTGCTGTATCTTCGCAGTTCTGTACAGGGCTTAGTATTAAATGTCTTGAAATGAAAGTCAATCACAGACACGAATACACAATATATATATATATATATATATATATATATATATATATATATATATATATATATATATATATATATATATATATACATACATACACAACAAGTAATAGTGCATGACCTTCGTTGTTATATTTAAATTTAATCCATTATTGATTTATTCACTCGCCTATAATTACTGCTAAATTTTGAAGATGGTTTTGGTAATATTAATATTATCATTATTATTATTATTATTATTATTATTATTATTATTATTATTATTATTATTATTATTATTATTACTACTACTACTACTACTACTACTACTACTACTACTACTACTACTACTACTACCACTACTACTACTACTACTGTAATGTCAGACTGAATTATTCAGGTTAAAATCTACGGTTGCACCAATTTGCAAGAAGAAAATATAACTTTTAATGCTTCATCTTTCGTACGTCAATGTCATTGTTTTCATTGGAGTTACTGCCCATTGGTACGTCAGTGTCATTGTTTTCATTAGAATTACTGCCCATTGGTACGTCAATGTCATTGTTTTCATTGGAATTACTGCCCATTGGTACGTCAATGTCATTGTTTTCATTGGAATTACTGCCCATTGGTACGTCAATGTCATTGTTTTCATTGGAATTACTGCCCATTCGTACGTCAATGTCATTGTTTTCATTAGAATTACTGCCCATTCGTACGTCAATGTCATTGTTTTCATTGGAATT
This sequence comes from Unio delphinus, assembly GCA_029339505.1. Taxonomy (NCBI): domain Eukaryota; kingdom Metazoa; phylum Mollusca; class Bivalvia; order Unionida; family Unionidae; genus Unio; species Unio delphinus. The sequence continues at coordinate 23,966,579 of JAQISU010000076.1, read as the reverse complement.
ACTGCCCATTGGTACGTCAATGTCATTGTTTTCATTAGAATTACTGCCCATTGGTACGTCAATGTCATTGTTTTCATTGGAATTACTGCCCATTGGTACGTCAATGTCATTGTTTTCATTAGAATTACTGCCCATTGGTACGTCAGTGTCATTGTTTTCATTGGAATTACTGCCCATTCGTACGTCAATGTCATTGTTTTCATTGGAATTACTGCCCATTCGTACGTCAATGTCATTGTTTTCATTAGAATTACTGCCCATTGGTACGTCAATGTCATTGTTTTCATTGGAATTACTGCCCATTGGTACGTCAGTGTCATTGTTTTCATTGGAATTACTGCCCATTCGTACGTCAATGTCATTGTTTTCATTGGGATTACTGCCCATTGGTACGTCAATGTCATTGTTTTCATTGGAATTACTGCCCATTGGTACGTCAATGTCATTGTTTTCATTGGAATTACTGCCCATTGGTACGTCAATGTCATTGTTTTCATTGGAATTACTGCCCATTCGTACGTCAATGTCATTGTTTTCATTGGAATTACTGCCCATTCGTACGTCAATGTCATTGTTTTCATTGGAATTACTGCCCATTGGCGTCAAATATAAAGTTAGAAACAATGCTTGAATTAGATATATTCGTGTAAATATTTGTTAATTCAACGCATTCTTTTGTGTGTTTGGTTTGTCACTTTTGACAAAAAAGCTAAAGTCGAAAGTAGAAAGAACGTAGGCTTGATAAAACACTAGTTTTAAACTCTTTGTTCTCAGTTTTGTGCGTTTATTTTAATTAAACCCTGACACTAACTAGATCATTGAGATATTTGATCAAAACTTATGTTCTCAAATGGACTGTACAGCAGGCCATGGCCAGCCATCTCCAGATATGTAAGCCACGTCTGGAGTCTAGTCGTATGTGCTCTTACTGCTCTCTTATAGAAATAGCATATTGCAATGACGTGTGACACAAGGTTTATGTTTTTTTAATTAATTAAGACACTCAAACAAATACCGTTTGAAATAAAGAAAACTGTAAGGCTAAACAAGGAAAAGCAATAAAAACCCATTAATGTTTCACGATGTTATTTGAATGAAGCGATTTATCAAAAGCAACAGGATGATGAAAGAAATTCTATGTTTTTTGAGAAATGCATTATAAAACAAATCAAATAAATAGGTAAATTATTTTGACAAAACCATTCAATTATACTGGAATTCGTTAAGGAAGGAAAATACATTACATTGATCATGCACGAGATGTCATTGGTAAAGGCCACAGCAAAATACAAAGAGGTTGTTGGTTTTTTTTGTCCATTACTTGTAATTATCTCAAGGAAACCATGATGTAATTATATTTTCTCTTGGTGATAGAGTCAAATTCTCTTCTTTCATATCAGTTTTTGACACATATGGGATGTAGTAGATACAAGGTGCGTACAATCTGTGAGGCACCTAATGCAATCAATTTTTGTTTGGAATGGAGTTTGAGAGTCGAAAGACGAATAGAAGACTGCTCGAAGAACCTTTTAGAAGTAAGATAGAATTCATAACATGTAATTTCCCTACATTTTATTAAAAAAATAGATTTTTTTGTTGCATATTAGCACCTTGATTTTTTTATATACCTATATCGCTGTTGGGAAAAATACTCGTAAGATAAAATCCAAACTTTTGTGAGAAAAACAAATCCTAAGGCAAATTTAACAAGTTTATCAAAGTTTTGCCCTGTACATAAGATATAAAAAATGATATTTAATTAGCAGACAGTGTGAATGCAATAATATACTAACTGAAGTTTTATTGTTGTTTCATAAATTGAGATTTATAACATAATAATGGTGTCATAGGCATCTTAATTGGAATGGCAATATTTAAAACTTGTCGAAACATTTTGAAGAAATATTTAGGCATGCATTCAACATTTTTCATATTTTGTGAAATGCGTCCAGTCAATGTCGTAGAATTGAAACCGAGTGGATTTTGGATTAAATGAGTAACTTAAACACAATGTGTGAAAGATGAAAATATATAAACTTAATTAGTAATGAAAAATATATGAAGTATAAATACAATGATTCTCACACGCTCTCAATATACAATTGATCCAATCACTCTATACTAACATTCACACATTGAAAATAGACCAATAATATTATATCTCTCAGTTTAAAAAATAATAGTACACACTGTAAGATATTCACAATTTCACGTATAGATTGAGATTCAAACAATCTATGAGTTTTCAAATACGTTTCTAATGTTCTGCACTGTAAGTAAGATTCACAAATCTGGAATTCAACTAAGATTCAAAATAATCTCATGTAAATACAAATGTATCAATTGAAACAACAATTGGACCAAACATATGCTTCTTGACCCTTGTACAGTCGCACGATTAATACACCGATAAACCGCAGTTTCACCACGTCCATTGGGTTGGCCCAAACTTATATTGGCCGCTCGCACTCTTCATGGATCCACCAAATTTAAAGTCAGTTATTCGTATACACACGTACAGACAACATACAGCACCCTACAGTCGTGGCTCCCCACATGTACAGACATACTAGTACGTACATACATATAGACAGTTCTACGCTAAACTCGTGAGATTAAACTCGTCGGCTACACTTATTAAACTCGTTAGCTCGTTAGCCTCGTTAGACTCGTTAGCTTCGTTACACTCGTTAGACTCGTTAAACATGTTAGACTCGTTAGCTCTATGGCTATAGAATACCACGCGAAACGTGCTCTCTTCGACAGATCCAAAATGACCAATGTCGGTTATACATTATTCTTGCTTAAATTCATAGGAGTGAGTAATTTTCGGGGTAAAATACTCGTGCATATCGTGGTCCCTCACCGCAAGTAATTTCCGGCGAGACATATGTTGGTTCCGTCGCTTGTCTGGAAAAACATATGTTCACCTTAAATAGTGTTGTACGTATGCACAACTACACCAAAAACAAATTGTCAAATATTTCTCAGGCATAACAAAAGTTTTTTTTTAAAAAAAATTCTGTGACATTCAATCCGTGTGTTGATTTATGTCAAATTATGGGTTATAAGATAGAGAGAACTCAGCTGAAAGTCACCACATTAAAAGTATTTTGTACAGTCTCTTGGTAACAAAGTTCTTCCTCTATATAACTGTATGTAGCAGTATTTTACAACAACTAGGTGCTTGTTTTTAAGCTTTTGCAACACGCGGAGAGGCTTCGTTTATTGCCATGAATAAGTGCCACATGGTGAGGTCAGGGAAATTCTCATCAAGACAACCAAACCAATAATGCACTTTTATAATATCAACAATACGACCAATGTTTGTAAATATTGTAAGGCGAATTAGGAATTAACAATTTGGTATGTTCGCTTTCAGTGGAATCATTCGTTCAGAAATTAAATGGAGATTGTGAGTTGTTTTCGTTTAATGTCAATGTGTTATGTGAAATGTCAATTTATTTCTCAGACAAAACGGCGTGAAGCATTTTTGGTAATGAATATACTTCATGATAGTCTTCAAACATGTAATTGCGAGGCGCCCCCTATATGTTATAATTAATATAATGTGTTACTCAGTTCTTAAAGTTTGTTGGATTCTAGAGGAGGACATTGTGATACATTAAGTGTATCAATAACAACATAAACATGAACATAAGTTCTGATTGTATCAAAATTTGCAATTGTTGTGACTTCCAGAATTGCTTTCGTTCTGTCTCTGCTTCGTACTTTAAATGGCACAGCAAATAAGAAAGAAAAAAAACCCAGAACATTTGACAGGTACGGCGGATATTAATCCTGAACAATCTAAATAGTGGAGAAGATTCTAGAAACCAGTCAAATGCCTGGTTCATAACCTGAAAGTACTGATAAATCAGAGTTTACTGCAGTACTAGAAAAGATGGTGAACATCTGGTCTGAAAAAGTGAATATAAATAAGAACTTTGCTATGCCCTGTGACAAATCTGAAACCCGAGAATAGCAAATCAAAATAGGACAATCTATGTTGCATAAAGTAAAACAGGAACTGTAAAAGGAACTATGAGCTTCGAAAGAGACTATTCAAATTGGTAAAGCTTTTTGAATGAATCTAGCGCCAATCGAGGCAATAATAATAATTTAGCTTTTGACGAATTTATCGGTATATCGCAATACTCCTGTGTGGTACCACATGATGACCAAAATGACATCGATATATCACATGGAGATGGTATCGATATATCACATGCAGATCGTATCGATATATCACATGCAGATCGTGGTGTCGATTGATAATAGTAAGGTTTACTTAGTTCAAGCGTCATCCATGATGCTCGGATAAAAATTGATTCTGTTTCTTACTGAAGCAAAAAAATAACAGTTAAAAAGCTTTAATTTTGTGTGACAAACACATTATTAACGACAGTGTCCTCGTCTAAAATCTTCAATGATATTATTTATTCTTTTGTGAACGGTGTTTTGTGAATCTCATACTTGAAATATTATCATAAAATGACGGTTACTGAGAATATAATGATATAATGTTAATTACAAATTACTTTACAAATATTCTTAATGATTCATGACTGGTATATTTTTGTTAGTGATTTGTCCCCATTGTTTCTTCTTACTCGCGATACCCCTTGGTAATGTATCATGCAACGAGGGCTCTTTTTATATTCCCATTAACCGGAAATACTGTGGTCGTTTTGGAAATTCATATAGAAAAATCTTTGAGTACGCAGCAGTAATGATGTTCATGTATTCATCAGCATATTCTTCAGGAGTATGATGGTAATTATGCGATGGTAATTACACGATGGTAATTACACTATGTTAATTACGCTGTATTGTTAATAATTGTGCATGTGTTGTTGATTACCTGACCATCGTAGCATAATTGTTTTTGTTCACAGATTTCTTAGTGGCAGAGGCTGACGACTCTGTTTTCGTCCTTTTAGCATAGACGAAGAAAGCCCCCCCCCCCCCCCGGAGGCTATAAATGCAGACCATAACTGAAAGTGATATTACTGTAATTTAACATTTTATTGTGAAATATTGTTGGAAGGACAATTTCAACAACATAGTTATGTTGAAATTTTCTGATAATGTTTTTTCTAACTGCAGACAAATCTTAGGGGAAAAATAGAAATAAATATAAATGAAGGAGTTAAAACAGTAACTGGACAGAAGTCGTATCGCTGTCGATGATTTACAAGTGAAACCCAGGTGCAGATGTAGAATGTAACAAAACAAAACAGCTGAAAAAGTAGACCGTTGTGCAAATTTAGTAACAATCAATTGCAAAGACTGAAAATTATATGCATATGCAAGAAACCGATTTAAACAAATATATGAAAAGTCTAATTATGACAAGCAATACTTAAAGAACGCGGTGGTTTAATTATGGTAAGTAATGATTATATTATGGCAAAAAATAGAGTATAGTCGCTTTGTGTCAAAATTACTTCAGCACGATCTTTTCTAAATCATCAGATTTGAAATAAAATCATTTGTTGCACTGAAATATTCGTGCCTTTTCAACATTTTCCATTTCAATACAATGGCTGGTCAACGAAATCGCAAAAATGAGCGCCACGGTATCAAATTAGTGCAAGAACTGCAATCTCGTTTTCGCTTGACTCTACGTCATCTAGATATTCTTTGTTCCTAATTTAAATACTGTAAACATAATTGGTCTAATATACATCAAAATCGCTCTTCTCATTTTATTACACATTGGATTATATCAAAGGCTAGGTCAGAAAGTGCCTTTGTCAAGTTTAAGATTATTTTGAAATCTAGAATTGTCATTATAGTTATAATTGTTTGGCTATAAATAGCGAAAGGAAATTAGGGATTATTTGACACAGTCAAACATCCTACAAACACAGATGTGATGGTATCAAATCTTAGATGTTTTCAGAGATTAAGAACAAAAATGTCATATGAGAGGTAAACTATTCTGATATATACAAAATTTAAAGAAAGATGTAGTTGGCGAGATTTGCGAATAAAAAGTCGACCCGTAAAAGTAAGTTATAGAGCATTGTTGTGATATGTTTGCAAAATATGAAATAAAAATCAAACCCGGAACCGAAATTTAAAACTTGTTAATCCATGGTTTCTGGTGTGCTAATTTTACACATCAGTTTTCTAATGTGCTAACTATGCATATCTCAGTAGAAAAACAAAAAGATATGATAAGTATTTATTCGAGATTTTCTAGAATTAACTTTCTCCGAACTGAAGGAAATGAAAATAAAATGTAACCTTTTTCAAACTACTTTTATAGTTTCTTCACTACTTTGGAGTTACAGCGTGCACAATGTCTTCTTTATGATACTGTTTTCACTTGCCCATATCGACGTCGAACGCTAAAAGTTCATTGCTATGAGATACAGGTAAAACGTCTTCTACTCCTAATATCAGGCCAAAGAGGTAGGTTTAAACCAATAATATGAGCTCGTTGCAAATGCCCGAATACACTAAACAGAGAAAAACTACGGAGGTTAAATCTGATCAATGCGACAAACTATTTGATTTGCCCACATCAATTAATTCACAAATTGCCGCCTCGAAAAGGCTCAGCTTCACTTCAGGAAATAACTTGTAACTAAATGTCAACAACGCAGATTGTCAAATCGTCGCTAATAACGACAGAGAGAAAGTCTACTTCGTGAAATGCCAAATGGACACGACACAATAACAACACAATAACTGTCAGCTGAAACTATGAAACAATGTTAGCAAATAAAAATGACGATGCAATTGAGGTTGACACTTTTTTTGCTAAGAACATACTATTAGGAGCCTATACTCTTCATATATCTAGCATTTCAAAGAATACAAATTAATGATTTACAGCTATTTCTTGCACGTGGGCCTATTTTGTGAAAGGGGGAGGATATATGCTGCTTTTTCTATGTAGCTAGTACGAGTTCAGGCACGGGGAACAATTTCGTTGATTGATTAAATATATAACAAATTAACTAATATAAGTTCTAATGATCAATATGTATTCAAAGTTATTCCAAATTTAAAGACCATGCATAAGTTTAATACTTATTACGTATCGTCATCTATTATATACATTTATATATACAGTACCGTTATAATAATGTAATAGTTCATGATAAAAAATAGATTTACATAAGTGTAGAACAGGTGCGTTCCAAAAATCATTTTGCTCAAGACTAAACGAACTGGGAATACATTCATCATTTCTTAAATGTAAACGGAAGCGAAAAAAGAAACGTTCTTTCAAAGCTGGCCGGCGTAGAACAGGAAGAAGAATTCCATTTATCTCCCTTTCGCCCGTAACGGATAAACAACTTAAAAATTCTGCCGTTGATATTAATAACCTGGTTCAAATTCCTCTTAAATCGTCAACCGTTGTGTCAGCTGTCCCAGGGATACCACTACGTCTTGCATTATTCAACGCTCAATCAGTAGGATCACCGGAAAAGCGCACAGAAATTATTAATTTTATCAACGACCAGAATATTGACGTCTTCTTCCTGACAGAAACTTGGTTACATTCCGCAGGTGATGAATGTAAGTGCGCGAATTTAACACCCAGCAATTACTCCATCAAGTCGTTCCCCCGCAACTCTCGCAGAGGTGGAATTGCTGTAATTACAAAGAATTCCATGATCAAATGCCTTAAGTACAACACAACTTTCAATTTCTGCCACACATCGTTTGAACTAGTCCAAACAACGCTCACACTGGAACAATGGTCAGTCCATTTTTTTCTGTCTCTACCGTCCTCCTCTTAGTAGAAAAAACAAGCTGACTGGAGCAGTTTCCAAATCTTCTAGAATATGGAAATTCGATAGGTGGCAACCTAATTATTCTTGGAGATTTCAACTTTCACTTTGACTGTCCTGGTCAACCACACATGTCAAAACTCCTAGATTCCATTCATGTTTTCAGTCTTAAACAGTCAGTTAACCATCCTACCCATAAACGTGGTCACATTTTAGACTGGTTTTTTTATAGACCTGATGATAATATTCTGCAATGCACCCTTGTATCCCACGAACTTGCATCGGATCACCTCTGCATTGTATGCTATCTCGACGTATCAGTCTCTAACCCTCCATCTCTATTTGCTACTAAGAGAAACCTCCGTATGACAAACAGAACCAAATTCATGCATGACATCCAAGAAAACCTAACAACTTTCTTACATCCAACAGCGGAACAACTTGATAACTGCCTGCGTTCATTCCTTGAAAAACATGCCCCAGGCACCAAATGCAGAGTATCAATAAAAAAAGTGTTCTCCATGGTATAGCAGTGTTAGGGACCAGCTTCGCACTGCTAAAAGATATCGCCGAAAAGCAGAGAGGCTATGGCTTTCCACCAGCCTCACTATTCATAAACGAATCTACGAAGCCGCTAAGAAAACGTCACAAACATAGTCCATTTAGCCAAATCATCCCACTACAGTACTAAAATCACAGAGTTCCAGCTGCAAAGAGCTCTTCGTTATAATTAACAAATTAATGTCAAGGAACAAATGTACACCACTTCCAACAACCTTCTCTCCACTAGACCTACCAGACCAATTTGCAAATTTCTTCGATGACAATGTACAAACCATTAGAGATTCACTTGACAGCAGAATTTCAACTAATTCGTCACCATACATTTATGATGCAGAATTTCAGCGGCAACCGTTAGGAGCATTTGAACCTGTTTCTATTGATTTAGTACGGACAATCGTGATGAAAAGTGCACCAAAGTCATGTGAACTTGATCCGATTCCGACATCACTGTTGCTTGAGTGCTTAGACCCAATATTGCCTTCACTAACTGATGTTATTAATATCTCTCTCTCATCTGAAGAATTCCCATCATTTTTCAAAACTGCCATCGTAAAGCCACTGCTGAAGAAACCAACACTTGACCATAACGATTTAAAGAACTACCGCCCAGTTTCTAATCTCCCATTCATATCAAAAATCTTAGAAAAGGTTGTTCTAACTCAACTTGTATCTCATTTGAATTCAAACAGTCTTTTTAGCAATGTACAGTCTGCATATCGCACTTGCCACAGTACGGAAACTACTCTTCTGAAAGTATTTAGTGACATTCTATCTGCTTTGGATAGTGGAAAGATTACAGTCCTCACTCTCCTGGATTTATCTGCAGCATTTGACACAATAGACTATATTACTTCACCGTCTCCAGCATGTATTTGGCATTCAGAATATAGCCTTACAGTAGTCCAAGTCCTACTTAGTTAACAGGACACAAATTATATCTGCAAATGGAATACACTACAGCCCAGTTGACGTATGTTGTGCTGTTCCACAGGGATCTGTTCTTGGACCTGTTCTCTTCATTCTGAATACTCAGCCGCTCTCAAGTGTCATAGATCATCACCTAGTGTCGCATCAATTGTATGCTGATGACACCCAAATATACAAATCTAGCCACCCAACTGAAGTTGATGCTACCATCCATGGAGTAGAGAAGTGCATTTCTGATGTGAAATCATGGATGACATGTAACAAGCTGCAGATGAATGATGATAAAACTGAGGCTATTCTGATCACAACACAATGACTTTCTCATTCACATCCTTTACCTCAGACAATAAATATCAGCAACACCAATATTAAATTCTCACAGTCAGTACGGAACCTAGGCGTTACTCTAGATAGTACTCTCACATTACACCAACATGTCATGAACATATGCAAGGCTGCATATCTTGAATTGAGACGCATCAGTTCCATTCATAAATACCTTTCAGATGATGCCACTAAAACACTTGTGTGTTCATTAGTACTTTCAAGACTGGACTATTGTAATTCAATTCTGTCTGGTTCGTCACAATATTTACTCCAGAAACTTCAAAAGTTCAAAACAAAGCTGCACGGATCATCTTTAGAGTACCTCGATTAGAGCACACCTCACCACTGCTCTGTACCCTACATTGGCTATCAATTCGATACAGAATCGAACACAAAATTTGTTCTCTGTGCTATGTTTCATTGACAGACTCCAGTCAAACATACCTATCCAGCCTCACCCATGTGTATACACCAGCTAGATCCTTACGCTCTTCTTCTGATAATCGTATACTCATTGTTCCCAAGGTGAAAACAAAGTCATATGGACAACGTTCTTTTGCACACCAGGGCCCAGCGACGTGGAACGAATTGCCCATTGAAATTAGACACAAAGACACAGTGGTCCGTTTTAAAAGTGCTCTTAAGACTCACCTGTTTCGACTGCAGGGACAATCTTAGCGACCTAATCATATTGTGCATCTTAAATGTTTTCAGCATGTTTTTATGTTTTCCAATTTCATTGTTTTTGTCATTGTTGTTCTGTAGTGTAGTCATATCATTATTGATCGTTTAAAGCGCTTAGAGCTTCATAAGATTAGGCGCTATACAAAGTCCTCATTATTATTATTATTATTATTATTATTATTATTATTATTATAACAAGTCTTCAGTCATCTTGATTTTACTCCGCGTGAACAACAAACTTAATAATTTAACCAGGTCTTACCTTTGCTGCAACAATATATTTTAATCTAACATACTCTCAAGTCACTCCTCTACATACTTGCATGTGAAATAGACTATTTTAGTATCTGGCATGAATTTTCAAACTGCCTTTAAGTGCAATAAAAGTCCAGTCAAAAAGTTCAAAAATAGATTTCCCGTTCTAACAATCTGCTTGTGTGTACAACATTTTGATCTCGGAACTGAGTGGCTCATACAATTCGTTGATTCTTACTGCAAAAGACTAAAACTGGAACGACTATGATGCACAATACAGTCGGGTACAATGGGGTTTTGAGCTAATGAAACGTTTGCCCCTACTTGATCCAGATTTTCCTCCTCCTCATCATCATCATTAAAATCGGTCCACACATTGTTATTGTGAACTTAATAACTACTGTTAACAGAAATGTCATTTATCGCTGCTTAAAAATTGTGGCGTACGCTCTAAGTTATTTTCACCGTATGTCCCAAAAGGTCATGAAAGTTACAAAATTAAATTGCTTTTGAAAGTTAATCTAAACAATAAATTCAAAATTGAATGGTATACACGACTTGATCCAATGTATGTAAGACTTATTTCGTCATAGAGGTTAACAATTATTCATACACTTATAATTGCTGAATCAAAACGAATAATTGTAACAATCTGTATAAATGACCTTACATCAAACAGGTAAGCAAAGAAAGTAGAAGCCAATTTACCTTCCGATCATGCACATATAATATATATTTTAAAAGATTAAATATATCTCAGAATTGAAGTTAATTCACTACACACCGCTGAATAAGTGTTTATAAGCTTCTAATTTTTTAAGTTAAAATTCAAATATGTATTTAAAAATTGCTTAAATGTCTTATGTGACAGTCCTTAATTAATACATTATATGAACTGTGCTGCTCGTTAAAGTGGTAAAATGTAGAGCGTTTCGCTTAATGATGTATTATAACATTTGATAACTGAAAACATCTATCATTTCTGTGTATTAATCGATCCTCAAGTCATCGAACCATTAGATCGCATTATCTGATACTTGTAATACTAAGCGCGCCGTTAAATATGCATGTTTTGTACGTATACACAGCTTATCGCAACTTAATTGTCTCTAGCCGCTGTATATTAGTTGTGTATACTATTTAATCTTGCAATCCCAATATTATTGCACTTTCCCTTGAGACGACAAAAAGCCTGCCTATGATGAATTGCACTAAATGGGGCTTCCAAACAATTAAATGAACTGGACCAACTTTACGAGTATAGAAGCGTTCGTTGGTGACTGTAAAAACCATTAGGCGAAAATGCTATGACACGTTCGAACCATAAAAGTGAAAAAAAGAGTAGAGTGGATATAACTGCATTTAGCATGGAATTCAGATTGCACATTTTTATGTCTATACATTGTGTATGTTGTATATATTTTAACATTTAATCACTACTTTGTGGCTCGTATACAGCAGTGCGTGTAATAATGTCGACCTTGGACAGCCAATAGCAAAGGTGCTTTATCGTTTGATATATAAACTATAGCGTAATAGAGTTCTTTGAAGATTTGATTAGAGAAATCCTACGGTATGAACATAAATCCCACAGTAAAACTCTTATCTTCTCTGATCGACTTTAGCATCATTGAATCGAACCTTAAAACTGTTTCGTGATAGGTACAATTCGACCATAATCAGCTTCAAGTGACAGAATGAATGATATTTCACCGAAGAAACGCTTTATATAGACTTCTGAGATAATATTAGTAAAGCAGCTGAATTATGAAGGACGAACTAATATGTATAGATTTAATTAGCTTTATTTTTGATTTTTGCAAATATATAGAGAAATTGAGTTCAGCTATTATGTGAGATATTAGACTTGGTGGTGGGGGCAAATAGAAAACCATGCTTATATTGTGACATTACATATCCGTACTGTTTATAACCTATATCACGTTAGTGTGTCAGACTTCGTAAAATAAAATTGAAAATGGAAATTGGCGCAGAACATATAATGCCCATTTTGGCCCACCCAGTACGAATACTAGATACTTTAGAGAGCACAGTTCAAAGTAATGCTCTATTTTCAACTCAGTCCATCTTGCAAAGAAAGGCTACCAGATTGTAATTAAAAATGGAATAGGTCATATACCCCTTGAAAAAAATTAAATCAAAAATAAAAATTGTACAAAATTATAAATCTCAATGTTTGAGTTTGTTTTACTCTTCCTGTGTAGTTCTTTTTATAAATACATTTGCCGCTGTTATGTTTAAGATGATCAAATGTCAATTTCCTGGTGGCTTCGGAATATTTCTGTTTTTGATGCAATGCCATTTTTAATGTTGACGTTGCCCAAAATATGCCCTTTTCAATATTAAAACTGTTTTTAAACCGTTCCGATATAAACTGGAGTCGTTGTGTGCTCACCACCCAGACCTTTCTGATGGTTGGAGCTTGTTCTTTTGACTTGAAAGCTTTCTTCACACAGACTATCATATTCGTGGAAAAAGGTTGACCGTGAGGACTGAAAATATTATATACTGTCTTAACAGCACACGACCGTAAATTTCTACCATAGATCGATTGAACTAGTTCAAACAACACTCATACTGTAACAAAGGTCAGTCCATTTTAACTGCCTCTACCGCCCTAATCCTCCTAAGAGAAACAGGCTGACTGAATCTCTCCTTTTGAAGCAGTTTCCAAATCCCCTGGCTATTGGAAATTTGATATGTGGCAACCTGATTATTCTTAATTTTTTCAACTTTCACGTTGATTGTCTGGAACCCATACACATCAAAACTCGTTGATAACATTCATGTTTTCAACCTTAAACAGCCAGTTAACCAACCCACTCATAAACATGGTCACATTTTAGACTCGATACATCATAGACCTGATGATAATATTATACGGTCCACCCTTGTATCCCAAGAACTTGCATCAAATCACCTCTGCATTATTTGTCATCTGTAGGTGTCAGTCCCTAAATCTCCACCTGTTTTTTTTGCTACTAAGAGAATCTACCGTATGATATATAGAACCATATGAATGCATGAATCCAAGCAAACCTAACAACTTGCTTATCTCCTACAACCGAACAACTCGATAACTGTATGCGTTCATTGCTTGAAAAACATGTCCCAGCCACCAAGTGCAGAGTTTCAATTCAAAAGTGTTATCTGTGGTATTGCAGTGTCAGGAACCAACTTCGCACTGCTAAAAGAGACCACCGTAAAGCGGAGAGTCTTTCGCTTTCTACCAGACTCACTATTCATAATCAAATCTATGAAGCCGCTAAGAAAAACGTCACAAACGTAGTCAATGCAGCGCTATTATCCTACTACAGTACTACGAAGTTTTACCTGCAAAGAGCTCTTTGAGATTACTGACAAGTTAATATCAAGGGACAAAATACATCACTTCCAACTACCTTCTCTCCAGTCGAACTTATGGACATGTTTGCAAATTTCTTCCGTGACAAGGTACAAGCCATTAGAGATAAGATTGAGAACACAATTTTAGTTGACTCATCTTTACCATATAGTTGCAATACAAAATGTAAGCTGCAACCGTTAGCAGCATTTGAATTTGTCTATGTCGATTAGGTACGTAAAATAGTGATAAAGAGTGCACAAAATTCATGTGAAATTCATCAAATTCAACATCACTACTGCTTGAGTGCTTAGCTCCAATATTGCCTTCACTGATGTTTAATACAGCTCTCTCATCATTTTTCAACACTTCATTTGTAAAAACCAACACTCGACCATAACGATAAAAAGAACTACCGCCCAGTTTCGAATCTACCGTTAATATAAAAGGTTGTTCTCACCCAACTTGTATCTCAGCAGAATTAAAATAGTCTTTTTAGCAATGTACTGTCTGCATATCGCCCTTGCCACAGTAATGAAACAGTCTTCTGAACGTAGTTAATGACATTCTCTCTGATTTGTATAGCGGAAAGATTTCAGTCCTCACCCTCCTTGATTTGTCTGCAGCATGTAACATAATAGACCATGACATATTACTTCACCGTCCCCAGCATATTTTGGCATTCGTAATACAGCCTTAATGTGGTTGAAGTCCTACTTAGGATACAGGACACAAATTGTATCTGCAAATGGAATACACTACAGCCCATTTGATCTATGTTGTGGTGTTCAACAAGGTTTGACCTGTTTTTTTTATTATATACACTCAGAGGTCTCAACTATCATAAATCATCACCCAGCGTCTCACCATTTGTACGTTGATGACACCCAATTATACAATTCTAGCCACCCAACTGAAGTTGCTGTTACCATCCAAGGCGTAGAGTAGCGTATCTCTGGTCTGAAATCATAGATGAAATGTAACAAGCTGCAGAAGAATGATGATAAATCTGAGGACATTCTGATCACAACACAAAGCCTTTCTCAGTCACATCCTTTACCTCAAACAATACAAATCAGCAAAACCAACCTCAAATCACACTGCAGTACGAAATCTTGGAGTTACACTGGACAGTGCTCTCATATTGCACCAACATGTCATGAACATATGCATCGCTGCATATCTTGAACTGAGACGCATCAGCTCCATTCGCAAATATCTTTCAGTTGATACCACTAAAGCACTTGTCTGTTCATTAGTACTTTCACGACTGGACTATTGTAACTCAATTATGTCTGGTTTATCGCAATATCTACTCCGGAAACTTCAAAAACGTTAAAAACACATGTGATCTGCTCATCCTTTTAGTACCACGACCAGAGCACACCTCTCCACTGCTCTGTATTCTACCCTAGCTATCCATTCAATTCAGAATCAAGCACAAAATGTGTTCTCTGTTCTACGATTCATTGACGAATTCCAGTCCAACATACCTATCCAGCCTCACCCTTGTGTACACACCCACCAGCAAAATACGTACGCCTCTCTTCTGACAATGTATACTCATTATTTCTACTATGAAAACGATGTGATATGGACAACGTTCTTTTGCATACCAGGACCCAGAAACGTGGAACGAAAGCCTATTGAATATAGACACAAATGCACAGTGATTCCTTACAAGAGTGCTTTCAAATTTCACCTTTTGCGACTGCAAGAACAAACTTAAAGACCTAATAATGTTTCCTACCTTGACAATTTTCAGCATGTTTTTATGTTTCCTAATTTCATATTGTTTTCTTTTTGCTTTGTGTTTGTAGATATTATATATGTGTTAGGCGTTATTCAAAGTCCTCATTATTGGTATTATTATGTTTCGCATAAAATTTGAGAACTTAGGTATATGCTCGTGATCAAAGAGGAAGTGTTTTGAATCTAATATTAGCTTTATCAATGTTTCCTTTAATTACCTTTAATGTGACTACATTAATATCAACTTGTTCGGCCAGCAATTGTATTAGAACAATTTTGAAAGATTCTTTGACATATACGTTTTGTGAGCCAGGACCTGTTCCAAAAGGATCTGCTGATTAGCAGTTTTGTAACCAAGAGACAGACGTCCCACAATTCACAACATGCCACCGAAAGACTATTATATGCGTCAAATCCACTGGCAGCTTTTCTTAGAGCCAACCATGTATGATAGTTGTCATGACTACTTTTATAATTTGGTGGCACTTCATTTATTGTAGACTTGTCCATGCTGTACAGGTTCTGTATTTCCAGTTTGTTGACAAGCGCTAATACTGATATGACCGTTGTGAATTAAATTAGATCTGTTGTGTGCTTACCACTTAATGACCTACATATTGCAAGAGTTGTGTGATCAGCGTTTTGTTTTTGATGTCATTGACGGTGCTAAATACATTGCGTATAGTTAGTTCATTCTGTGGACGGGAAAAAGCTGTGTTGGCAACGAAATCGATATCTACTTAAATTTACGCTTTGCAATAAGCTGGTCATCCATTTTCTTTAGGAAAGATCAGGAAAGCGATACATTATCATTGTGGTTTTACTGAATCATGATACGTCAACGGTGTTGAAAATATATTTTTTACCCCTTGAGTAAAGAACAGCTGTACTTAAAGTTTGTCAGAAGACATCAACTGTTTCAACAGAGCAAAACTTTCTTGATATTTCTCTACATTTATAGCTATCAGCTATTTCTGGATTTGATAAATTGTATAGAAACTCTGGATTACATTTTCCAAAGTTAGATTATTTTTAAATAAATCGAAACCGACAGACCGGAACAAACCTCACCTTAAACTAGGGTTTAATCAATTAGAAATTCCTTAACAGGTAACGAGTGATACATTAGTGAACCGATTAATGGCAGTCTGAACTGTTTTGGGGGCTCTCTACTGATATAAACTTCTGAAAACGTGGTAGGTGTAAGATGAAGTTCTTTACATTTGTAACATGCACAGTGCAGTGAATGTTTATATATCTCTATGTAACCTTCATGTAATGTGGTTGAAATTTCATTGGATATTTTACTTCTGGAAATTGTAAGTGTTCGAAGCGCACAGTTAACTAAAATGATTGCTCACTTGTGCTAAACAAAATTAGCATGAATTAGTCTAATAAAAATCTTTAGCAGTTATTAAAATAGGGAGATTTACTTTTGCCAGACTAGACAATATCAGTTTCTGAGAGTGCAATGAATGGATTACCAAATATATAAAAGGTAGAGAAAGCTTTACTACTCATTATTTACAATTTTCCTCTGACGTCCAGAACGTGAAAATGACCAAGTGGAGCAACCAGGTTTGTGAAAGGTACATATTTGAAGTAAGGCCAAACTGTATACTCTAGTACACATATTACACCCATCAGTCATTTATCAAAATAAAGGGAATTAACGGTTCTTTAAATTGTACCTAATACATACAAGTTCCTTTTCAAATAGCCAGTATAACCAGTGATGACTGTCCTGTTCTTTCAAATTATAACCATATGCAAAATAGGAAACTGGTGAGCGCCACTTAATGCAGATAATGGGAACTAGTACAGACTACTGTTTAATCGAAGCCTTCAATTTATAAAATAAATTGAAACTTACGTCTTATGCTTGCTGATATAAAGTTATTTGGTTTCTTTGTTTCATTAGGATTTTTAACGTAGCTTTAACAATTTTTCAGACATATGGCTACAATGTCTGCAGTGAGGCAGTTTATAGTGATATCTAGGACTGGATCATCATGCCGCAGACATATAGCATGATGTCCCACCCAGTCACATTATCCTGACACCAGGCCGACCAGTCCTAACACTAACCTCTTAATGCTGAGCGTCAAGCGAGGCAGTTGTTAGTACCATTTGTGTAAGTCTTTGGTATGACTCGGCCGGGGATCGAACCCACAACCTCCCGCTTCCGCGGCGGACGCTCTAACCACTAGGCCACCAGAGCGGTCAAAAAGTTATTTGGAGTGTACCAGCTAAACATAAACTGAACAGTTCCTAATGTAGATTTTCTGTTCAAGTTCTATGTTCACAATTTATACCCCTGAAATGAATGATCAAACTATAGAGACACCAGGGTTCCCGTGACACAGATCGTACACACTCTAAAATTGGTGAAAGTCTACCTTTCGACTTCGTGACAACAGCGTGATCATATGGACAACATACAAATGTTATACTAATTCCATTTTATTTATCGGGGAGAATTATGGAACAATGAATCCAGTCCGAAACGTCTCATTACTGGTATCAAGTATAATCCGTTGTACCTTGAAACAAATGGAATTATTATGTTTGTTGATTTCTGAATTCCGGGGAATACTGTAAAGAATACATAGAAAACCTCTACAGGTGCTTGCTCTCTTTGTTTTCCGAAATACCAAAGTAAGATTAAGAAGCTAAAGGACGTGTACATTTGTTAAGTGTTTCATTCAATATCTGTCGTCACTAACGGAATTTGTCTTTAACGTTAATTCTTTTAAAAAAGTACTACAAGTCCGATTTTAGTCTCAATAACTTCAATATCACATACGTTGACTTATTTATTTCATATAGATCATTTCGGGAAACATACTAGGTACAGGAATTTTAAAACATTCGGAGTTGAATAGTCCCTTTAGTGTGTTGTAAACAAAAGCTTAAGGGTTTACTATATTAGTTATGTCGCATACTTTAAATATTATCAAAAATGAATATAATAGTGTCATATTGTCTGTGGGTTTACATAATTTAGTCGCATTTCAAACCTTTTGTCTAACTATTGTTAAATATTATAAGGTATAGTCAGGATAAACGAAAGAAGATCTCATCGTTTTATCTACCAGAAAAATGAAACCATTTGTAATAAGAAGCTTGCATTTCTCGGCATAGATTTATGTGATTCAACTTCCTTTTTTCTCTGTTGTCAGATATTTAAAAGGTGGTGTATGAACCGTACCATAACGATCCAATATTTCACGAGGTTCTATCGAAAGGCGTAGGTGGGGATTGATTAGGTAACCGTCCTCGTGACTGAAAATGTGCATGCTTACTGCCATCAACTACGTGTCACGAGTCAACTGGAAGGAAGAACTAATTGATAAAAGTTAACATTGACGTATAGTTAATATGATCACCAGACTGGATGCTAATGCTAAATGACAATGAATTGTTGCATGACATAATGCATTGCCACTCAGCAATAAAGTTCGAATGACGTTGTCACCTGTTAATGGTGTAATAGAAATTCTTCTAACATGTCCACAAAGTGAAACAAGTAGCAAACAATGGTTAATACGACTGCTTCTCGATAACGCCTTTGTATTGCTCTGACAGGCTTTCAATTATTCAGTCAGCTTAATCAGCCAAGATCTATATGTGCTGATTTCATTCGAGATGAATTTGATTTAAACATTTAGACATGTTTCTTTTGTATCTTCATTTAAATGTAAGAATGACGCCAATAATTAGTGATTTTGTTATATACACCTAATGCACATTATATTCCTGTTAATGATGCACTTTACAATGTACATGAGTATACAATATTCATGATGGTGTCATTTAAATTGTCATAATATCCAATCTGATTAAACTCAGGATTCCGCTGTTAATCGTGTAATTCTGACAGCGAGCGCTTAGGAGCAAAGTCTAGTAAGCAATGTTATTACCATAATCGCTACTTGTATCAGCCAATGAGATGAAATCTTACATCTTCGCGTTTGGAGACAGGGCACAGTGGATGAAGTCCATGTATGTATACCGAAAGATTTGTTTTTCACAGTGTTAGTGCGTGTAAAGCAGCTCCCATCCTTCTACACTTGTCTTTAAAGACGACACAGTCTCTTTCCTTGCTTTGGTTTATTTGCATTATTATTCTTATGAGAGTTGAATAATCTGGGCCTACAATGGTGGCCTTATATTAGATTAAAATAACGTATTCCATACTTATTCTTATGAAGTGTGTGGTCTATATATCCATACATAGATACAGAAATATATACAGTAATGATTTTCACTTCGGTAAAGATGCAGCATAACATGTATATATATATATATATATATATATATATATATATATATATATATATATATATATATATATATATATATATATATATATATATATATATATATATATGGATGGAAGACAATCCTAAGGTACAATACATGTTTTACGGTGCAACAGAAACTAACCCACTGTGTCTGGACGTGAACTCTCCATATCATGACGGCATAAGTCTCATTGGTCTAGACTCTCCATATTATGACAGCATACCTCTCATTGTTCTAGACTCATATGAAGCATTACAATATTAAATATAAATATTGTATTATAAACAGTATACCAATATCAAGTATAGGCGAAATATGAAAGATGAGAGCAGGTGCAAAGAAGGAAGCCACTGAATTGCATTATTAATTCTGGTTACATTGGCCTTAAGACAGGTGGTTAGACGTATTGGTATTGATTGCTACGATTCTTAACATTGCAAAGGGTCCATTTGCATGTCTTCATTGTTTCACAGTTATTCTCGATCATATATAGATGTTGCTATTTTATATTTTTTCTTGCTGCAGTCTTGACGTTGAGGTAATGGTCATAACATTGGTATGCAACACACTGTCTAATATGTGACTTTAAAGTTTCATTAAATATCGCCAGTTTCCTAAACACCGTATTTCAAATACACGTTACAAAATCACATTTTTTCTTGCTTTAATCAACGTGTATTACGTTCAGAATTATTGAACATTCCTTTAATGGCAAAACGTAATTGAAATGTAAAGACCGACATTTTTGTAAAGTTCTCAAGTGAAAGAATATATTAATATATAAATTACTGAACCTCAGTAAGAATGTTTAGAAAAACATTTGGATTACGTCTTTTAAAAGCTACGAAACATTTCAGTGATATTTAGTATCGTGATGAAAGCTACGGACTAAATCGACCAATCAATCTCTTTGGACAAAACATTTTTTTACGGTCTAAATCCACCACATCAACGTCATTAGACACAACTGTTTACCTTAACATATATCAGTATAAATTATTATCAACTAATATAGTTTTAGCAAACGTTGTTCTCAATAAACATGTTTTAATATTAAAAACAAATATGAAATTATAATAAAAATAATTTCTTGCTCAGATTAAACCAAACCATCACCATAATTTCCGCAGTGTGGCAGTTTTGTGTCGATATATAGTACTGAAGTGTATTGCTGCGGACATGTTGCATCCTGTCCCACCCAATCACATTATCCTGACACCAGGCCGACCAGTCCTAACAATGGCCTCTTAACACTTAGCGCCGAGCGAGGCAGCTACTATTTCCATTTTTATTCGATGACTCGGCCGACCTCCTTAATTTGTTTTGAATACCAATATTTTCAAGAGATTCAGAATTAGACACATTCCAAACAGTACATAAGGTGGCACAACTGTGCTCGTGAGAAAATCATAATACATATATCAAACTGCTATGGATCAATTCCGAATATATGTCTGGTCTAAAGTTTTAAAACAATTGTTCATACGAAAGACAATTTTATACCAGATTTTTGTTTATTCCTCCCTAGGGTTCGAATGTCTACTCTAATGATGCTTTTGATGAATTAAGGATAATATACTGATCATTCTGTATGAACATCACGTGTGTCCTTGTTAAGTGACTGGAGCAGCTGCGCGTCAGATGATGATTTTAATACATGTTCAAACAAGAACATCATCAATGATAACCATGATCAAATTTCTTTTGATTAGATGCATGGCGTATAGAGTCTCAGTACTATCCCAATGAAATTCATACAATGATATACAAATAGTCAAAATAACTATGACAATCTCATTGTAGCACTTGTCAGATGTTGCGATATGTATTTGACCAACTAAAAACATCATATGACCAAGGAATAGGCAAATGCACAAGGATAGGAAGAATATCTATCTAGTAACTACTGAAGAAGGTTGAAAATTCTATTAATGATTGTGTATTCATGAATTTTGTGCCGTGGTCTCTGACATTTATAATGTAGTAACATTTATACAATGCTGGCAAATAAGATTGTGGATGTCTTATAAAACGAATATATTTATATAGTATTTGAGGTAAGTAACGAATATCGATAGACATAGAGTAAATGAGATTTCTAATGACACTGAGTGTTTTAGATGATGTAAATACAATTTGTACAAATAGGAACAGCAAGAATATATCCCAATAAAGTTCATAGCTTTTGTATGTGAATATCAGCTAGAAATGATTTTGATACTACTAACATCTCACTCACCACCAAGTACCTCAAAGTAAGAATGGCATTCTTTATGCTAGTAAAAATGAGACGAAATAAATCATAAACTTTGTAACTGTTTTAATCCATAGATAAACCGCATTTTTCAAATCAATACTAAACAATTTGAAATATCGATCGGAATGAGCACCTTTTTATGTAAGGCAATCTCCTCAAATGCGTATTATGAGGAGACAGATACAAATTAAGAACCTTTTAATGTAATGTAATCTCCTCAAATGCGTATTATGACGAGACAGATAAAAATTACAAACCTTTTAATGTAGAACACAGTACACGGTACGAAACGATCAAATCTCTTCTGTCTGAAGAAGTACACAACGTACGAAGAAATTTGTAATCTAATATAAACCATGGTGAAGAATCCAACTAGAATGATTATTTGAAAGGTACCGGATAAAAGTTTCCTCCTGTTTTTGCAAACGTTTAAGCTTGATTTAAACGAAGATGTTTTCCCAGGAAAATTACTTACAGTGTTATTCAGATTGATACATAATAACAATGGAGATAAATCAGATCCTGCAAATACATACCTATTTCTTTCATGCGTTTTCTTATTACTGACTTTACTGCTCTGGATGAAAACAAATTACTCAAAAAAGAACATTGCATTTGAAGACATAAAACATTGTCTTGTGACTGTGGATATTATTAAGCTTTCAATAAAGCATGGTGGTTTGATGTATGCAGAAAATTGATCAACACAGCTGTAAATGGTATAGCACTGAATATAGAAGTGAACACGTATATCGTTGTTCAGTCTAGGATCTTCCATGGTGGAAGGAGATCAGATATATTAACATAAAATCAATTGATTAGGCGAGGAGAAATGTTCCTCCTGTATTATTTACCTTGTATCTTATGACATCGATAATACCTTGTCTGAGTTTGAATTGTAATGGCATGTAGTGTTATTTACTGGACTGATATATAGTGAGATATTTGTGTCGATTTATTTTACTCCATGCGGATGACACCGTTGCACGAGATATGAAAAATAATCTTGATAGTTTTAAATCACTGCCAAACATATAAGCTTATCATTACTATGTGCTGACCAAAATAATGAAGTTTGGCAAATGTAGGAGTATACAAAATGTTAAGTTCAAATTAGGAGATTTGAAACTTGAAATTGTCAGAAATTATAAATATATATGATTGATACTTACTAAAACAATGGTAGATATTTTTTGAGAATTAAGAATCGGATTAGTCAAGCCACGAAAGTCACGGACATTCTTAAAGAAAGGAATTGAAAGTTTACTTTACTGTTGACTGTCAGCATACACATTTTTATATGACGATAATAAAAAGTATTGTTTATTCTGATCTATTCTGGGGCTGTGAAAAATTAGAAATGATGAAACGGGTTCATTTAGACTCTGTAATATATTTATTGAAATGTTTAAAAATAAAACTCACGTATATGCCTAAAGATGAATTTTATAGAACCCATCTACATTTACCAACACAAATGAGATAGGTGGATATTGGGTAAACATTAATCATTAACGGTAAACAGTCCAAACTATTTTGTATAATGAATGGGAGGTTATATTACAGGATTACAATAGTGGTCTAGACGTATGTAATTGGACAGAGCATTCGTAAAGTCTCATCGGAAGCTGAGTTTCAATTTACTTAGTTCAATCAAATTCTTCCAGATAAATCCTGGCTATCATTTTAGAAAGATATGATCGGTTTATCCGGACATCGGAATCATCCATTACTAACCCGACAAAATCCAATACATATATAATTTATAACACGGAATTAAAATTGGTATATTATTTATTCTACGATCATTCCATCAAGATATTAGCCCATACATAAAAGACTGTGTACACTTTGCGAGCGAAACTCCGCTTGTGACAATTTTAACTGTTTCTTTGAATGCAGCTATTTCCGAGAATATAAAAAGCAACCGCTCAATAAACACGTCTATTTGAAACGAAATGTACAAAGTTGAAAAAATATTGATTTCTTTAAAAGCTGGTGTTTAAAGAAACTTTTCCAAAATTATTGATATTGTTTTAAATCGTCTTTAATTTCTAATCAACTTCAACATATAACATTTAATGATAGAAAATGTATATGCTTCGCACCTTCTAACATGTGGAAACATGCTATCGGAAAAACCACAGAAAATTTGTGCCAGATTATTTTAAGAGGAAATCAGTTTAAGAGAACATACATTTCTGCCATCTTTTTTGTCATGACCCTGAATATATTTTAGACCAGTGAGCAGTGATCATCATACATTTATCTTTGTAATATAAAACAAAATAAAACAAAAAGTATTAAGATTTTCTCAAAAAAGTAAATGGGAATATGGTAGGAGTCGCCCTCATTGTGATGAGTCAGATAACATTTTCACGCGATGAACTTTTATTTCTACTTTCTGACGAAAAATCGGGAAAGGCAGGTGGAGTAGGTAAAATAAATTATTGACATCTCAAGTATAATGGAAATATATTTAGAGACAGAAGCGTATAGTGTTTGGAACCCGGGGACAAGATTCATTTTTAGCCCCACCCTCCTCCCCTCAACTCTGAAACCCAGTTTATGTCATCAAAAAAATCTCCATCACCCAATGTAACGCCAAGAAAAAACTAATGCATAGTTGAATATTTGTAGCCAAAATTTCCACATACAACCTATTTCAAAGCCCATTTTGGCGCCCCTACTAGTCTGGTGCCCAGAGACATATGTCCTCCTCTGTCACCCCCACCCACCCCAGCTACGGCTCTGATTAGAGATGCACTGATTACTCGTTTCAACTCTTGATTTTTTTATGCATGTTCTTGATCAACTTAAAGAAAGTCTGATATCAGAGAGGAAATTAAACAAAAGGTGATCCCATTACTTATAGAGCAATAACATTTCTTCTTGTCATTTGTAAGATTTTATAAAGATTTTAGTAAGTAAAATCAATAATGATCTTAAGTTAATCTATGTTTGCAAATAAATCAGTTCGAGCAGTGATGGCTTTAAAAAGGGTCTGGTTGTAAAACATGACATTCTTTTTAGTCCAGGTGTTGCTATGTTACTCTGATAAAAACCAATGATGTTGTTTGCAGCTTTGATAATGTATGAAATGATTTTAGGCAGTGGGCAGATGTTCACATTTGCCCGGGATATAGAAGACCCCGCCCTCCACGAGTCCCCTGCTGCCTTGCAGGTTAGGTTTTGGATAACCAAAGACTAGGGTGCAGAAGTAAAAGGAGCAAAACAATACAAGAAATCAACCAGGTAATCAAGAAAATCATGAAAAAGGAAAGGGAGACATCAATTGAAGAACAGTGTAAAGATATAGAAAACAATCTTAAGAACAATAATAGCAAAAAAGCATACCAACTGGTGAAAGAAAGAACTGACCAGTGTAAAACAAGGACGCTCCTCCATCATTCAAGATAAGAGAGGGAAATGTCTTACAGAAGAACAAGACATTCTTAAGAGACGGACAGAATATTGCTCAGACCTGTACAACCACAGACCTACAGAGGACCCAGACATACTCAACACCCCACCAGTGACCAACACTGACAACTACCCCATCCTTCGAGAGGAAGTAGAGGCTGCAGTGAAAGCATTGAAAAAAGGGAAGGCAGCAGGAGTAGACAACATCCCTGCAGAACTAGTCTAAGAAGGGGTGAAGCCATGATAAGCGCCTTACTAACAATCTGCAACAAGATCTGGCAGACAGGGGAATGGCCAACACCATGGACTCAGTCACTTATAGTAACTCTCCCGAAAAAAGCAGAACTATCGTACGATCAGTCTTATATGCCACCCAAGCAAATTCATGCTAAAAATCATATTAAACAGACTGAAGCCGCACGCAGAGGAAATCATAGCTGAAGAACAGGCAGGCTTTAAACCAGTGCGAAGAATAACTGAACAGATGTTTAACCTGAGAATACTATGTGAGAAATACCTCCAGCACCAACAAGACCTTTATCATGTCTTTATAGATTTTAAGAAGGCGTTTGACAGGGTATGGCATACAGCCCTTTGGTCCACCATGAAGCTGTACAACATCAATGCCAACCTGATCAAAGTCATAGAAAGCCTGTGCAGTCTGCTTCAACGGTCAAATAGGAGATTGGTTTAGGACAACTGTGGGAGTCAGACAGGGAAGCTTGCTTTCACCTACTCTCTTCAACATCTTCCTTGAAAGAATCATGACAGATGCACTGGAAGACCATGATGGAACTATCAGTATTGGAGGCAGAATAATAACGAATCTACGCTTTGCTGATGACATCGATGGTCTTGCAGGAAATGAGGAGAAGCTAGCTCAGTTGGTGGAAAAACTGGATAAGACAGCTACTGCTTTTGGTCTGGGAATCAGTGCGAAGAAGACCAAATTGATGACCAACAACACCAGTGCATCAGCACTGACATCATGATTAGTGGCTAAACACTGGAAACAGTGAATAAATTCAAGTACTTAGGAGCTATTGTGGCAGACGAGGGATCAAAACCAGAAATATTGTCCAGGATTGCGCTGACAATAACAGCAATGGCAAGGCTGAAGACAGTTTGGAAAGACAGAATCACCTCAGTCAGCTCAAAAATTAGACTGATTCGCTCCTTGGTTGCATCTGTGTTCCTATATGCCTGTGAGTCATGGACCCTCACAGCGGATCTCGAAAGGAGGATACAAGCTGTTGAAATGAGATGCTTTTGAAAGTTGCTTGGCATTTTATATAGAGATCATATCACGAATGAGGAAGTGGGAAACATAATTAGGCAAACCATTGGGCCCTATGAAGACCTATTGACCATTGTGAAGAAACCCAAAATGAAATGGTATGGACATGTTACACGATCAACAGGGCTTGCTAAGACAATCATGCAAGGTACTGTGCAGGGAGGGCGAAGGAGAGGAAGAAAGAGGAAAAGATGGGAGGATAACATCTCAGAGTGGACAGGACTAAAGCTGAGTAAGACAGTGAGATTACCAGAGAACAGATTGGAATGGAGGAAGCTTGTTGTCAGGTCATCAGTGGTGCCCCAAGACTAAGGGATAGATAGATAGATAGATAGATAGATAGATAGATAGATAGATAGATAGATAGATAGATAGACAGGTAGGTAGGTAGGTAGGTAGAAAGGTAGATAGATAGATAGATAGATAGATAGATAGATAGATAGATAGATAGATAGACATAAAGGATGTCCTATTGGTATTAACCCCAAAGTATGGAAAATGATTGTCAGCGTATACCTAAAAATGTTATGCAGTCATTATGTTTAAAAATTATTCCCGTTTTAAGAGGAACACACCATGCTGTATAGTCTTAGAATGATCTTCTTGATTTATTATCAACGTGTAAGCATGCTGTTGTATTTTTTCATCATTCTTCTTCGAGTCCTACAATAGTAACTGATATTCTTCTTTTAGGTCTCTCAATGTCAAACTTGGATCAGTCACAGTTAAGATGTGTCGTGTGCTCCATAAAGCATGCTTTGGATATACGTCCAAGAACATTAACATTGGGCGTTCAAAGCAAACCCGTCTGAATCCAAAATAAACGATATATAACGGTTCTTGGGTTTTAAGAGTGTTTTAGCAAATCGAATGAAGACATTTAGGTGTTAATGTGTCTATGCATAGCAGCAAAAGGCACAGAATATAATTCGAAGTAGTTTATTTAGTTTATTGATTGTGAAACAAAACCAAATAATCCATTCACGGCTACGATTTTGTAAGAAACTATTCAGGAACTTTCAAATCATTATCTCACGAGATATGACTGAGATTCAGGACGGCTTTAAGAAAGAATTAGGTACCATATTTATGGTACTTGCAGCTGGTCACCTCAAGGAGAATGCCAGGAACCTAACTCTAACCTGTACACGACATTTTTCAACTAGGAAAAAGGCCTTTGTGTATTGGCACCAACGGTCATCAGTATGATAATCTCTAACAAGCTTAATTATGCCTTCCCAGACCATGATACTGTGATTCGTATCAGATACTGAAGTAATAGCAAACTTTTCCGTCCTAAACGACTACAGACAAAGACGAAGTTAAGTTACAGGAAGTGACCTATTGTGGTCGTCTACTTACTGCTGAAGAATGATCCCTATGCGAAAACAGGGTCGGACATGAAAGAGAGATCGGATCATTTTTATGATAATTTTAATCGCCAAGACACAGGTAATGCACAAACATCCACATGAAAGCGTTGCATTGGGCCTACAATCACAGCACATGTCCAATAAGTACATGCAGTAGACAAGTTTACTGTCACAATCTGGCGACAGTATTATAAATGATTTTGCAGATGTGCATTAACGAATTCTGAGTCCCTAGTCAGCGAAGCTAACAGCCTATATACCGACGGTATTATAAGTAATTTTGCAGATGTGCATTAACGAATTCTGAGTCCCTAGTCAGCGAAGCTAACACCCTATATACATATTGCGACTCAAGATTCATTAAATATTAAGTTTTATAAAATATAAAGAATCAAATTAATAAATTATTCAACAGAAAGATTTCAATTGCTGCTCAGTACAGTTGACATAGCTATTAATATGTTTAAACAAATCCACTCATTCAAACTTTCTCGTTTTGATTGTGAGTAACTAATCTTTGTATTGTTCCTTTTACGCATCTTCTTAAATCTAACTTCACATTCATTCGTTCCTTCCTATTCCTTCTCTCTTGCATTATTCCTTCTACTCTCGCCTTCTCTTTCCTACTTTTTCTACTCTTGTGCTTCCTCGTGTTTGCACTCTGGAACCTACCTACCCACTATATGTGTGACCTTTCCTGTAACTCACTTCAACAACGCAGTTTGCTATCCAAGAACACAGTGACTTAAGTCTCACGCGTTTGTACTTCAGAATTACAGCAACATAAAATCTTAGAGATTTGTTCCCTTCCCTACCAATGGTGCATGTTTCTTGTTTAAAATTTATACCAATGCTCCCCAATTCAGTTTAAATCCTCTAGTCTACTACATACGATTGGTCCGCTTCCATAGTTTATTTCCGCGCCTAACATCTCACATTTGGCTGCTTCAAAATGGGATATATAAGAGATTGACTGTGCTAATGGCAATAATCAAAGCTGTTCAAAAGGTTTATGTTCCTATAAAACAATCATGGCAGCTCAAGACTGCGTAAAGCCAAGGTACGACCTCATGTCTCAGGTGGATGCGTATCCCAATTTCTGCCACCAACAGAGGTCATTACATTCATCTATCGCGGTAGCACATCAAGTGTGAATATTGTGCTTGATCATAGAGACGTCAGTCTGCAAACAAAACTGAAGGCTTTGACAGCCATTATGGTCACATCCCAACTATATGCTAGCGACACCAGAATGACACCAAAAAGCTGAATCTTATTCAGGTAGGCTTTCTGAGAAAGGTGACGCGGAAACGATGGAACGGCAAGGTCCCGGACTCTGAGCTTCTCACATTTTGAAGACTCTGATGATGGAACCACAGTTCAAATGGGTAGGCCGGGTCACCAATATGTCAGAAGAGCAATTACCTAATATCTTATAAGGCAAGCTGAATGAGATAAAGCAATCTCATGGTGATGAAAAGGATCCTTTAAAGGACTCGTTAAAAGTCAATCTTGAAACACTTCAACGCAGACCTTGAGACACGGGCAAATCTGGCATGAGATCTTCCCATCTGACGGAGATTCGTCCACACTCGATCTACATTCCTTTAAGTGAGAAGAATCGTAGATGTATTGCAGAAGCTCGAACAACGTAAATCTCAGAAATGTCCACATCCTCTGTTGTCCAACTACAATCAAGCGTCATCTCCTGTTCAGTGTGCAACTTATAGTTCAAAGCACAAAACTAACCTGATCAGACAATCGCGTACTTACAGAAAACAACAGAGGTCATCGTGTTATTCGACAAACAGCAATACAGTTTAATAGCAGGTCAATCTGGAAGCCAGCTGGGTAAACATGACGCAGTCATGATTCAATTCCATTAGAGAGACAGACAGAGACAGGGATAGAGACAGACAGACAGACAAACAGACAGAAACAGAGTGACAGAGAAAGAGAAACAGACAGTTACAGGGGAAAAGATAATAGAGAGATATTTATAATTACATTATTGGTAGAATTAAACATTTTAAGACATAATACAATTTGTAGGTTTGTTAGGAAATAGAACTTGTAATAACAATAGTCAATCAAATCTAACCTGTAATCTAGACTAGTATATGATGTTATTCTTTTCATTATCATATTAACCTATTAGATACACTGAATCTTAAAACATTTTGTATTACAATTTGATGATCGTATCGTGTGCTGTAGAACCATTATAATACTACTTCCGTGTCCAGTGGTTAGATAGATAAGACGCAATAAACTATTCTATTTACGATTTGATTGAACAAAATTTACAAATGTTACCATTGTTTAGAAACTATACAATGAAAGTTTTTGCAGTTATGTCTATTTTCTTTTTTTATATGACTAGACAACAAATATTGTTTTATGATATAAAATAGTTAATATCTCTTTTCAAGCCTCTTAGCCGGCAGCATGCCGAAATAATTTGCTTCCAGCCCAGCTGATTCTCAAATGACCTGTATTGTTTATAAACAATTGGAGAGCAGCTAGTATAAGCTAGTTTATGACTTCATGTGGGTTTCTTCAAAGCTTAATTGGTGAATATTTCCTTGAATTCGAAATTTATGAAAAGAGTTTTACAAAAACAAATAAAAGGAGATGTTTATACGTTGGGAGAGTTTATATATTTTTCACTGAGTGTATAATTTATAACATACTGAAATGTATTTACTTGCTTTCGCAGTCATATACGTGTTTAGTGAGTTTATTCTCTCCTTTAAGCAAGTATGCCATTTTCAGTCCGAACATTTTAGTGTATTAGCATCTTTCAATAAATTAACTCCGACTGAAATATTTACTTTTATTCAGTGATAAATATTATTGAGTCAATGTGTTATGTGCTGTTGAATTTGAATGTTATTGAATATTCAAAGAGTGAAACGAGGGTGATGTCCTTTTCTGAGTTAAGTACTGTGTGGTATTTTGGTATATGATCTGGCATCCTTGATAGAAAAAGAAGAATACGTCTATGTTAGTTATGTTGTTCTTTAGTTATACCTATATATAATGGTCCACTATATATATCCATCCAGCCTCAAATTGGTAATTCTTTATATACATACAATATCAAAGATTACAATGAGAGGCAGCTAAAAAATTGAGTTTTATAAGTTTTGTTTTCACGTGTAACAAATAGCAAGATATTTGAAGTTATGGATAGTTTTACTTACTTGAATTACCATTACAATGCTAAACAAACTAGATACAGAACTTGTATAAAACACTATAAATTAGGTTTCTAACTATTACATACGCACATACCCATAAACATTTAGGAATATTAATCAATGTTTCATATAAAAAAGAAGAAAACATTGCTTATTCGTATTAAGCCAGATGGAGGGCTGTTTTGTTCATTTGTATATTTCCCCATCAGAAATAAATATAATTTTATTGCCAAACGCATGCATTTCACAATTTATATAATGGCTATCTACGGTTGTAATTTCTGTGGGACTTTTATCTTGACTGCCAGGAATGAATCCATTTCACACACTCAAATGTTATGATACATGTTTAAGTAAACAAGCTAATCACATTTTATATACAAAAAGAGAAACTACTCGTAATTAGTTGTCCTTTGATGCAATTATGGAAGTTTGCTATCCATAAATACCATCTAAATGGTCTATAAGCGCGTTTTCAGGCTACATAAAAAATAAAATAAAAACAGATGTTTAAGTAAAGAGTCATTTTAATTCGTTTGCGGAACTATATCAAAGAATTCACATGGGAATTCGACTTTAAACTAACAGTGGTTTCATTCCATGTTTTAGAAATTTATATCATGAATACAGATTTTTCAATCAGAGAACAGGTCTAGAAATTCAAAATGTACACTTGCGTCTTTCAGTGCCAAGAAGTAGTCACTTGTAAGAGTTTTGTTCCTGGTTCTTCCGATCTAATCCACAGGTTATTTAGTAGACATCTTTACAATCATGTCTTATCATAGGCAATACAAATACGATTAAGCTTGTTAAGTTCGCGAAAGGAATGGTCTTTTATCGGATCCTGTTTTGTGAAAGCTCCTAACTTTCCTGAGTCATACATCGCATGTGACAAGGTAATTAAGAATCCAATGCCTTGATTCTGTTTTGCATATCTCTCGAGATTTCACTCATCGCGATGCAAATATCATTTCAGGCCGACGAAGGCGATAATAATCGTCCACTTCAGTTCGGACTATTATATAACTAAACCCTATTCAATCTAATGGCATACAAGTTCTGTTCCATTTTTATTTTTATTTTGCATATCTGGTTCTATTTTATTGAGCACGTTGTTTTCATATTGTTATTCAAAACCATGATTAAATTAGTAATGCCAAGTAAACTCTGGAGATTTGTCAAGCATTGTACCCAATATATTTGAGAGGTCTTTAGCACCGTACATCATTTCACAATGAATGTGTAGTGTGCATTAAGATACAAATAAAATCTTAAATGGTATTTATCATCAGTCTTTACCTGTCTTTATATTCCAGAGTTATTCATCGTATGAAAGTGACGGAATTAGATATAATAATGTCGGCAAAATTGAATGTTCAAATTCTAACGTTTGAAATGTTCATGTTTTCTTTCGTATTTTCTGTGTCGTTGAATTGACTTCTATCGTTTGGGCTTTGCAAGTTCTAAATGCTTTTCATACAATCGCAAACTCTGGTGGAATAACATGTATATATCAGGCAGTTTATTTTGTTATTTAAATCATATATAAGGATATATTGCTAACATCAGCACAGACTGGGTTGTTTCCAGCCTCAGTATTTATAAATTAATATAATTCGGAACATGTTCGGTGTTCGGGGTGCTCTGGGATAGGTAATACCTCTGGTGGGGGTACGAGGTGCTCCTTGGGGAGTAGCTCGTCCACCTTTAGTCCCCACCATGTGTTCAGCTGTCACCTGTGACTCAAAGCAGCTGTAGCATACACAGCAGCTACAGCACGGGAAACAGCTTCGACTTTCCGGCTAAACCAGGTTGAGTGTAGCCGACGGGCCTCAACCCTCGGTGAGGAATGAGCTTGCCTATCTTTGTTTGCAAGCCAGCTTCAATAGACCTGGCGCGAGAGATCAACTGAGTGATCCAACGGCCACGAAAGCGAATCTGCAAACGCTTTGTCGAGCGCGCATGACATGACAAGGCACTGAAGTAGTCCCCAGCCGTTACGAATCTTCGTACCACTGTGTTCTAACTACCAAGGCCGTGAGAGTGAGGCTGTCTGTTAAAGGCTGTTTCACTTAAATCTCCTTCATGCAGAGGTCATGTTGTGCACTAATCATTCATCTCCATCATCACACTCCTCGTTCCTTACCTGCACCTACCAAAATCCTACAGCAATGGGCGACTGCCGTAGCAAACGGTTGGAGATGACCACTGAGAGTTGTAGTTAGAGACTTGCACGTAGATGGCCATTGGACATGGGGTCGCTCTGCTCTGTGCCCAGATCAGCGAAACAGTTCGACATCATCCAAGGCGATTGTGAAAACCAATTCAGGACAATTCAGCCAACACTGTATAGGGAGGGGTCTATAAAAGGTGGTCGAATATTGCCCTTCAAAATCTAGCCTTGTTTCCGCGGCTGATAAGATCGTCAAAGAAAACACATCTCATTGGAGCATGGAACATCTGTACTCTCATTGACAACGAAAACGAAGCAAGACCTCACAGGAGAACAGCCATAGCTGCTAAGGAGCTTTCAGGCTGCCTGGCTATCAAATAAAGTCTTCTGAAGCAGCTTCCGGACCTGTCTGTTGGTATCATTGAGAGGCTAATGAAATTGCAACTGCCTACAAACGCCAAGCAACAATCATTCGCGCCTGGTCTCTACCCTTTAGAGCACAGACGAAACCATCGAGCAGAGCTATGTGGACCTCCACTCTGTACTGTGATAAGTTTCCGCTGACGACAAGTTTGTACTACTGGGTGAGGGGCCCGTGTTCGCTGAGATTATGGTCGATGGGAAGGCGTGCTCGCCAATGACAATCGACGCAAGAGATTACCAAGAGATACTTCGACTTTATTTCAAGCATCTTGTAGAACATCTTGTAGAATATAAATAACTTTATGTCTTTGTATGAAGCATAGCATTTTGTTAATATGCAATAAATATGGCATGTGTGTATGATCTAGATTTTTAACGTAGCTTTAACAATTTTAGTCATACCTCAATGATGTCTGCAGTGTATTATTTTAAAGTAATGTCTGGGACTGGGGCATCAAGCCGCAGAGATATAACATCATATCCCACCCAGTCACATAATCCTGACACCAGGCTGACCAATCATAACACCAACCTCTTAACGCTGAGCGCCAAGCTAGGCAACTGCTAGTTCCATTTTTATAAGTCTTTAGTATGACTCGTCACGGGTTCGAACCCGCAACATCCTGCTTGAGAGGCTGTGTATGCTCTAACCACTTCGGCCACTGGAGCGGTTCAGAAAATATGGGATATAATAATGTGATGCTTATTCACTAGTCTAAAATTAATAATAATTACGCAGAACATTATGTTTGGCAGAATCGAATTTATCCCGTTCATCAAGTAAATAGTCAATTTGTATCTGTATGCAGAATAGTAGTTAGTATGATGGGTTTATAGTGATTCGTCCCGAAGGCTCTTGTCACTGTTTTATCTCCCAATGGGGAGTTATTTAATTTATCCTGAGGGTGGGAATGGTGCCGCGCACCCTGCAGGCGTTTATGTGCTTATAATAGAAGCACTTATTTAGTTTGGCCGTCACCACGGGACAGTTATTTGAACTGCCTCTGGGTGAATGTAAGGCCGTAGGGTGGGTAGGAATAGAACCTACACACACCCACCCAATCCATCATGTATTATGAGTGCCTAACCATTCTGCAATAGCAGTGAAGCGAAGCGAGAGTAAAATAGTTTACTCATATCGCTTTTGTCTGCATAGTAAGGTCGTGAATGCACGATATATTACTGCAGCAGGAAGCAGTGGTGCGAAGAGCCAAGCACGCTATTATTAGTCAAATTCAGTCCAGTTATACTAATGGACAACCTAACAACCAATAATGTGTAAGCCACCTGTGCAATTTACCAAATATCTGAGTTAAAAATATTATTTATCATCCTATCAAAAATAGGGACTAGTACTAAGTGTACATGTGTAAGTCCCTATTGTATTTAAATTAAAGTGCCTAAGCGACACATAAAAGTGTAGTCAATGGTAGGGGAATTCGGTTATAAATTTGTTGAAGGCAATGCCAAAAAGGTCAAATTTGTCTTTTCAGGGCCAAATGGTTAGTCAAAGAGGGGTGCTCGATACCAAATGAGTCTCCTATTAATAATAAAAATGGCAATGAAAGTAGCCCTATTTGGGCTAGTACTCCACGGGTTGGAAGGTGGCCCTTCTGTCTTCCATCTCAGCAAGGAATGCGGCAGTTCTTTCTTCCAAGAAGGTTCGTCTGGGAAAGTAAAATCCGTGCTTCTTGGCGATATATGCTGCCGCATCTTGTAGGTGGTGGAGTGGCCTATCCTCAAAGGCCTCGTAGTAGTAGCTCCCCAAAATATTCAGTGCGTGATGCCACTGACTCACCCGTGGTGGCGAAGTTTGCATGGATCTAAAACCAATGTACTGGACCGCAGAGATAAAATTCGATGCCTTTTTCTTATTGGTTAATAAAGGTTCGAGTCCCATGTCGCTGCATAGCTTCGCCATTAATTTCTCTTTGTGTTCATCTGGCATCCGCACTGTCTTGACGGGCGACTCCCACTTGGCCTTCGGGCTTTCCTCTTCCAATATTTTATCCAGGTTCATTGCCGGACCTGGTGATGGAGTGGGGGGTGTAGATGTTGTTAATTTCCCCTTTTTCCCCTTATCCTTTCCTTTTTTCTTTTTAGGGGGTGGTGGCGGTGGTTCTGGAGTTTCCATTGCTGGTTCTAGTGGTATATCAATAGGAGAAGTGGCCGCTTCCACTGTTTCCGCTGTGATAAGATTCAGCATTCTGGTAGATAGTGTTTCTATCTGTTCTCGAAGAGCATGTAGCGTAACCTCTTGTACAGGTGAGTCTGCAATAGCCTCTCGTGTTACCTCTTCTTGAACTGCTGGTGGGGGGGTGGGTGGGCGGCGTGGTTGCTCGGTTTCCCGCCTTCGCCGTCGTCCATCTTGTCCTCTGTACTTTTTGGCCCCTGGTATGTCCTTGAGGATTTTTGTTTCCCAGATAAGCAGCAGAGAAGTTCTTTTCCCCGCCGCTCTTAGGCTCCAATTTGTAGCCATTTGCTGCCCCAAGCTAGATATTGCTCGAAGGGCCATCTCTGGTATTATTTCCATCGCTAGAGTAGATTTCTCCGACATTGTGCTCGTGTGTATAACGTGCCTGGTTCGCTGCGACTATGCAGAATATACGTCTTCAGGTCTTATATAGTGTTTTACGTTCTGTTCATAACTCGGATTAAGCTTTGACGCTATACGTATAATCATTGAAATTAGAATACTTAGAATGCTTAAAATTTGTTATAATTATCATCATTTTGTCAATGTTATGATGGTTAAAGAAGGAAACAAGGTATGTAATACTGAAATCACAGCGTACCTTTGACAAGGAGATAACGTCTGTGGAACGTTCACATTGGAAGAAAGGAAACCAAGCATATGCCATAACAAATAATTTTAATATGCAATCTTTGTGAATATCCGCTTGATTTTGGGATCATTTAATTTGCACGTGTTTGGAAATCTAATAAGTTTACTGAGTGTGTATACTCCGTTTCTCACGATTCAAAAATAGACTTAAAAACCGTGTCCTTAAATGGGCAAAGTTTGTTAAACCTGTTTTGGTATGTATGGCCAGTGTCAACTGTACCAACTGTACATACAATGTGAACGTAGACACGTACTTAAGCGTTAGACTTTTGAAACGTCACTTCAAAACTTAACATTAAAATGAGTCTATGGCAAGGTTAATTTTAATGAATATATATGTGACTTTATGATGCTGAAAATTATGAATATTTTCTAGCTAGTGATGGAACTCAGTTTGATTAAACAGAAGCAGCAATAAGGTCTTACACGAAAATAAAATGCTTGTTGTTTTCAACCTTTTGGCATTCGTATAATTTGACAAAGCAATCATGTTTTATTCAGCAGGGTTCTTGAAAGGTCACATGTACTAAACGTTACAGTCATTTCAATCCAGATCAACTATTTAAACAAAATGTATTATACAACCTGTCGTTATGTTATGTACACCGTGCCTACGTGACTAGCCTAAATAATATAGTCTTGGTGCATCTGTTGTTTTAAATGCTATGAATTCCTACAAAATGTAGACAAATGTAGATACTGTAAGTAACTCAATTAGTCTAGCGATATTCGTTTAGTGTACTGGAACAAATAAAAGGAGACATATTGTTTTTTAAAAAAAGATATCTAAACGGCAGTACGGCTAATCAGTGTATGCATTTAAATGAGGAAGAGTAAATAAGTTATTTGATACAAGCATTAAATACATTACGTTTAGCAAATATAGCTTGTTTTCTTTAGAAAGGCTGTGAACATTATATATAGACAAGAATTCTTTCACACCTATGCACCAACTATACAAAGGAATTTGTCACATGCTTGTTTAGCTTTGAAGTATTAGACATTGCATGAGGATGAAATAAAATGTATATAATTTGCTTTGTTATGACGCAGATTTGTTTATTCACCACTGTGCTACTGTAATAATAAGAAGAACATTATTATTATCATTATTATTATTTGTATTATTATTATTATTATGATTAGTAATAGTAGTAGTAGTAGTAGTAGTAGTAGTAGTAGTAGTAGTAGTAGTAGTAGTATAGGACACGTTCGTGGGAATCGGCTCTTACAATATGATGGAAAAATGGTGAATTTTGTTAGACCCTGGTATCATAACAGGAGTAATACTAAGTCTTTAGAAGAATTATTAACTCAGATATTTGTAGTTTTTGTTTCAATTTCATTTACTTTGTTAGTTCATGATACCATCTGGATATATGATATGGTATATATTCAGGTTCAGGTCTGGTCGGTTGTGCTGAAGATACTAATTGACCAACTCTGAAAGTTCTAAAACGTTAACCTAAATAACCAGTTTAAATATCTCTTGACACTTTGGTATAAACATCAAATGAATTGGTGCAACTCTTTTTTCAAAGTTTGTATACCAATATGCTGTATATTTGCAGGTTTGTATCCCAGAAACAGCAAAGGATTCTCCAGGAACACGTACTGAGAACTCAAAAGTACCATTTTGTATGGGAAGAGGAGCAGCGTCTTTCTTAGTTTTAAAATAATAAACATTTTAAGAAAAGTGAAATACTGGTCTTTAAAATATAAATAATTATTTGTAGAGCAGAAAATTATTATTTGTATTACACATATGAAGCAAGTCATTGTGTTGTCACTTATGACATTACACGATATTCTAATGATGCCTTGTGAAATAAATTGTATCTTGGAACGAATCCTATCAAACCTTTCATCTGTGTCCTACATAGATGGAAGTTCTATCATCTCTTCATAGTACCACCGCATTAACTTAGCGAATGTGATGTTACTTCATCCTGTTTTAGCCTTTAAGAAAAATAATATTACGGCTTCACTGTTTTTCCCCACAGTTTTCTAATCATCGACGAATCTTAATGCCTATAAAGAAAATAGTAAGTGCATTGTCTTAGGTCTGATGGCATATGAACGGCCGAAAAAAACAAAAGATGTATTTTGGCTTTCTTTGCAGAGCGATTTGCTCTAAGAATTATAACCATTTCGACCCAGTGCAACCCAGTGCAACCATATCCGGGAAATACTGATTTTAATTTGTGCAACGCTAGTGTTTTACAAAAGCATATTTCTCTTGGTGGTTCTGAATTTGTCATTAATTTCATTGATTTCATCAATAATCCACACAAATGAAAGACATATATAAAAAAAAACTCTAGTATTGTGTTACATAATAACAACTTATTTGCAATTTCAAAACTTCAGCGTACAATTCGCAAGGCTAATATTGTACATTGGATGACTCCACCATGTAGCTACTTGTCTGAACGCCATAATGTCCAGATACAAGGATGTCAACATATATAGTATCACCTACTACATAATGTTTCCATATGTTTATTATGGCTCTATTTTGGGACTATGTTCATTATCTCACGAGGTTTTCTATACATATTTCCGTTATAGTTTTTATGTTTCTTCATATTCATTATTATCCGAGATTTGTTTTCATATATTCCGCATCTCTCAATATTTTTAAAAATATTTGTTATCATCCGATTTGTTTCTATATATTCCGTATCTCTCGATGTTTCCAACATATTCATTATTACCCGATTTGTTTCCATAGATTCCGTATCTTTCGATGTTTTCTTTGTATTCATTCTCTTCCGATTGTTCACACACACACACACACACACACACACACACATACATATATATATATATATATATATATATATATATATATATATATATATATATATATATATATATATATATATGATTGTACTCAAACTATGTATTGATATATTCAGCTTTCCAGCCTAATTTCTTGCCTTCAAAGAAAACCCGTTCTTTTGTCATTTCGCTGAGAAACTGGACCTTCGTTTTCATTTCGTTACTAGTTGAAAAATGTCAGGGAAACATTAGACACCGATTCAGGTTTGCATCGTTAGCTATCTCATAATTATTTGTTGGGTTTATTTGTTAATGGAGGGTATTGAGTTTCATCACCACGATAATTAGTTTATAAACTGGAAGGCATCGAAAAGTGTTTGAAAAAGATAACTCACAATTCCAAATTTTGACTGATGTTTTCCTCTACATATCATAAAAACAAAAGAATAAATCCTGTTTAACTTCTAATATGAATGGCCAGATCTAAACTACCTTGTTAGTAGTTCTCATCAGACGTTTGCCGGACAACAGGGCGATTAAAATATGAATTTATTTGAAGCATTGAGAAAAATGTTGACGTTGATTTTTATCACAATGATATCTCGTCAATTTTATTTTCTTGTAATAAACATTAACTGAAGCATTTAAATGATACAATTTAATCGGCATCGTTTCGAGTCCACAGGCTCTAATAGCTTGTTATAGGCTTTTCTTTAATGACAAGGATGAAGTGTGTCTACTGAACTTGTCTCAAGAGGGAATTTACTCCATTTTCTTCTGCAGAAATAAATTTAAATCTACATATTTCATGACAAAATGAAAATAACAAACATATCAAAACAATACACATCTTACCTTCCTATCTTGATGATAATTACTGATGTCTGGACTGATAAATATATATATGTGCAAATGATTTATGGGAACTTCTTCCAAGTCTCGTGTATTTCAGGAGATGTCTTACAGCTAAGTCATATGAAGACGGTCAACACGTGTTATGTCCCTATGCTCGCCTATAAACATGTTTGAAGTAAATAGGGACACTGCAAATGGCAAAGTAAAAAACTATTTTTGTGCCAGATTGTACGTGAATAATAGGTTTGATTAAAAGTAACCTGTTTAATGTCACTGTTTAAATATTTTAAAATATTTAATCTGTAATTGAGAGAAACCTTGGTCATAATTTGAGCCATATTGTTCGATCTTATGTAGACACAAGAGGCAAATGTTGTACTAGTTAACCCGGTCAAAGATCCTATCATGGTATTTGAAACTCGGATTTGTTAGTGATTACTGCTGCTCGTAAAAATTAAAATATGCCATGTCACAACGAGTGCCATTTGAAACTAATATTGCAGATTTGTAAGACAACGTCGAGTACTATACGGACCCTGATGATATATTCCGATTAGCGTACAAAATGTTGACTGATTGGACGATTAATTTCACAATTAATATTTGTACTGTTCAAACTAATCTGGCTATTGACCATGACACCAAGCGTCCAGAAGTACATACACAAACATAAAAAACAGACACATGATTTGACGCTGTTATTAACACGTAAAAAATATCAAAGACATCTGTGGATCATGTTTGTTGAAAGGTAAGACATTCCTATAACACGTTTGACGCGTTCTCCTCTATTGTCTATCAGTGAGTGCTATTAGGATGAAAGTCAATCAAATGGTCTAATTCCTAAGCGATTTGCAAGTATTCCAAATGGATTGTAGTGATCGACGTTTTTGTAATTTCCAAATTTGTTAACTTTTCAAAGTATAAATAAAGATAACAGCTTTTACTGAACTAAGATACCCTATATAATGAACACAATTTGATTCTTAAAGTGGAAGCAGATACAAGAAAATCCACATCATACACAAATGAAGCTAAATCGCAAAATCAGTGAAAGTTTTCTATCATTGAGTTACCGATTGTACAAATGTTACAAAATGTTGTAATGTCATGAACCTAATAATCTTTCCGAAAATATTTTTAGTTTTTTATTTGTCAGTAACAGTTATTTTCACGACTAGAAAAATATACCACTTTGTGATGTTCTTTGTCATGTAACACGTATGACCGGATATTGTGTGAACCGTAAGCAATAACAACCTTACAACACCCTTTAATTCATCACACGCAATGATAAATCAATTAACTACATTGCTAATAAATACATGTCTTTCAGTTTCAGTACTCCATCATTAAAAACATAATAGACTTGACTGGGAGGTAACAGTTTTTATATTTTAAAATGAAACACAAACAAAGAACTGCACACATATTTGTCCAAATATTTGAATTAGTGTTTTCTCAAAATGAACAGTAATGACTTATAAAGTTCCCTCTATAGTACCGCATTAACCTCCGATTCAAACCCGGATGTATTATAATAATTCTACTTTAGGAAACTCTGAAAAGAAAACTCTTGATGCGCAGAGTGTGTAATTTTTGTTTTTTATATAAATTTTGTTTACATTTATATTTTGGATGCTTTAAGGGCTTACATTTGAGGTACAACATATAATGAGATATGCGCATCATAAATATCAGTCCGGCACAACAGTTGTGTTGTGTGCGCGCGAGCGCGTGTGTGTGTGTCCGTAAAGGGTCTCACTAGAAATATAATGCACATGTTTGCAGAAAGAATGCATGCATATATAATGACATGATTGAGAATTAAGGACCAATATTGTTTTTTTTAAATTGTCTTTACCAGTTTCAAGTAAGACCTCGATATGCAATTATTTGACATGTTCCAAGTACTACCTAAACATGTCAGTTATATCGACTGCTAAGGAACAATATTTTGAATGTTTCAAACTTTCATGTACTACCTAAACATTTCAGTTATATAGACTACTCAGGACCATTATTTGATATGTTGCAAGCACTACCTTAATATGTCAGTGATATAAACTGATAAGGACTAATATTTGACACCTTTCAATAATGCCTAAACATTTCAGTTATATAGACTACTCTGGACCATTATTTGATATGTTGCAAGCACTAAATAAATATGTCAGCGATATAAACTAATAAGGACCAATATTGGACACATTTCAATAATGCCTAAACATTTCAGTCATTAAGACAACATAGGACAAATATTTAATATCTTCCATACGAATAACTAAGTTCACAAGCCTAGAAACGAAATAAAGTCAAACAGCCCTCATCTTACATAATTTGAAATGCTGCAGATAAATAATTGACGATTGCGAGTCTTGGGACATCCCAGTGCTCGCTACATTCATTTAGTTCAATATTTCATTAGAACTTTTATAATGGAAGAATGTCAAAGTCGAATCTTGTTATTTTAAATGTTCCCTGGAGATTCAACACACGTTATTTTAAACACGTATGACTGTCACATGTGACTGCAGTAACATTTACATAGGAGAATAAACCTAACTTGCATTCAAGAACACAGATATTAAATTACAACAGAAGTATATCCATCAAACGATAAAATCAATCATACGTGGTAAATGATTATCCGTTAAATGTTATATCTCGCCAACGATGTCTCAAGGGGATGAACAAAACGACTGGTCTGATCCCTCTCCAAAAAATGGATGACTCAAGGCGTTAATAAGAATGTTTAATTCACGTTTTAACATATATGTTTACACTTGCGGAGGAGATTGGAATGTTTCAGAAATAGTATTACATTTTTCATTGTCGAAACCAATACGTTTGCTTAGGTAT
The DNA here is from genome assembly GCA_029339505.1 of Unio delphinus. Classification (NCBI taxonomy): domain Eukaryota; kingdom Metazoa; phylum Mollusca; class Bivalvia; order Unionida; family Unionidae; genus Unio; species Unio delphinus. The sequence goes on along the minus strand of JAQISU010000076.1, from coordinate 23,923,149 downwards.
AGGCTCGAAACCGAATCCCCGTTTCTAAATATCTTGATTAGAAATTTGATGGAGATCTGTCTGAATTACGGTGCTTAGTCTGGTGATTACGAAATCCAGTACTAAATTTAAAAACAATCCGGTGCAGTAAACAGCAAGAATAGTCATTCACAAAATTATGTTATAACTTGCATCCAGCCATATTTCAGCACAAGATAGGTTATATATGACGGCCAGTATTAATGGTGGAGGAAGAACCCGGGAAAATCCCAGAAAGAACCACCGACCCACGAATAGCTACTGGCAAGATTTCTTACATACCCACATTGGTCGAATCGGAGGTTCGAACCCACGCAGACAGAGGTGAGGTGTCAGTGACCCATACCAGTGAGCGCTTTAGACCACTCAGCCACTCGTGGCCTCACAAAGAATTGTCAGTAAGTATGTCATTACATGTTGTACATAATATGTACCGAGTTCAAGAGCAATCCATAAAAAAGCTTCAAGACAAGATAAGTTCACAATATTCGGTCGTAAACTGAATTTAATTGCAAGGGAAATACCTCTAGCAAAAAAAAATGTCATGATTTATAGATGTATGCACCATCAGATAACGACAACATTTACAAAGTTTCATGCCAATTGATTAAAAACTACGAATAGTGGTTGTGTTGAGATAGTGTCATACATTGCGTTAAGCTACAAGACACACAGGGCAATGCCTGTAACAAAAAGCAGAAGGATTTGCCGATGTTGAGATTGTGTCATACAGTGCGTTAAGCTACAGGACACATAGGACAGTGCCTGCAATAAAAAGCAGAATGATTTGCCCATGTGTACATCTTCAGATGATGACAGTAATGTGTACCAAGTTGTATGGTAATCCATCAAAAACTGCATGACTAGTTGCGCTAATGAGACTGTGCTAAACGGAAGGTAAGGTCAGGCAGACAGAGAGACAGACATACAGACAGGAAGGGTACTATATAGAGAAGGGTGCACATGCCCTGGTCTGCGAACGTATTCTGTCCGGACCTCAGGGTAAATTTAAACATCACAGTTATCTGGCCCGTGAACAGTAACTATATTACATAAATTAGTGTTTGTGGCCCTAGAGTGGTCTTAGAAAATGCGATCTGGCCCTAGGCCGTAAAAGATTGTGGAACTCTGATATAGAGTCTGGGGTATAACAGTTTAAATGAATGTACATTCTATTTGCGGTTCAGAAGGTTGATACCATTGTCATTGATGTACTTCCTGTGATTTTAATGTTCATTACTAAAAAGAGCCAATATTTGCCGGATATAGAGCTGTCAACCGTAAAGCATAAGCCTTACTAAAGTTATCCACATTTCTCACACGATACTGGTTAAAATTCTTGTATTCTTATTTTTGACGCAGGTGCCTAGAACAATGTGTGCACTTTACACCAGTTCTTACAGAAGGTCATATGTAAATGCTAACACATTCATGATCATCAAAACATGAAAGCAAAATATTTTACTAACTGGAAACTAAACGTTGCTGTTTTGTGGCATTTGCAATGGTTGATGCCAAAAACACCCTTATCAATAAATCGTATCCTATTCATCCATAAGGTTAAAAAAAATATCCTCAGTATAAAATATTTCACTGTATTGTCACGTATATTCATGTATATATCGATGCTTGGCTTTGTACACGAGATTCCGTTTTGGTCGTTTAAAGTTATAACTATCCGGGATTAGCTTTTTTAATTGTAGGCGATAATTTGCTTCTATGTTTGGTATTATTTTACATTCGCACTTCTAATACATATTTCTCAACATTTTGCAACTTTTTTTACATGAATGACTTTCCCCTACCCCTTGAAAATACCTAAACCATCTAAAACACCCCACCCCCCGCAACAACAACAAAAAAGAAAAACAGCACATGATCGTTTTAATTAATTCGCGACTATTCGCCTATCTTGAAGACATTTCACTCTGCATTTCTGACGGTAGTGCGTACTATGGGATCCTCAAGGAGACGATAGTAAATGAGGTTTTGGTATTTACGAAGAAGCAGCAAACGACTGAATTACATCATAAACGAAACCATTTTTATACCATAATCACGGCTTCGCCGTTTGAATATTTTAGTTCAGTAAGCATTGTCTATACGTAAAATTGCAGTTCAAAACCGCTTTACATTCATTTAGCCTTACACTAATGAATTTACATAATTCTGGAGATACCCTTACGTCTGAAAGTTTCTAATGTGAGATATTTACAAACTTGTATGTCAATCTGAAATTCCCGTTCGATATAATCATTAACATTAGCCTCAGATTCATAGTGATCTGAGTCTAAGGTTTATTAAAGTCCAAAATTTGAAATCTGTAAGATCAATGAGGAAAGAAAACTCGACGACAACCACAAAAATGAAAACGATGATTGTAATTACCTCTCTTTGACTGTGAATAAAGTACGTGTACCACCGAGTGCATGCGCACGTGCTACTTTTAATTTCGTGGTTATACATGGGTCGTGATCTCTATATTAGAGCTAGTTTGTCAACTGAATTCGCGCATTGTGATGCCTCTGATATTTAGGCCATGCATGTGTCTAATGTACAAGATATATGTGTACAGTGGGTTGCATTTATTTGAGCCAATTCAAGTATCCAAGATGACTATTGTATCCAAATTGATTATGTCAGATACATAATATTGGGCACAACTATAAAAGCAGATAACGACTTTTTTGATAATGATGGGCCCTACACTGCAATAGTGGTTGATAAATACATAATTAGGCAAGATACGTTTAGAAAACAGCATAAGAAAGAAAAAAAAATCTTATATGAAAGATGTAAAGAAGAGTTAGGAAAGACATGTAATGTCTACATTTTAGAATTAAGGTTCGCATCACCATAACTATTTAAGCACCACCGATTTAGTTACTTTCATCTGTTATCATATAAAAAATGGGCGATGTGACTAATTGGATATTTTCTTTAGAACAAAGTCACTGTTAAGATGTGTATTCTCAAGCTTTCTCTGGGGGATTAACCTTTTAAGGGGTAGAGAAGTGATTACAATGATATACTACAGGGCTTTTTGTCTTTTAGTACTAAACATCCTTCTTACTTATGGTGCTTTTTATCTCCGATAAAACTTCCAAAGCTTGCGGTTTTAGTTCACAAATATTTCTTTCCGACATTTTCATGTTTTGGTCATTTAGTTATTAACCTTGTGGTCAATGTAAGTTACAACAATGGTTTCTTTGTTACATCAGCCACATTTGCGAATCCAGAATTAAAATAATCGCAACCAAATTTAACAATTTCCCACGATGACTGTGTGAGAATATGGATACAGAAAGCTTGGAAGAAATTGACAATTATTAATTGAGGAAGGTTCGAATCATGACTATAATACCTTTCTCGTATATGAAAAAGCCGTGATATTAATCCAGTTTGACAAAGGTGGTGGGCAATGACAATGATAAATTCGAGATTTACGTTTTCTTTTAATTTCTGCCCATACTTTGATAAAGCTTTAACGACGTTACATAACCAGCTTATCAAACTGAAAGCTTTCTTATTAAGACTAAACTTTGTTGCTTTACAACTTATTCAGTACATACGCTCAGTGTGACATATTTAAAAATGAAGACATGAAGTACGCCTTGGGTACTTACCAGGTAGTGGTTGTTTTGTTTGCAAAGAAGTATCGTGCTGTTCAGTTCCCAGCTGTACATAGTGTAGATCATTGACTATAAATCTGGTGGAAGGATCTATAGTTCTGGTGGAAGGATCTATAGTTCTACCAAAGTCCCTCAAACGTCGCATCTTATTCTGGAACTGACATCTGAACCTTGACGACCTGCATGCTCTTGATTTCTCACTGTCAGCCAGAATGCATTCTTTTTGTAAGCAAATGATGGCCGTTACAAATATAATGTTCAAATTCATTATATTTCACTTTGTCTTTTGGGTGATGATATATTTAAATCCCAATACCTCCTTCTATCGCCGTTAGCTATATCACGTCAGCTACTTTTGCCGATGACATATCACACAATATTACCGATCCGTTACGTGTCCGCATTAACTATGCAGATAGAAAAGCAAATTTTATTGGATAAGTAGAAAAGGTGGTGCATTTCCACCTACGATTTTGATTCCATGGCGCACGATGTTAGAGGTCCAATTACCTGGAAGCTCTGAGCTCTGGCTCTTCATGTTCAATTTGCATGTCAATACATTAGCAACACACCTCCTGTTTTAGATCTGGTGGAATGGAATAACAACAAGCTAGGGTATAATTGCAAGTTTGCCACATTTGTCAATCAATATCGGCGACAATACTGACATGAAGTCAAATCAAAGACAAGCATAATATGCGCTAGTGATCATCAAATTCAATACTTCTTACGCCTTGTCGCTCACTATTGAAGATGATACAGCCAAAATCCGTCAATAGATTGTGTCGTAGTCTGAACGTGTACGCAGGAAGTTCTAGTTTACATGTTATATGTGCAGGTGTCAGTGGCGTTGCAAACAATTCTGCCTCCTCCCCCCCCCCCGCAAAGTTTATTTCTGCGCCATCGCCACCCCCACTCGTCCCTCAAAAGTTTGTTGGGAATTGTTTGCTCCTAGTTGCACAAACACAGATACGCTTATGCAGTATTACGGGGGACTGCTTGGGCGATTGTTACATCATTAGTAGGTATTCATTAAAACATAGATCAACAGGAATGTATAATTATATACCGTCTGATAGCTAGAATAATATTATTAAATGTAAATCATAACATGCCCTTCTGTAGCAGATTCTGTTTTCAGTAATACATATATATGATATAGATCTTGTATCAAATATTTCTTCTTTAAAATTAGACAAACGACCTGCCGACATTGAGTTGTTTTCTTTTTTCTGTTTCTTGTCTCGGATTGTTTAATATGATTTGGCTAATATTTTGTTATACATTTTCTCTTATCTGGCATGCTTCGATCTAGTTTATTCGTTTTGAATGGAAAGATCTGTTATTCTTTTCTCGCACAAATACACAAAAGCGACACTGCGCTATACTTTTATGTCAGACATAAACAAAGCTGTTAAAAATATTTTTAACAAACATTATTGAATAGACAATACATAAGAGAATATTTACCTTTTCACGAAAGTTGATAAATAGGATGAATGTGCTGTCAGCTATACTTATAGTTAAGTGAAGTTTGTATGGAATAACAAGTCTAACCGCCCACAACATGTCAATACAGAAGAATAGTCTGAAAAGGAAAACGGATTTCACTTCCATTGATTTGCGATTTTTCGCGTAAATCACGAATATGGACAGAGACTATTATCTTTAAATCAGTGGGATCCAAAGCGTAAAATATGTACCATTTTCCTTCATACACTATTGAACATTGTATCGTCGGTATCAATTATTCATATGTCTTTTGTATTTTTTCATTGCGCTTTGAAAACAATTAACTCTCGCTGAAACGCAATGCATGATGGGGACATTAATTAGTACCTGGGGGTGGGGGGGGGGGAAGGGGTGGGGGGGTGAAGAATTATCTGTAATCTGAATCAGGATTAGAGATGACTGAGTCGCATATCTGTTTTCGAAACATTAAGGTTAACATATTATGGACTTATCGATATTTATCAAATATATACTGTTTAATAATTGTATATGATGCAAGCTGAACTTCTGGATTAAACATGGAATCATTAAAATCTGACCAAATGGTTTATAACAGCTACAAAAGTATGGACTATATTATGACAAGGTAGATTTGCATTGTCGAAACACCATCTGTGAAAACTGGGACAGATAGTTATTCCATTTCTAGATAATATTATCTATTAAAATACATGCAGGCGAGGTTGGAAGCGTGCTGACGTACAAGGAAGACTTCTTTTGAGTAAAAAGTGTTTGAAATGAAACGTGTTAAATTACCCAACACTTTTTCAAGTGTATTGTTTTAATGGCTGTAAGCACACACACCTTTCTCCTCTCGTCTCCAATATAGTGTATTTTGGTAAACAAGTTAATACAGAATAAATGCAGAAGTTCAAGTATTAAGTGAGAAACATAAAAATAATGAATGATGTCATTAATGAAAAGGAGACTGTTTAAACAAATATATAATTGCAAATGCACAGGCAATGTTGTAATCGTAGCTGTGCATTGAGCTTATGTTAATTATACATTAACATGGTAGGGATTTATGTCTAATAATCAGTCTATTTATTCTTCAAAGTATCACATATACATTTTATCATATTAGACCATAATCTTCTGTGAGCTGATTGTTATACTTATCGCACTTATATCATGAAAAAGAACTTCGGCTAGATCGCGAGCTAATAACTTGTCGTAGGCACCACCGTTGCTTGTCAAAACACTTCCTCCTGAATGACAATAGCCGTCATTTAGGAATATGTTATATTAAAAAAAATATCTCATGTTCACTAATTGGGACAGAGCAGATATAGTGTCAATTATGTAAACCGAAATGTTATTAAAACAAAACAAAAATGCAATATACATGTTTGGGGGGGGGGGGGCAATTGCATTACAATTTCATATAATGTACTTTTTGCTATGCACTCTACTCGTCTATTTTCAGTAACAATTGCGTTCTATATATGCATCAAAATGGCACATATTTTGCTTGTCGGGGTTGGGAAATTATTGCATGATATCTGATTAGAAGGCATATGGTCGTAGTGGGGAGGGTGTACATGTGTGTGGGGTGGGGTGGAATATAAGAAATAAAAAAATATTCATTGTTGTGGAAATATATACTAACGTTAAAAAAACCAAACTGACAAGTTTATGCAATTGAAAATATAATGTAAATTTCGGATTTGCTCTTTTTCTTATTGGTTTCACAAACATGAACGCATGGAAAAAACCTAAGGCAAACGATGCAATCGGAAAAGCAACAACAGTTGGAAAACTGCAGAAAGAAGTAAAAAGTAAATAGTGGATGTCACATTAAGCAAGAATACTTCCAAATTGTATCTGCCGTATCTATAAATATTATACTGCGAGATATAGCATTGGTATCATCTGTAATTTCAGAGTAATTTTCATCAGGAATAGAAAAGTGGCGACGTCTTGAATACAGAGTAGATTTAAATTCACTGTGCAAAAGTGACAATATCTTTAACGTATAGAATATTTAGATCAGACGTGTAAACTTAATCAAATCTTAAATATATTATGTTTGTTTAAATGTGCCTTATTGACTTGGTTTAAATTAAACAATGTTTATCCTATTTATCAGTAATGTTAACATATATATATATATATCATATATCATATATATATATATATATATATATATATATATATATATATATATATATATATATATATATATATATATATGATAAAATTATTATAATGTCTATTCTTTGCTATAATTAGTGTTTACAAATTTGTCCATTTAAATGTTCTAATTTCTTACATTATCCGGTGAAGCTAGACTCAATTCAGGCTCAATATCTATGAACAGATTCAAATTCATCTGATTCCCACAGCTACAATGCGGATCTTATGTTATCTATTGTACATTTAAATATTAGATCAGTTTGCCATAAATCAGATTTCGTCGCTACATAGTTCGATAATTGTGATGTTATTGCACTTACACACTTCTAGATAATAACATTACTGACGGTGGTGTTCAGTTCTGCTGTTATAATACACAAATTAGGTGTGTTTGAACAAATCGGCGGGGGATGTATAATGGTCAATATATTCAGAATATTAGATTTTCAAACATGTAGCAATCCCATGAGACGAAACATTTTAGCGATCGAGATAAAACAAATGTGTAGATGGTATGAAATATACAATAATACCTCAAATATTCTCAAGGTTAGGTTCCAGAACCCGTCGCGGATCAGGAGGAATCGCGAATGTTTGGTACGAGATACTAAAAATGCTAATAAATGCTTATTTTTAGAGTTTAAACCCTAAATATGACCAAATGGAAGTTTTCATTACAACCATGGCCATCCTCGAGATCAATTTCCAGTTCCTGGACAAATCCATGTTCAGCGAAAGGACGTTTGCATAAATACGCATGTATGTACATAGAAGGTAGATTTTATAGGTGGAAAAGGGATATAACTCTTAACCTCACCGTAATTGACGGAAGTATCCGGGAGTAACCAAACAGAAGCAATGACGTCACTTTATTTGCGGAAAATAGACTTGCCCAAATTGTATGTAATATGGTGTCGTATTAGTATGAAAACTTCCGTTAAGCATCAGACGCGAAGACGATATAGGTGTTATGGACACCCTGGTCGCAATCGGGTTAGAAATTATAAATCAATGAATGAACTGAATAAGATTTATTGACTGTTTATCTTGTTTATACTTTTCGTTACTGAAATCGGCAGGGGGGTACAAACAAACGGGAATACAGATTCATCAGACTATAGTTTCCAATGAAAATTTCGCGAATCCGTGAATTCGCGAATCCAGAAACACGAATGTTTGAGGTATTACTGGATACCGTCCTTCATCTGCATCATCACATTTCTGAGACTCATTTAATTTCATCATTGATCACAGCTTCAGTGACTGTGATAATAACATAATGATAGCTGTTTTTAAACGAGTACTCGTTGCTGCATTCAACGTCACAGAGAGGTAATGATGCTGAATGATATGCAAAGCATAATAACTGTGGGGACCCGAATAACGGCTAGATCTGCAACTCTGTTAGACCGCATTGTTTCTCCAACCATAGCTTATTCTGGAATTATATATGTTGATACAAATGTTTAAGATCGCAAGGTCTACTATTTTTTGATTATTCGTATGTATCATGAATCTTCAACATGTTATATCAGAGAAAGACTGCGTTATATATAATAAAGTGGATTTGACAAATAAAATAATCTTATTGCAGGTACAGACAGGAAAATTAAGTTAAAGGCTTGTAATTATGCCAATAATGACGTAGAAACTTTTACTTCGTTTTATATTCAATTTGCTAATGTGGAGCATATTGAATTTGCATTGTTTATTATTTTATTTATATACAAATTTCTATTTCATCATGAACTGTCGATAATTTTATCTTGGATTTGACCTTGTCCAAATTAATTTCATTTTCATCCTGACCTGACTCATTAACTGTTTGGACATTTTTTATATTCAGTAAACAACCATTATATAGCTAAACGTTTCTATTTGAGTATCTATTATCTATTAAGATTATTATGTTATCAAGGGCATCGTGTTTACCATGTTCTTTAGTATAATTTCAGTCACAGGCTTTCTAACTAACTGATATCTTTTCTTGCAAACGTTTTTGAACTTTACAGGATGAAATCTTCCCCTAAAGTATTAAGGTTCGTTTTATAGAAAATATTAATAGAGTTTTTAGATATCGATACAGCTGAATAGCATAATTCATCTTTCTCTGCTATGTTACAGGTTGGTGCAACTAACCAATGCCAGTTTACCGGATATACACTTGAAACTTAAAAATATACTCACTAATCAATAACAGAGCAAAACGTTTCTGATGTAATGAACACCTCCCAACCCCCCACAACGCACATGGCGAGGATAAAACAAAATCACTGCTAGCTCAATGGAACTGTCGCATCTATAGAAAAACCATTTTATATTGTATTCAACATGCCTCTTGTTCGACGAAAGTGTTTTTATATTTGTGGTAAACCGTGAAAGCAAAGACAGTGTATAAAATGATGAATCCGTGATCCTTCAGATTTGAGACCTAATTCATTACTGAGTTGTGATGGAAAATTATGAAAATAATATTAAAAAGTCTCTACATTTACCTATAATCAACCGATCTTCAATTCAAATACCCACTTGGGTCTCTTCATAACAATGATAGCTCATATATATGTACCATAATATGTTGCATGTATAGCTCTTTTATTGATTCGTTTTCTGACCAAATATCTGATGGTTTCTAAAAGGATTTGTAATTACTGTTGAATCAAATATCCAAATTTTTGTGACTGACGTAGTACGGGGATGACGAGACTCTTTGCTAGTAATAACTCATCGTTTATTAATGAAAATAATACGTATGAAATTGAATTTGTAAAACCTATTGACGATTAGTCAAGCCAGTGGATGGTTGATTTCAGTCCAACCAAAACTGAGGTAATGTTACTCTTGCGGAAGTTATAGCTTGTTTTCCTGTTTTAAAATTCAAGTACGACATTCTCCCTTTTGTTGTGTTCCGTAAAATGTCTCTTGTTATAAGATTTGTTAAGAAAATGGCTGGCCTATATAGCAGATAGACGAAAGCTTCATAAAGTCTATTATTTTGATAAAATTGAATATGATCTCTCTCTCTCTCTCTCTCTCTCTCTCTCTCTCTCTCTCTCTCTCTCTCTCTCTCTCTCTTTTAGACCTTCTACTGTCCTCATAAGTAAAACAGAGGCCAAGACAACACAAGACTTTGTTCAGTTTCGTACTTTCTACCAGAACATTATTTATTTTCCATTGTAGAATTAGAAATAACACTAGTGTTCTAAACATTTAATAAATAATCCATTGTCTTACTGTGTTAATGATATCAACTAAAGAACTCATCTGTATATATTGGCGACTAAAAACAATTTGTCATACAGATGTTCTGATTTTACAAAGAACAATAATATGCGATCATTTGACATATTTGTAATGTATTTTAAAGACACGAAATGCTTTGTTTAATTAAGGAGTATTAAAACTGTATATTATATTAAATTAAATTAAATTAAATTAAATTAAATTAAATTAAATTAAATTATATTATATTATATTATATTATATTATATTATATTATATTATATTATATTATATTATATTATATTATATTATATTATTTTATATTAAAATTTTCTAAAATGTGCTAATATGTAATCCGACCAAATTTGACAACAAAATATGTTTCAACTAAAGTGGACAGTTAGACCATGTCATTGATCTTCTGCATATACTTACTCCTTCTACCATTATGATAAACGTGACCGTAGAAATAATTACTTGTAACCGAAACGTGAAGCCAGAAGAACTATTTATTATCAAAGAAATGTTTCTTTTCTCGCCAAAAGGTTAATAATCGAAAAGATTTTAAAATGTGAAATTTAAGAGTTGGATTTTTGTGAGGTTTAGTTGATTATGACCATTTTTATCGAACAATTTGCTACCAATTTTTGAACTCTGTCTTTAACTGAGTCCGTCCTATCAGCCTAAATTAGTATAAAAGCGATCCTTTTTTAAATGACATATTCTCCATATCTGGGCCAAAATGTTCCTATGAATTCTATTCATGTGATGCCCTGTTCTCCAAAACTCTATGCCCTTAATCTTCAAGATTTCCCAGATGCCTTCATAATAAGTCAAGCACACAATATTAAGTTTCTTTTCATATTAGTTAAAGCAGTAATATATTTTACTTTTGGCAAAAGCCTTACTCATATGTTCTGAACGTTTTAATCGTTTGCATGATTTAATTCTGTGACATTTAAGGAAAAGAAAATTAATATCAACCTATGAGGTGTCGAAAAAGAATATGGCGACTGTTTGCTAGTCCAATGGTGCTTATGGAATAAATTTGGCAATGATTTGTAAGGCATTTTGTGACAATATTTACCTATCAAAAAAAGTTGTATGCTTACTTATTTTTTTTAAAAGCCTATAATCCCAATCAGGTAGGTGTTTAAAATTAGTATTCATTCAAATATGCTGGACTTCACCTCCTTTAATCCGGGTAATAATTCACAGGAAAATTTCAGTTCACTGAAGGAAGGTTTGAAGGGCATGATCATTCATTTACAGTACAAGGTTGCTAGCATTCTGTGTGTGTGTGTGTGTGTGTGTGTGTGTGTGTGTGTGTGTGTATGATGCCGGCTAAATCATTGTACTTGCTATTTAACAACATTTACATAAGTTTTGTATTGTTATAACAGCTTCCAGGGCTGTATTATGGTTAAACTGCTTTTAATCTGATAAAAATGTGTGTGTGTGTGTGTGTGTGTGTGTGTGTATGTGTGTGTGTGTTTGCTGTGTGTATCTGTGTGATTTGGATTTTTAACATAGTTTTAACTATTGTTCTATCATATCAGGACGATTTTCTGAAGTGTGACCGTTTATTGTGAAGTATTGCACTGGGGCATCATGACGCAGACATACAGCATCATATTCCATTCAGTTGCTACCGCTCAAGTGGCCTAGTGATTAGAGCGTCCGCTTCAAAAGCGGGAGGTCGTGGGTTCTAACAAAGTCCGATAAATATCGAAGACTCAGCATTACGAGGACAGTGTTAGGACTGGTCAGCTTGGATAATGTGTCTGGATCGGACATCACGCTACATGTCTGCGACATGATGCCCAAATGCAAGACATTAATAAATACTGCGATACTGCATACATCCTAGGGATATGGTACAACAACTGTAATAGCTACATTAAAAATCTTACACACACACACACACACACACACACACACACACACACACACACACACACATCCAGTCACATCATATTGACACCAGACCGACCTGTAATAATTATATGATCTTCATGCTGAGCGTCTTGCGAGGTAGCTGTTATGACCTTTTTTATAAGTCTTTGATATGACTCAGCTGTTTTCGAACCAACTACATCGCGCATCCGAGAATTTTAAAAAATGTTAATTGTCACCTGAGAGGATTTATCATTCGTGCGTTAGCATGTAGCGCTTACAAATTGTATTATGTTCTGTTCGGTTGGGATGAACTTTATTTCTTCAAATTACTGAATTAAGGTGATTTATTTTCTATGGAATTACCAAAGTGATCTGACACAAAATTGCTCAGATAAATTTCTTGGATGGAAAATAAGTGTATTCAAACCTGGAATTATATTTATGTGATATATTAGATTCAGCATTAGAATGTTGGCATATCAATACTCTAGGAGCTATATTTATTCCGGACTTGTATTGTGTTTTATTCGTACTTAAAATGATTAGGAATTGTGGCTGTAATTCTTGGGTTAGTTTGGGATTTAATTCGCAATTATCTAGTTCTATTTTCTTTTGTTCACTTTGTATTCCTGGAAAAAAATTATTTGTTTAAATTTGCAAAACTTGTTGTCTTTCACTCTTTTCCGTTTCTTATTATAAAAGCGTATATTCGTAACACATACAATTAGTATAAAATAGAAAACAAAACACTATGTAAATGCACGTATCTATACGTATCTATACATATATGTATAGAGTTTAACAGCACACCAGCACATTCATTATTATGTAGTCCCGAATACATTTATATATCCGACAACTATTCATGCACAGCATCAATAAGCATCACAGTCGACCCTGTGAGCTTAAACACACCTCAGTCTATATTAGCAATCCTCCCTTAGTTGTAACACAAGTTGTTTTGTCACCTTCGTCCACCAAGCGAACAAGATTGTATATTTACATTTATCCAAATATGTATGTACTCAGGCTCCACACCCCCCCCCCATCCCTTTGAGATGATGAAAATAATAACGACGCAGTTCACATGTAATGATACCTCGAGTCATAAGTGAAGAGTCTAGGTCTCTAAATTGAACATCTTTGGATAAGTTGCGCCACATTCAGCTTTCACGCACATGTTGGTATTTACAGACTCCCCAGTTTTTTTTGGTTTTAATTTCAATTTCTGCTTTGAAATGTATGGAGATAATCAACTAATCCTGAAAGGCAACTTTTTTAATTTTAATTAGATATAATTATGAAATACAATGCGTTTATTAAATATTTGTCAATTCCTATAAACAGCATCATGTTCATGGAACTGCTTTATTGACAACAGAACATACATTTAACACTTACGATATTGTGACTTACAGACTCCCTTTTCGAATCCTGATGAATACTCGATCAACAGTACACCTGTTGATTTTAACGCGTCAAAACACGTATTTAGTGAAAAAAGGATTTGAAATTAATAGGCATATTAATTGTCGATTTGTTGTGAAATTAACGTAGATAAAAATACACAGTAACGTAAATATTTCTACAATCCATAGTGAATACATAAGACCTCGAAAACACAACACCACCTATAAAATACGTTCTACTAAATATTGGACAAGTCGGAAACAGGATTCATACTGAGGTCTTGGTGATGGCTAATGCAGTGTAAAATAATGCTAATCTAATAGAGAAAAGACACTAGCTTTATTTATGCACTTATACAATCTGTATGTGCTGTCAGTGATAGGCGTAGGTATATCAGTCGTGATGGACATGACATGGTTTTCAACATTCCCGTTGACTCAATTCTAACTATTGGTAGGTAAAGCAAACGCTACTTAAAAATGTATAAGAATTGTAATACGTCATTAACATACATGCAAATTTCTTCCGGGAAATTCTACAAATGGAGATTCAGAATTAGATGCTAACGCTAACAGCCTCAGGATATTAACGGAAGAAGCGCATTTAATAAGCATAAATCAAAATAGTAAAAAGGTTTGTTTTGCAAATTAAAGAATGATTATTTAGAACATTTTTGCAACGACACTAAAATATAATGGTCACTGGCACTCACAAATATAATCCACTGGCCCACTTTTCCTATATTTCCAAAAAGATAGCCGCAATCGCTTAACTGTCTAGAAGAAGCTGTTCCGTGTTTGTGCTTTTTCAAGATATATGTGCTTCGTGTCTATCTTCGTCTACATTATTGTGTTTCATCAAGCATTGGCTGTTCAGTTCGTATGTGTTTCTTCATCTCCTTGTTTTGGAAACGAGAACAATCAAACAGTGTATCAGCTGTCCTGCTCCACTGCTCCAACGTTCTTTGTTCCTGAATAAATTGCAATCACGCGATGGCCAGTCATCCCGTTTATGTAATGATGGACCCTCGATGATTGTTTTAATGACCACTCACTGGCTCTCCATACATTGTGCTTAAACTTAAACGAACTAAGACTACATTTATCGTTTCTTAAAAGTGGTCGGAAGCGAAAAAAGAAACGTTGTTTCAAAGCTGGCCGGTGTCGAACAGGAAGAAGAATTCCAATTATCTCCCTTAAGACATTTCGGCTAAATCTTTTTAAATTCGGCCGTTAATTTAGATAATCTGATGAAAATCCCCATTAAATCGCCAATATTTGTGTCAACTATCCCAGATATACCACTGCGTATTACATAATTCAACGCTCATTCAGTATGACTACCGGAAAAGGGCACATAAATAATTAATTGTATCAACGATCAGAATATCGACGTCTTCTTTCTGACAGAAACATGGCTAAAAACATCAGGCGATGAGCCCAAGTGAGCGGACCTAACACACACCGATTACTCCATCAAGTCGTTCCCTCGCCGTTCTCGCGGAGGAGGAATTGCTGTCATCATAAAGAATTCCATGATGAAATGTCTTAAACACAACACAACCTTCAATTTCTGACACACACTGTTTGAACTAGTCCAATCAACACTCACACTGGAACAAAGGTCAGTCCATTTGCTCTGCCTCTACCGCCAAGTAGAAAATACAAGCTGACTGAATCTCTCTTTTTGGAGCAGTTTCCTAATCTCCTGGAGTATGGAAATTCGATAGGTGGAAACCTTTATATTCTTGAAGATTTCAACTTTCACTTTGACTGTCCTGAAAGCCCATACACATCAAAACTCCTAGATTACATTCATGTTTTCAACCTCAAACAGTCAGTTAACCAATCCATCCATAAATATGTTCACATTGTAGACGGGATTCTTCATAGACTTGATGATAATATTCTACGATTCACTCTTGTATCCAACGAACTTGCATCAGATCACCTCTGCATTATATGCCATCTGGTCGTATCAGTCCCTAACCCTCCACCTTTATTTGCTACAACGAGAAACATAGGTATGCTAAATAAAACCAAACTAAAGCATGACATCCAAGCAAACCTAACAACTTGCTTACCACCTACAGCAGAATAATTCGATAACTGTCTGCGTTCATTGCTTGAAAAACACGCCTCAGCCACCAAGTGCAAGTAACAATCGAAACGTGTTCTCCGTGGATTACCAGTGTTAGGGACCAACTTCTCACTGCTAAAAGATACCGCCGAAAAGCGGAGAGGCTTTGGCTTTGCACCAGACTCACTATTCATAAACAAATCTATGAAGCCGCTAAGAAGAACGTCACAAACATAGTCCATTTAGCCAAATTATCCCACTACAGTACTAAGATCACGGAGATTTCCAGCTGCAAAGAGCTCTAGGAGATTACCAGCAAACTAATGTCAAGGAAAAAAGTACACCACTTCCAACTACATTCTTTCCAGTAAACCTTCTGGACATGTTTGCAAATTTCATACGTGACAAAGTAAAAACATTAGAGATAAGCTTGAAAACACAGTTTTAAATGAACCGTCGTCACCATACAGCTGCGACTTTTAGCTACAGCCGTTATCAATTTAAACCTTACATTATGGATTTAGTACCGACAATCGTGATGAAGAGTGTACCAAAGCCCTATGAACTTCATTCAATCCGAACATCACTCCTGCTTGTGTGCTTAGATTCAATATTGCCTTCACTAACTGATGTTATTATTCTCTCTCTCTCTCTCTCTCTCTCTCTCTCTCTCTCTCTCTCTCTCTCTCTCTCTCTCTCTCTCTCTCTCTCTCTCTCTCTCTCTCATATCCGGGGAATTCCCATCATTGTTCAAAATTACCATTGTAAAGCCTCTGCTGAAGAAACCAACACTCGACCATAACGATTTAAAGAACTAAATTCCAGCTCCTAATCTCCCGTTCATGTAAAAAATTTTTAGAAAAAGCTGTTCTAACCTAACTTGTATCTCATCTGAATTCAACCAGCCTTTTTAACAATGTACAGTCTGCATATCGCCCTTGGCACAGTACTCAACGTAGTTAATGACATTCTCTCTGATTCGGATAGAATACAGATTAAAGTCCGCACCCTCCTTGATTTGTCTGCATCATTTGACACAAAATACCATGATATATTACTTCACCGCCTCCAGCATGTATTTGGAATTCACAATACAGCCTTCATTTGGTTCAAGTCCTGCTTAGTCAACAGGACACACATTGTATCTGCGAATTGAATACACTCCAGCCCAGTTGATCACTGTTGTAGTGTTCCTCAAGGGGTTTGTTCTTTGACATGTTCTCTTCATTATATACACTCAACCGCACTCAAGACCACTCCAGTGGCCTAGTGGTTAGAGCGTCCGCAGCGGAAGCGAGAGGTCGTGGGTTCGATCCCCGACAGAGTCATACCAATGACTTACAAAAATGGTACTAACAGGTGCCTCGCTTAGCGCTCAGCATTAAGAGGTTAGTGTTAGGACTGGTCGGCCATATACAATCATCCAGTGTCACACCAATTGTGTGCTGATAACACCCAAATATACAAGTCGAGCCACCTAACTGAAGTTGATGCTACCATCCAAGGAACTGACAAAGGTGCATTTCTGATGTGAAATCATGGATGACATCTAACAAGCTGCAGATAAATTATGATAAAACTGCGGCCATTCGAATCATAACAAATCATTCACATCATTTACCTCAAACAATAAATATCAGCAACACCAACATTAAATTCACACAGTCAGTACGAAGCTTAGGTATTACTTTGGACAGTACTCTCACATTGCACCAACATGTCATGAACATATGCAAGGTTGCATATCTTGAGCTGAGACGCATCAGCTCCATTCGCAAATAGCTTTCAGTTAATGCTACTAAAATACTTGTTTGTTCATTAGTTCTTTCAAGACCGGATAGAAGGTCAAAACACAGCTGCTCGGATCATCCTTAGAGTACCACGATCAGAGCACACCTCCCAGCTGCTCTGTACCTAGTACTAATATTAGTACCCATAATCGTATCAAGTTGAGGCTACGACATCGTAGCTACTCTGTACCCTACACTGGCTATTAATTCGATCCAGAATCAAGCACAACATTTGTTCTCTGTGCTACATTGTACTGACCGACTCCAGTCCAACATACCTATCTGGCCTCACTCGTGTGTATAGACCAGCAAGATACTTACGCTTCTCTTCTGACAAACGTATACTCATTATTTCCGAACTAAAGACAAAGTCACATGGACAATGTTCTTTTTGCATACCAGGGCCCAGCAGCGTGGAACGAATTGCCCGTTGAAATTAGACAAATTGTTCAGTCATATTGCTACGATGTCGCAGTGTGACAGTTTATTGTAAAGTCTAGTACTGGGGCATCTTGCCGTAGACATGTGGCATCATGTTCCTTCCAGCTGCATTATCCTGACACCAGGCCGACTTGACCTAATACTAATGCTGAGCGCCTAACAAGGCAGATGTTAGTGCCATTTTATAAGTATTTGATGCAACTCGGCTGGGTTCGCGTCCACGACCTCCCGCAGCAGAGAAGTTTAGAAAATACTAATTTAAACTTGAGAAGATTTCATCATTCGTGCTTTAACATCTAACACTTTTAAATTGTAGTATGTTGTGTCTAGTTGGAATGAACTTTATTTCTTCAAATTACCGAACGAAGGTGATCATTTTCACTGGAAATACAAACGTGATCAGATACAAAAGTGCTCAGATACAATTCTTGGATAGAGACATTCTATGGAATTTATAATGTATTCAAACCTGGAATTATGTTTCTGTGATTCAACAATAGAATCTTGGCACATCAATTCCCTATGAGCTATAGCTTTGCTGGACTTGTAATAAGTTTTATTGAGAACTTTAAATTATGAGGACTTGTGTCCATAATTCTTGAATTTGTTGGGGATTTAAAATTCGTATTGTAGGAAAATAATTTATTCATTAAATTTTACAAAACTTGTCTTTCACGCTTTTCAATATTCTTATAATAAGAGCATTTATTCGTAACACATACATTTAGTATAAAATGGAAAAGAGTATATGTAAGTGCGTGTATCTATAATATATGTATAGAGTTTAACAGCACACCGGCACACTCATGGCTACATAGGCCCGAATACATTTATGTATCTCGAAGAAATCATGCACATGAATGGAAGAAACATATTTAATAGCTTAAAATAGTTAAAAGGTAAGTTTTACACATTAAAGCATGCTTATTTAGAACAGGTTGGCAACGGAACCAAAACATAATGGTCACTCGCTCTTGCATATATAATTCACTGACCAAGTTTTCACAACATCAATAGTTGTTTCGAGATGTACAATTAGTTTAAGACTTCATGTCTCTAATTACAGAAGATGACACATATACAGTTGCTAATAAGTATTACAAATATAAATACTGGACAACATATTAGAGATAAATCAAATCAACAAATCTAACATTAAATCTATCTAGAAATGTTTTCCGATTTAAACCTCTCTCCATGTGCACAAAGCGAATATTGACAAACATCCATGACTAGTGGTATAAAAATGGATGGAATATTTATTATCATTTCTGTTTCAGTTTCATGCTATATGTATTCTTTATTTGAAAGAACATTAGGCTTAGACAAAGTTTCATAAGGGTCATACCTTATGATGCATGTACTCATTTAATTAATTGCACTCAAATATATCTGGTATGCTGATACGCTCTTTTACTCATTTACAATTATGTTCTTAGCAGACCGGTATTGCAGTTGAAGCAGAATGCTTTACGTTACGTAGTTACATGGAAATTGTTAAACGGCAAAAGAAAGTTTTATATTTTCTGTTAAACGTGTCCTAAACCGTGCATATTAATACTAAACTAAAACAACGAATACAAGTCTAATGCCAAATGTTTTAATTTTCCTCATAATTATGATTATTCATTCTGACAATACGTTTACTCATCGTATAAAACGCATGTATCGCTTATGCAGTTCATACGATTTACCGAAGAGTGATTCAATAGAACAGAATGCGCCTTTTTTCCGGTTCTGAATCTGTACGAGTATTAGATAAAGGTAATATGTGCATCTCGTATAAAATAGATACTAAGTACGCTAGAAATAGACACATGACAATGTAATCATATCCATGAGAAATTTCCTTCAATAACTGCTGCCTTATTTGTATTCACTTCAAGTTCATGTGCTAAAAAATTGAAATAAAAAAAATCTAAAACTTTCTCTGAAATAGCCTTGTTTTCATCCCACTCGCTATCCTTATGTTGAAGCTGTTGCATTCCAACTCCTCTCAGCGCACCACAGCCTGTAAGTGCTTGAGTGGGACATACTCAGTGTCTAGTGTTAAATCTTCTTCTCAAATAAATTGTCAGCCGTGAAGTAGTCATTAGGTGTATTTTATTTCTCATCTAGACGTAAATTACTCGGCAAAGAAGAAAATATTCGGTCACCAAGGACAGTTTGCTTTATATATATATATATATATATATATATATATATATATATATATATATATATATATATATATATATATATATATATATATATATATATAAAGTTGGGTAATTCTCAGGCAAACCTAGATGGTGATATTAACTTCAAACATGACAGACGTTGTAGAGAGAAAAGAAATTTAAAATTGATCATGTCACTTATCGCTTTGAAATTATCTTGCTTCATGGTAGCATAAGATATTATTCAATAGTTAATATGCTGACTGTTTCAAACTTGACGGTAGAAAAACGCTGTTATGCTGCTTTTATATTTACGCTGCGGTGGGTGAAATACTAGGTTGATTGATTTATTGATTGTGTTTAACGACACATCAGTATAAGATAGACTATTACACGTCCAGGCAATTAAGATAAAGTTCAACGCCTGTACACACGCTGAAGTGTTTGGTTGGTCTGGGCACGATTTGAGCCGAAACACACTGATGATTAATCCGGCACACACACACACACACACACACACACACACACACACACACACATACCTACATACATACATACATACATACATACATACATACATACATACATACATACAGCTTATTATATATATATATATATATATATATATATATATATATATATATATATATATATATATATATATATTATAATTATAAGATAAACATTTATTTGGTACTTGACCTTGTCTAATATAAAGCCCACTGTGTAGGTGACTAGGGACATATATCTTCTTAAACAACATAATAATTACCTAAACTGTTCTCTATGAATGTGGAATAAATATTCAGATCTTTATTAATATAAACATGTTTAAAGTGTTGAGTCTAGCCCAAGAAACTTATATAATGGAAGTTTCCATTAAGTGACAGTGTATTAACAGAATATTGTAATTGTCACCTAGGCCAAGTTGAGGGGTTTGTAATTTCGTTTATTACTTATTACTTAATACTAAAATTAGTTATTTTTGCCTTCACATTCTGAGACAGAATCAGTCTTATTAATGTGTTCAGATTTTCGTTTTGGTGTAAGTATTGATTAAAATAGCATTCAATGGAAATACAAAGTGTTCATGAATATTATTCTTGAACTGGAATATTAATTTGGAAATACCGTAAAATTAGACTAGAACATTCTTGGATTATAATATTTTGATATATCTAAAGACTGTTAGCACATCGTCTTTGGGCAGTTGTTACGACACTAAATAACATACTTGTGTTGTTAAACGCCAGTACTAAAACTAAAATAAAACTTTTATACTGGACCTGCACTTTCGTCGACAGTACCACGTCTTACCACACTATAAAACGTGAACACCGCTGAGACGTCAAGTTTCATCTATGACACTAGACGTTGTGGATTCTAATCCAAGCCTATTTCATCTGCTGTCACCGTGCATTATTCTAATAGTATTCGAAGATCCACACAAAAAAATAGAGATCAGAGGATAAAATCAGATTTTCTCTTTCCGATTTCTTAGCATTGTACCATGTTCTCACTGACCAGTGGAACTTTGTAAAGTCCAAGCCTGACCACTCCTTGATGTTATCTTCCTTTTTCTTTTATATCTGCCTCCTTTTTTGTTTCCTCTCACTTTCGCATCTGATAGGCTAGAAAAGCATGAAACGTAACCAATGCCATCTTAAGTTGCACTTCTTAACGGTGGTGACCAGATCTTCATATGGTCCAAGTGGACCTTAGATTATAATTAAATAATAGCTCTAAGTATGGGATATGTTCAGGGTCTATCGATAATATCTCGTCTCAAAGATATGGATTCCTCTATCTCTCTAGTTTTGCTGTTAAGGCCAATATCTCAAATGCATAAAAGAATATGGACATGGCGAGGTAACGCATAAGCTTGATCTCGGAGTCAGGTACACTGTTGCTGTTCTTCCAAATAGGCCTCAGCCTCGCCAGTATAGCTGTAATCTGCGCATTCCTGAAAAGAACCTGAAGATTTGAACCTTCATCAGAAAAGATAAGAACAATGTACTTGAAGCTTTTCATTTTGCACAGCGTCTGTTTAAAGAAGTATTTCTGTAAAGTCAGACAGTTTTATCAACAGCTTTGTTTATAAGCCCATGTCTACAGTCAGGGCCGGCGCTTCCGCTAGGCGAGCTAGGCAATCGCCTAGGGCGCTGGGCTAAGGGTTTATTTCATGATGGGCGGGTGGAGGAGGGCGTGAGTGGAAGGGGGTTCCAGATATCTGATCTCGCCTAGAGCACCAAAATGCCTTGCACGATCGCTGTCTACAGTTAAGTCCATTCCTACCCTTCTTTGACCGACTCTACATAAGTCTGCAGAAATTCTACCCTGGCTAGCATTAACTTGATCACAATTTTTGTCCTCAATCATAATGGTCGATCGGCAGTGCAATCATGTCGTTTACCTATTATAACAATTACTAACCACGTGCTGCTAGGAAAAAAATAAGATCCATCCTTCTTTATTCTAACGACTCTGATTGGATTGCAGATGAGTATAATTTCAACAACATTGAAAGGTCTTGGTGCTTGAGGATTACTGTCAAACGTTCGTCTAAATGCAATAAATGATAATTCGTTCACGCGCTATCGATTAATCGAATCTTCATTTAACCCATTACTAAAGAGTTAAAAAAATGTAATTTATTTCGGGAATTTATCGGAGTTCTTCAGTTTTCAGGAATTTATCAGAGTTCTTCAGTTTTCAGGAATTTATCAGAGTTCTTCAGTTTTCAGATATTTATCAGAGTTCTTCAGTTTTCAGGTATTTATCGGAGTTCTTCAGTTTTCAGGAATTTATCAGAGTTCTTCAGTTTTCAGGAATTTATCAGAGTTCTTCAGTTTTCAGGAATTTATCAGAGTTCTTCAGTTTTCAGGAATTTATCGGAGTTCTTCAGTTTTCAGGAATTTATCGGAGTTCTTCAGTTTTCAGGAATTTATCAGAGTTCTTCAGTTTTCGACAGTCAGTGTGACCATAGATTAAACTTTGGATCGTCGCAAGAGCTCTATAATTTTTGAGACTGTAATACGTTTAAGATTAGTTGCACATCAATGCTGTTCACTTAATGTAGCATCATGAAGTATCTTTCCATATTTCTTTTATCGATGATTCCGTCAAATCCTGTTTAATATCAAATCCAAAAAGACAGTTATTTTCTTTCTGTACTTTTTGGCATAATGACTGGAAATATAGATAACAAATGGTTTTACTTTACATCTGACAGTTCCACTTTTACGGCGCTATTACGGAACTATCAATCTTCTTTCCATTAACTGATCTTGTTATCTGTTTTGCGATAATTCAGGTGTACCAGTCTGGCCCTTCCAATAAAAAATGGCATTTGTTTTCTTCAGGTTTTACATCGTGTTTGGAAAAATAAAAATCGGAAAAATGCTTTCTAATTTTTTCATTTTTTTCTTTCTTTCAATTGTTTTTTGGAGACAAGATCGTAATTAGCACAATGTTGCCACATAAAAACTATGTTACCTGGTATTGGATCGATTGTTACAAGCCTTCGGTGTAATTATTTTGTCCATATGTTATAAGAATATAATTGTGGGCATTTTCGAATGAAATATTTAGTACAAAGCCGGAGGCAGTGGTCACACATTTGATTTTCTACTTTTGCTGGAAATTGTTATCTTTGCTACTTACATTGAAATGATCTTCGTAAAGTTGTATGGAATTCAATTTTACATCTTTTGAACATTTGTCGTTAGTTGGCACCATATTGCATACATACATACAACCACTCCGGTAGCCTAGTGGTTAGAGCGTTCGCCGCGGAAGCGGGCGTAGTGGGTTTGATCCCCGGCCGAGTCATACCGAAGACTTACAAAAATGGTACGAACAGCTGCCCCGCTTGACGCTCAGCATTAAGAGGTTAGTGTTAGGACTGGTCGGCCTGGTATCAGGATAATATGAATGGGTGGGACATCATGCTACATGCTCTAGACATCTAAACTGCCTCACTGCAGACATCGTAGTGATGACTGAAAAATTGTTAAAGCTACCTTAAAAATCGTAATCAAACATACATGCATACAATTTGCGTTTTAACCATATTTTTCCACTCAAGTTTGCATGCTACTTCTGTAAAACATATTTAAGGGTAATTTTCTGTATATATTATGGTTTAACAATTCAAAACTGATAGTAAGTTTAGGTGATGCCTTAAAATGTCTACAGATGACTATAAATAACGAGGTAGTATATGAAGCAAAACTATTTTGTGATTTGCTTCCTTTTGAGTAGGTGTGGAAGTGTCTGATTAAGACCTTTTCGGGGCCTAAAGTACTGAAATGCCATCATTCCAAATGAAAATACTCGTACATGCAGATAGAAATCGTCACATATAATTCATTATTTTGATCCTCAACAATTAACAAGAATTGTTTCTGGTGCCTTTGTTGGGCTGGTGCCCTAAGCACGTACTTAGTGTGCTTAATGCGTAATCAGGTAGCGTAGCGGAGGCCGATTTGATATTGCCATCAATACTGTAAAGTTTAATTAGCGAAACTATCATAACACTCTGTTGAAATGTATTAATGTTTTCGTTTCAGTCAACATTTGAGTTTGTTGGCAAACGTTGTGATATGTATTACCTAACAAAGTTATGAGTATTGAACGAAGTAAGTTTAAGTTCGCATTTCTTGGAATAGTGTTTAAAGATTGTGTTTAGTCTTGTTAACTTTCATGCCTATCAACTGGAGAAAAAAAAAAGAAAACAAATATACATTTTATTATCAAATTTTTTAATGCAGTTAAACGGTGTGAACGTATAGAATTTTCTTGTTCTTTCTTTAGTCATCCAGCTTTTGCTATTGTAATTCTTGTGAACGTTGATGGGTTGTTTGCAAGTTCAACTCTTATTGGTACTTTTGCTTCGTATGAAGTTACTTTTCCTCGTGGCTTGTCAATCTTATTTTTGCAATTTTACTTTTTTCACCTTCTATTTGAATGAAATGAAATAGTGAGAGTTAATTCAAGACCAGTAGAATATAATACATAGATCAGTGATCAGTGCAGTTAAATAAATGTCAAATTCGAGTGCTAAATAACAGTGGACCCAAAAGTCTGTCCAAAATGTAAAAAAGGACAAATAATTTTACAGAACAGATATTGTAAACGGTTAATAAGAAGTTAAAATTAAAGAGGTAGTTCAATGATCGAATATGTTTTCCTTGTTATTGTTCTTTTTTAATAGTTTGTTTATTTTGCACACTTATGGTAATGACTTTCTGCAAATGTTATTCAACTATTGACATTGACTATCTATTGTGATTGTGTATTTTCATTGATTGTGTATTTTCATTAACTTTTAATCATCACAAACTACGAACTGTTACCCATTGATGGTTTAACTTAATTTCTTTTGCAAAACTAAAAGGGACCGAATACATACTGTACAAATGTAATGACACGTATGCATCTATTGTATAAAAGTAAAGGCCTTAATTTTAAGAATGCTGCTAAGTTTGGAGAAAGAGTTTTCAGCGAATTTCGAGAAAGTAAAAAAAAAAGTAGACTACATTCGAATCTAACAATACTGGACAATTTTATTTGTGCTTATGGAAAGAAATTAAAATGTTTTGGGTTTATTTCAGTTTTCAAAGACTTTTAATGACCTCAGGTAATCTGTTCAATTTTCCCAAACTTTCAAGGCCTTGAAATAGCTACCTCATTTTCCCCAAACTGTCCAAGATAGTATGAATCCTGAGAAAGTGTTGACCACCTCTTCTCAATGTAATGCTGTATACCCAACCTATTTTTTTAAAGCCAACTAAATGTTTTCATATGCCAAGTACAATATCAAGTGCCTATATTTTTTCAAATGTCTTTGTCAAATTGATGATATGACTGTAATTTACCTTTTAATCTGGGAATTTCATGACAAACTTTTACATCAAGCTTTAAGAATAAAGTTAAATTCCTCACATCTGTAACTCAGTCGTGAAGTTGTTTATGCCAATTGTTAATTAAAAAATTAAGTTTATGTTCTATTTTATTTTATAACAAAAAGGATTTATATCATGACATCTCATCTGTGGGAAGGTGTTACCTGTTGTTGCAAGATTTATGGAAATTTTATAAGATACTTTACTGGATAAAGCACTAAAACCAAAACCAATTTCAAACACCATGTTTAATTTCTTCGAAGAAAAGGAAAAATTAACAAAAGAAAAAATACCATCCCTCATATATTTTGATTTTCCCTTAACAAGCCAAGGACTAAAATGCGATATTTTACAAGATAAATAATATCTATTATTTTCAATTTCAACTTGACCATTTTTAAGGTAATTAACTTCCTCCTCCACAGGTGGAAAGTTTTTCAGTGAAAGCTAGACAATATGTACCAGTACACAAGTCAATATAAACAAAAAAAGATTGAAAATTTGGAAGATAAACAAGTTAAGTTGAAACAGATATAGGTATTATCTTAATCTCAATTTAAATAGTCATTATGACCCAATTCAGTTGAATATTACAGAAAATAAGGGTCATAAATGAAAAGACTGTACAGAGATAATAATATTGCAGAATGATTATGCAACATGCTGGGGCACAGAGTTTACCCACTTGTTCATAGTTTTGCAGGTCCTGATCTCCCATGGATTCCTTAGCTTGCCAAATGAAGACTAAAAAAAGTCAATGGGTATCACACTCACTCCAAAAAGAATTTTCAGGAAGTTTCATGCGAACATTTCTAATTTTTAACTGCTGATTGTTGAAACCATCACCGATATCCTTAAATGATAAATTAGACAATGTGGCAGCCATAATAAATGTAACCTCAACACCATATTCATTTGGAGCAAACCTGACTCCCTTTGTAGACTTTTGGTGAAAACTCCATGCTAATATGAAAATCCATTCAGAAGAATAAGGGACAAAATATGTTTTTGTGTGGCAGCCATATTTGAGGTCAGGTCAGCACCACTTTCATTAAGGATTAACTAGATATCATATTTAGTACTCTGGTGCCATGATCAGCGCCATTCTGATTTAGTATGAACATCATAAGAAGTCTTCTGGTGAAAAACCAATGCTGATATGACTTTACACCATGGAGGAGTAGCATTATAATTTTAAAGATGGTCATACTGGGTAAAAAAAACTTCTCATCAAACCTGGAGTTTATATGAATTTCCATTCAGAAGTAGCAATAACAAGATTTTCAAGATGGCTGCTATAGTGGCCATACTTAAGTCAAAACATCATTTTCATTTAGAACCAACTAGACCTGGGTATAAATGTGTATAAAGTTTCAAGGAAATCTTCCATGTAGTTTAGAAGGAGTAGTGATAGCAAATTAGTCCTCATGAAAATACAGACCATAAGCTCTTCTAATCTATCACAAAGCTAATTAATGGTTTAATTACAAGTGAGAATGACCATACATTCAAACTGATAGATGTACCCACATATGTAGGTAACACTTAATATCAACTACATAGAGTATGCGAGGGGGCATAAAAAAGGTCTCAATAAAAATATTATAACACTGTACATATATATATGTGCATTAACTTTAATTTCAATTCTTAGTAGAAAATACAAACCTAATACAATGCAGATGGACACAGTTCGAAATCTAGTTCTCTTTAAGAAATTTATCATGTTTTAGTATGACAATTTTGATTGGTAAGACAAAAATTTTTTATTGCGTACTGAGCTGATGCCAATCCTCCCCCCACCCTCACCTAAATACCTGACTGAAATGCTACAAATCTGTTCAGTCCATCTTATATGCTGGCGAAAAAAAATGGAAACAATAATGGGACGAATGTTGTATCTCCCATTTAATTATTGCAGAGCCTAACAAATTCAAAATTAATGTACTCACAATACTGTTCGTACTTTTTAAACAAAGCTTGTCTTTCATAGGCTGATATATTTTTGCTCTAAAGATATTCATTATAATCAATTTAATCAAGTTAATGTTAACAAATAACGCTTGCAAATGTTAATTTTTATTGGTCATTTCATATGTCACATGACAGTAAAGTTATAATACAATAATACAGAGCATTAGTTATTTAAATTACAAAGGCATGCCAATATGAATCTGGGCAAATCTGTTTCTTCATTTCTAAATCACTAGCTTTAAAAACTAATCCTGAATTTGTATCATTTTCACCCATAAAAGTCTAGATTTACACTATGGGAGTAATTGCCAATATACTATAGTTGTAAATTGTAAATTCATGAATTGTCAGCTTAAAGAGAAGCCTAAGTGGAAAGTAGGCAATACTAAATTGTAAAACCTTGCCAATTCACGTGTGCAGCAAAACAGTAAACCTATACAAGGTGAACTACCACAGCATAGTGTCTGGTCATTAGTATGAATAGTGTAAATTTGACATAAGATAGCTGTTCTTGTTTTCAATTGCACTGGTCAGGAATGGCCTCAAAACATTCAAATGAAAGATTGTAATCCTTATTCAACGACTAACTTTAAGTGACATAATCCTAACTGTGTAGTTGCTTACCACTTTTGCAATCTAGCCAAAAGAATATAATGACCATATAAAAGAAAAATCATGTTTTACAGTCCATAACATTTGCTGTTCCTATAAACATCTCATACATAATGTCCAACACCTAAAGTACAAATTCAGCTTTCTATGCATGTGTTCTAATGAACTTGTACAATGTTTTTTAAAATTAACATGTACATTCAATTGTTATTGTGTAAATTTAAACTTTTGCCCTGTCATATCCAAGAACTATACCCCTATTATTAGCCCATATAATAGAGACAGACAACTGTTAAGTCATTCCTACAATTAATTATTCAAGGTAGAATGCATGTTTCTTAGACAGAAAAAAAAAACAATAAAAGTCACATAAAAAACCAAAGACTACTTATGATGTAAAAAGTGCTATATGAAACTTTAAACATAATAAGTGAGTAAATTACAATTAAGATGTGTGAAATATTATCTAAGCAACATGTCTGTACAATATCTGATGTATCACATAATTTCACAGATTCTCTCAGATGGAAAACACAACATGCTTTTTTGTAAGTTGACATCAAATCTGAAACAAACAAAAAAAGTAATAAATTAGTCATTTGATTGTTGCAGTTTTTTCAAAGCTCATTCTAAGGGAGGCTACTAATACAATTCAGTCACAAACACTAAAAGAACCTAATCACATTTACCTGTAAAGAGGTATCACTTCTAAAAGTTCAATATTTGCTCTTAAAAGGAAAAAAAAAACCAGTTCTACACATGATAAATGTATATTTAAACTAAGATATTTGTATTATAAACAAAGTTACAGATGAACATTTCAAAATCCATTATTGCCCTAATCTTCAAGTAGATGAGACAGCACTACAATTTTAGCAAAGAACTTGACAATTTTACTGCTCATCAAAATTTTGGATTATTAAGCCCTAATCATTCTGTTGGCTAATACAACAACAGCAGATATAGATTAAGTGGACAACTATTTGTACAAGATGACAAAAAGGGAAGAGTTTATTCTTGGCATCAAGTTAATTTTAGCTTTAGGTGAGGTCCTAATAACAATATACACACCAGTTACCTGAGGTCCTAAACATATTAAAACTCATAAAATGTTCCTAATGGTAAAAATAAAACAAAAACTAAGCAAACCAAACCTCATCAATTTCATCTTCTGAACCAGAGAAGTCCTCGAAAGTGATGTTCTCTTCTTGTTCACCATCGATACCAGTTTCATTGATTCTTGCTGTAATTATAAAGCAAATAATCCATATCGTATATGAATAATCGTCATATAAAAATGGCCTCTGTGATATTTGTTCAGTTATAAAAAAATATTTGAACCTGGTAAAAGATCACCTCAAAAACTGAAACCTCTTAAATGAAGGTTTATTTCATTTGGGTGATCAAACTTTTGTCAAATAATCTGAAAAATAAATACTTTATAAAATATAGAGAAAAATACTGGAACTATATAGAAAAATAATACAGGGCTAGAAATTTTCTAATAACACCAACTGAATACAACATTTTATATCCTAAATGAACAAATTAGTCAATATTATTAATGTATTGCAAAGGAGTAATATTCTCAAAATACTGTACATATCATCAGTGACTAAAAAAAATTGAATTTAGAACATGACTGGTGGCTGACAAAACTTGTGCCAAAAGCCACAATAGTACTATATAGCTGCCAACTCTGGCTCACAATTGGTAAATATAAAGATACAAAAATGAGTGAATTTTGACATGAAAATTTGTATCTTCTAGCCCGGGAATATTTGTCAGAACAAATATTTAGCATTGTTTCCAGCTGATCAAGGTAGATTGTGTTCAACAAGAAAATTCATAAACAATCATTCAGTGTTGCTAGCTTGCAGGTATTACATCATAGGCTTAAAATGTTATAAAGCTCAAATCATTTGCGAGTTCTTAATTCTCCTAATCAGTATGTGCTTTCTACTTCCTTCCATCATCTCTGCTACAATACCAAATGCTAAATTTTGTGGCACTCTGCGTTCAAAAAGCATGATATACATCAGTGTTTGCTGGCTGAATGCACTGCCAATTTTTGGTATATTCCAAACGAAAGTTCACTCTTTGTGCAATACATTTCTTTAGCATTGGTGGTAAAGAGATGTTCAAGATGTGATACCGAATGGTATTCAAATCAGTGTTGGTAATGCATGCGCAGAGCTAAATTCTGGTTAGCCTCCAGTTTGTAAAACTACTCTTATACATATAGAATAAATTACTCAAAAATGCTTACTACCAAGCCAACTGTACCAATCAGCTATAGTTCCACTAATATCACGAACAGCAGTACAAGACTGTGCCGATATCACAACTAGCACTTAACGGGAAATCAGTTATTTTATTAAAGATTTAAAACAATTGAGAATTTCAACAAAATACATAATTTTTTTTGCATGTGACATGAATCGCTGAAAAAGTCATGAGGGTTGGCAGCTAAGGAACTAGAATGCAGATTAGGTCTGATGCAATCTGTTCATGCCATAAGGCAACTTAAGGTGACCTAATGTATACTGAATCCTTGAATTAGCACTGCATGTAAAAGGTCATTATACTCCTAAATGAGAAAAGTGAACCAGCAACTATTCATATTGAAAACCAGGCATATTAACACCGCATTTCGGTCAACATTCACATAGAAAACCATGCCTATTAACAGAAAATTACGGTCAAGGTACACTTACTATTAAATATATCACATCTGGAAGGAATAATTTCATAGTATGTTCTTTTCCTCAAAGATGTTGCTTGAACTGTCCAGACAGTAATTTTGCAATTAGCAATACTGTCATCTATTATCTAATCACCCCCTCCCCAAAATCAGCAATTGAATTTTTCTGATCTGTATCTGCCTTCCAGTTTAGTCATCTGCTTACAGTTAATTTACAACCTATTAACTTTCCTTTTTTAGTGTTGATAATTCTACTTATTCTTGCAATATTTATTTTCAAACTAAGAAGGCTTAAAATATGGGTGAATTATGCTTTTCTGTACGCTACTTTTGCCCCTTACATCAGTTAAACAACTGAAAATATGTTACACTAGCAGAAGTTAACAATCTCAGGGCAAAAATATTGAAGCACCCACACAAGCTCCTAAATTTTGAATAAACAGATGTGTTTTTATTCAACCGAATTGCAAACTGAGGATTCTTATCATTTTTGGAAAATTTGTCAATACCAATGTGTGTGCTAATGATTGGACAACAAACAGCTGATGCATAACTTACCAATGCACAAGTTTTTCTGGTCTAGGATCAGCTGAGCTAAAAATGTTGATGACACTGATGCAGGAAAATTGACTACCATGTCACTATTTTCAATAAAAATTGACTCTGTCAGTGGCCATTTCAAATAACTCCATATTTATCAGGCTTTTCTTCAAGATGTAACATGTATCTGATATGAGTGCATTTTTCAATGATAAAGGTCCAATTTAAAATTAAGAAAAGACAGTAAGATTTTTAAAATTCTGAGTAAGATTTTTTAAGTTATGAAATAGCTGTTAATATTTATTCTTCTTTCATCTATGGTATCTGAATATCATTTTGAGGCATCTTAAAGAAAGTCGTCTTTCAGAGAGTTTTAGTACAGGTTTGACAATGTCCCATACAGAGATGATTCCACGATTTCATCGGGAGGGGGGGGGGGGGGGGGTAGGGGAATTTCCCCTATTGTAAAAAAAAATAAGGGGGAGTTTAACAAAAATGAAGGGGAGTAGGAAGCGACCATAGTTTAATATGTACATAACAATTCAATATCCATCTCTCATTCTTCCTACTCCACTCGTTAGGACTGCTACTGAAATTAAAATCAATAAAAGATGTTGCCTCTAGCTGTATAAGCATTAATATGTTGTTTCTGAGAGTGTGAGTGTGATTAGGATTTATAACATTGCTTTAAAAATATTCAGTTATATTGCTGTAGCATGATGTCCCACCCAGTCACATTATCCTGACACGAGGCTGAGCAGCCCTAACACTAACCTCTTAATTCTGAGTGCCAAGTGAGGCAGCTGTTAGTACCATTTTTGTAAGTGATTGGTATGACTCTGCAGGAGATCGAACCCACGACATCCTGCTTCCAAGGTAGATGCTCTAACCACTAGGCCACAAAACATTGCCATGTTAAAGTTGCCCTCAGAATAATTCACTATAATATATAGACATTAACTGTCAATCATGCTTAACACTCGAAAATCTTCCCGACAAATTTCAATTCATGTTTGACTGATGGAAACAAAAATAACACAAAAGCTTTCCATTTCACAGTATTTTTGTTTCTACCTGATTCTGGCAATTCTCCATAAGCCTTAAGGTTCCTGGCCTCATCAGGTGTGTATTTCAGGATAACATCAGCCTTCGTATCCTGATAATCACGTAGACCAAGGAGAATGATGTCACCAGCATTGATCCAGACCTACAGCAAAAGAAAGTTAGATATAACGAGATCTCCATTATCTTGAATATCAACATAAGAGTGACTGTTTCTGCCTTGTACATATATGATTTTGGTCTTCTATAAAAAAAAAAGCTGAAAATAATTTTTAAGGGGGGTTTGCAGGTCTCAAGGGGCAGGGCACTATCCTTGGGTCAGAAGATCCTCAACCAAAAAAGCATTATACAGTCGACTCCGGTTAACTGCACACCCTTGGGCCCATCACGAGACTGTGCAGTTAACCAGAGTGTGCAGTTAACCGAATTACGGTACAGTACAGTTTTAAATCAGCACGGCACGAATATATGTGAAGAATAAATTTAAACAATGAATAGAATCCACTCTTTCAACTGTTACTTAAATGTTAAGCTTGTTTTCCTTCCTTTGAACACAACTTCGCTGATTCAACCAATGGATCAAGCAATTATAGCGAATTTCAATAAATTCTATAGATCGCTTGTTATTCGAAAACTGCTGTCCGCCATTAATGGGTCATCTCCCACAGAAAAAGTGTTCAGCTCCAAAGTCGTCTGCATCCTGTTTTTCGCTGTGTTGTCGTTTAAATTGAATTCCGTTGCGCATTTTCCATCTTTCCAACCATCCATGTGTTGGTTTGAAATCATTCAAATCCGAACGGTTTAGAGCAATATTTCCCATGCTGTACTATGATTTTTCCCACACTATTGCTCCCTAGTGGGCACGGATATACATGTATCTACCACTTAGGGCATCCTTTACATGTCAATCATTTACAAAGTCGCATTTACTGACTTAATTGTCTGCTTATTTGAAGCGCTACAGCAGTGGACTGGCAATAACTGATCATGACTATACATTGTGCAGTTAACTGGAGTAAAACTGTATTGAATAATGTGTCACAGGCAGAAATTTATTGTGTTATTATCCGGAGTGTGCATTTAAGCGAAGTTTGTTCTCATAGAAAAGCATTGGGAAAAAACGGGACCGGCGTGATTACGTGCAGTTAACTGGAGTCGACTGTACTCATAAGAAACTGCTCCTGATGCATCTTACAATCATAAAAAAATTAAAAAAATAACCAGTAGTACTGGACCATTTCAGCAGCAGCTGATATCACGACTAAATTTTTTTGTTTGATTAGGATTTTTGATGTAGCTGTAACAATTTCTCAGTCATATCTTTATGATGTCTGCAGTTTATAGTGATGTCTAGCACTTGGGCATCATGCTGTCCCACTCAGTTACATTATCCTGACACCATGCTGACCATTCCTAACACTAACCTCTTAATGCTGAGTGTCAAGCGAGGTAGCTGTTAGTACCATTTTTGCAAGTCTTTGGTATTACTCGGCCTGGGATCAAACCAACGACCTCTTGCTTCCGCAGCAGATGCGCTAACCACTAAGCCACTGGAGCGGAGCAGTTATCACGACTAGCACTTAACAGGAAATCACTTATTTTTTAAAATATTTTAAAATTGAGAATTCATCAATTTTTTGCATGTGGCGTGAATTCGTGAAAAATTAGTGAAATTCACACCAAAATCATTAGGGTTGGCAGCTATGCTGATGGTTGTAAAAAAAAATTTAAACACAATTTATAATTAGTTGTGGTAATACTATAAGAAAAATACAACAAATCAATTACTTAATCATGATAAACATATAAATGTTGTGCATAGTACATCAACATGAATTCTGTCAGTTTAACTTAGGATTAACTGTGTAAGTTTAAATGGGTCTAAATTACATGACACTTAAACTCATGGAGGTCCTATAGTTTTCATAAAGTGATATGGTTTTTTTTAACTTGTGATCTATAACAAAAAAAAAGCACAAGAAAGCTCAGTACCCTTGCAATATAAAATGTTGTGCACAAATTTTCAGTTTTCAGACGAGAATAAAAATATTTTTCACAACATAGTGGAACATGTCTTTAAAGACCACCTCTTCTGCCAAAATATAATGCTCTTTCATGACAGGTGGTCTCGCATAACAGTTCAGAACACTATATAATCAATAAATCTGTACATGGAGAACCTGGTCTCTCAAGACAGGTGGTCTCTCAAGACTGGTTTGACTGTAATCAAATGTATCACTATTAAGTTATTACTTTCTTATCTTTTACAAAGCAATATTACATATGTAACATTATTTCAATAAGAATATCATAGCAATATATTATGAGGAAATATATACATGTATTACAAAAGCCTGAAGACAAGAACCTTTTTTCTCAGTTTTCCTCGAATGTGACATAATCGTCTGATTCCATCAAAGCACATAGCCTCAAGTCTTCCATTCCCAAGCATTTTGGTTACTTGTCCATATTCTGAAGAAAAAAACAACAATACTAAACAAATATGATATATACAATCAAAAGTTCATATGTGATTTATATTAGTTTTCAATTTCACACCCCTTTCATAGGAAATTTTACCTAAAACTTATTGCAAAATAAAGTCACATACATGATCCACATCACTTTGAGTTCACTTTTGTTATGTATCACATTTTATTGATTTTATCGCTCCTACTAAGTGTGAGTTAAAAGACAGAACAACGATCCTTCTGTGTAAATAACAGGACACTATCCTTATACGATGAATTCAGTACCAGCACAATTTCATTTAGAAGTCTGCTAAACACTGCATTCAGCTGAAAAACATGATTTTGGTTATTATTATAACTTTAACAAATTTTAAGTCTTCTCAGTACATTGTCTGCAGTGAGACAGTTTTTAGCGATGTCACATTATCCTGACAAGAGGCTAACCAGTCCTAACACTAACCTTTTAATGCTGAGCACTAAGGCAGCTGTTAGTACCATTTGTATAAGTCTTTGGTATGACTGCTGGGGATTGCTGAAAAACATAGCTGCTCTTATAATAAAAGGAATACATTGAAGGGACAGACATTATATTGGGCATTAAGAATTTCCAGGTATCAAATGTTAGATGATGTCTTCTTTTAAAGTTCTGAGTGTTCAAAACATCTCTGATGATCTTCAGTGATCTTCAAGTAATTTTCTGGTGGACATAATGGATGTCAAATTGACACCATTTTCATTTGGGATGAAGTGGACAATATTCAATACTTTTTTGGTTTAAAACATCAAGTGACAACAAATTTTTCACAACAGCTTTTGAGAAGGTCTTATTGGATGTACGATTGGCACCAATTTCAATTAGGACCAACTTGATAAAATAAGAAATCTACTGGTGAAAACTCGATGTCAATATAGAAAACCATATCAGAAAAATCGGAGATAACTGTATTTTCAAAAGATAGAATCCGTGATGACAATTATGAGGGTTAATTTGCATTGTTTTCATTTAGGACAAAACAGATACCATAAGAACTCTTATGAAAATGGGTTCCATTTAAGAATGGCATTAACAAGATTTTAAAGATGGCCTAGAAATGGTCACCACAGTGGCCTTACTGGATGACCAGATGCCATAGGTCTTGATAAGATTTAAAATGGAGTCCAGGAATCTCAATTTGGTAAAAATAAGAGTCAAAAAAGCAAAAATTACATCTTTTCAAAGCCATGCACAGAATAGTCTGCCATATATTATATGAAGTCGTGAAAACATAGGGTTAGTATTATTTTGGATATAATATTCTGGTGACAACTGCCACTTTTCAACTAGTAATCACTGCAGTATTTTATTTTGTCAATTGAATTCAGTATGGGTTTTGCGTCAATATTGGTGACCTTAGATGACCAGAATAACCTGAAAGCGGTGTAACTCTTGTTAGTCCTTTGGGTAGAATCTGAATTTTGTCAATCCAAGGAATGGTCTTATTCCAAACACAAAGCAGGAATCACACACTTTCTTACACTTGGCTAAGATCCAAACTATCAGTTCTTCCAACTTAGTACTACTACTGTACTGAATCTCATTAAAATCATTGTCAATTTGCTATTTAACCCCAAAATACTTATCCTGATTTGCAAACGACATTTTGTCCAAGTTTTGATGTGTCTTGCTATCGAAGTAACATGCACTATTTATCCTGCTACAATCAGAACTGAACACAATAATGGAAGTTAAAGTTGTGATGTACTCTTATAATAACCACATGTACATCTCAGGGTCTTTCTGCCTCTGAATTCAGTCATTGTAAATATCAGCACATTTTCCCACCCAAGCTACTTGTCGAAATCTTTGAACTTGCTACCCAGCTATTGCATCATATCTGATTACTTATGGTATCACAGTACCAACTGTTTTTCCATAGACCTCAATGCTAATGTTTTGTGAAATAAATATACTTTCCATCCTATTTCAGCATGCATGTGACACACTGTCATAGAAAACAATGTTAGATTGTCAATTTAACATGACAGAACCAGGTACTCTATTGCATTTAAGAGAGATAACTCTGCTGAAACTAGACAGGAGTATGAGTTATCTAGTCACAAAATACCTATTTTCAATCATGTGTAATTTGTGTATCACATTTTCAAAAAAAAAAAAAAAAAAAAACAAAATATGATCTATATAGGAATTAGCATAAATTCACATGTTGCCAAGAGGTTAAACTTTTTTTTAAAGCCTAACAGAAAGTACAACTCTTACATAATCCACCAATCATAGCTAGTGTTGTTGTTTATTCCTGAATGCAAGGTTCCCTATATACCTTATTGTGGTGTATGATACTGGTGGAATTGCTAGCATATGAACCATGAAATTAAACCATGCTTTCATCCATAGCAAAAAGCAAAATAGTTAAAACTAGTTTTAAGCAAAATATCTGACTTTCAATGATGTAGGTAAAATATCAATGACTTTCAATGAATTTTCATGACCATATATTTGTCTACGTAGTTGTCATAATGTTTGCCATTAGTTAAAGAATACGTGCCTCAGTGCCTTTCTTTGTAATTTCATAAAATTGATCAAGTCAGAAAACAACTTTAAACTTACAGTGCTTATCAAATTCCATAATACAGCCTTGTCCCACATGTTTCTGACCTACATAACCAGTTTTAATCTAAATCTTTAATAACATCATATTCAGGCTTTGCTTTCTATGAACTGGTTGTTTTTCACAAAATATCTGCCTAATGGTTTAAGAGCACAGACAATCTAATACAGTGGTAGTTCCCAGACTTAGTTATGTCTGTCTTCATTTCCCCATGACAGGTTCCCTTAGTTTCAAAATAATTTTATGAACAAAACAATACACACATGGCATTAATATATTTATATCACCAATTCTTTTCTTAAAACACAAACTGTTATTTAAATACTATTATTTAAGTTTTGAAACAAGTTTGTATGTTTTCTTCATCAACAGATAATATACAGAAATCAGGCAGTGATAGTTGTGTACCTGGCTCAGGTGAGGGAGCATTTAAATCATTAAAGTCACTCAATATGCCTTTAAATATCTACAGGGCAAAGTTACTTTTGCTTTCATATCAGAAAAAGGTAAAGTCTACATTTTTTGGCATCATCAATGAAGTTAGACATTGAGTCTAGTTGTGCTAATTAGATTGTGTCCATCACTGCTATACGACAAAAAGGGAAATAACTTTAACAAGAGTCCTTGGATCAACTACCATTAGTCAAATTTATCTCCAGTGATCCATCTTGGTAATAAATATGGATGCAGTCACCAACAGTCATTTCCACTGTGATAAAAATGTGCCTTGGTTTCTCCACAAAAATCACTGCCTCCACTTTACATTAGGGGCATTTTCATTGATCAAATTTTCTGTACATACTATTAATTGCAGTGTACTAGAAATGTCGCTTAGAAAAATTAAAAAAAAAATTGTATTGATGGCCTATCTTTTAATTTTATATTTCAAAATGTTGATTAAAATTTCCAGGTCCTATCAACACTTTTGACGATAAAACGAGTGATATTAAAAGCTTGTTACCAATTTTGATAATTTTTTGAGGTATTTTCTGGTTTAAAAAATGGATCCAAGCCTGACCCTTGTGTTATAAGCAGGTTTGCAAGTTATCAGAGCATGAGATATCAAGGGAGTGGTGCATAATGTATCCTTTTTCACTTACAATCAAGTTCACCAAGAACTCTCTTGTGGATAGGGCTGTCAATGGGTACCCGACCGAAGCGAAAAACCCAGGCATTGAAAATTAATGACGAGTACCCGTTCACAAAAATAAGTTGTTGAAAACACTATCAAAGTATCATATATCAGCAGCAGCAGTACACTGGTCTGAGTAGTCCGAGTTCCCTCTGACCCGTGCCACTCCATTTATGATATTTGGACATTCATGTTGGGGTATAGGGTCAGAGCGCATTTCCTATCAAAAAGTTGGAATTCGCCGACACCATTGATGTCGGCATGGGTAGCAGCTTACATGCCGGCCCAGCAAACTTGAACGATCTTTCATCGAGATATACCAGCATGAAATCGATAGGAATATGATTTATTTTGTCAAAAATCGTGAGCATAGCATTTGTTATGCCTTTAATCTGCTGACTGACGAGATGAAAGTACATTGTACATCATTGCTGAAATTTGTCCCGGATCTGGCTATTTGCATTCCTAGTCACGTGATTACACAAATCTCGCAACCTAGGTAATACAGTCACGTGATATAGACAATAAGCCAATTTCCAAAAAGTGTTGTACATATAATCTGGATATATTATATGGTAGCCACATAAATATAGTCTGTTCTCTCCTCACTAAGCCATACAGATGCTATAAATAGAATTCGAGGGAAAGTAGAACAAGGTTTGCTATAAATAGAACATGTTACTGTAGGAAAGTACAAGTCCACGGACAAGCGTACTCGTATATTGTAGTTATGTAAAGCGGTCTTTTCTAAAATACGGTCTGTGGGATTAATGGAATGTTAATATAAATGAAGATTTTTGGAAGGTGCATATACCGAAAAAGCGTGATCCATATATGTTTACGCGTAACGCATAATTTAGTGGGGAAAAAAAAATTGTTGCTCAAGGGTTGTACATGTCTTTCATGTTCTAACGAGTACCCGGGTACCCGTTAAACGGTGCAACAGGTACCCGGGTAAGTTTTCCGTGGATTTTGACAGCCATACTTGTGGATCCATCATATTTTAATTGCCAACATCTAATGAAAGGTTCTGCCATACATAAATTAGAAAGATTTTCATTAACTGTTCCAGTGATAAAGCTAATAAAAACCCACATGAAAATAAAAACCAACCTTGGCCATCTTCTTTAAAGACAAGCTCTCTTTTCTCATTTTCATTTTCGTTCTTTCCTCTCCTCCTGTTTTTACCTCCCTTTCCTATAAAAAAAAATCAGGAAAATTATTATAATATTAACTATATTTTATAATTTTTCAAGGATATTTTTAGTCTTGAAGCTGATTATCCATGTAGTCCTGCCACGTAAGACGTCACAACTAATACTTGGAGGATGGGTGCGTGTAGCACGTTCTTAAGTTCACTTACTGGTGATTAAAGTAAAATTTTCAGGAATATCTCACATACTTGGCAGCCCATTATCCATTCTCTTTTAATTCTAATTTTTATATTTACTCTCCTTATTTATCCTGATGAAATCAAAATATGACACAAGCATTTTTATATTTTCATGTTTCGTTGACATACATATCATTATCAGTTGGTTGAAATGCAATGGTAGCCAAGGAATGCCAAAATAGTGGGGGACTTGTTTATTTAATGAAATGAAACTGTCTATAGTGCCTTATGAAACAGTAAGCAACATTTCATTTCATATTTTTTTTAAAAGTCCATCACTTCAACCTACTTCGGCTTTCCTTGACAGTTGATATGCATGTGAAACAAAAAATAAAATACATACATGCAAGATTTTGATTGCATCAGGACAAGAGCAGCAAACGTGGCTTGATGTGTGTGATGTAATCACGGTAACAAAAAAACAACAAGAAGCAACAGTACATTAACAATAACAACTGAATCCAGGAAATTATTCTTACTTTCCCATTTAATAGAGAATAACCTCATTCACCCTCAGGCATTGCAAATTAACTCCAAAGACAAACAATTAAAATGACCACTAACTTGACCTGGACACTACAATGCCAGTTTGTCATTTCTACCAGGTATAAAGTCTATGACATAATGTTCAATTCCTGACCTGCCAAATTTACATTCTAGCAACCTGGTTACTTTTTCTTTTATTGCTATTTGTTGTTGTTGTTTATTCATAATCAGAACAATCTACCAAGCAGTTGTAGGATAAATGAAGGTCAGTGGTACATGTATTTGTCTCTGTTCTTGCAAAATGAGTGTTGGAAAAATCTCCATGTACTTTAGTCTGGTTTACAAGATTCAATACATGATACTACTTCTTGCATGGCATACAATAGCCAGTCTTTATTTTTGTTTTTATAGAATAGCTAGAGTGGTGACCATTACAAAGGATTAAATCAAGGTCAGTGGTGTTTACTCTAGTGCTATGAATGATGCAGTCATCCAAAGTAGTGTCAAAATGCATATTTGGTCAAGACATCATGGTAGCTGATTGCATTCTACAGGTGGTCAATCATCACACTGCTTTTATATAACAAAATCATCAGTGGATTTTAATTGATGTCATAAATGATAAGTGATCATTCATAGCATAGGTAGCTCAAGACAAGTTTTACTGTAATGTTGGTATTTTGTTTGTTTGTGTCATTTGGATTTTTAACGTTGCTTTAACAATTATTTAGTCATATCGCTAAGATGTCTGCAGTGAGGCAGTTTATAGTGATGTCTAGCACTGGGGTATCATGCTGCAGACACATAGCATGATGTCCCACACAGTCACATTATCCTGACACCAGGCTGACCAGTCCTAACACTAACCTATTAATGCTGAGTGTCAAGCGAGGCAGCTGTTAGTACCATTTTTGTAAGACTTTGGTATGACTCGGCTGGGGAACGAATCCACAACCTCCCGCTTCCACCGTGGACACTCTTACCACTAGGCCACTAGAGTGGTTACTGTAATGCTGGAAATCTAAATATAGATTACAGAAACTAATAAATCCATAAATATGTGGGATTTGAATTCCACATGCTCCAGCAACCATTCTTCTCTATATAGAATATATTTAAGACATTTAAGCCTAATATTTTTCTCTCCATATATTTTACCTGGTGATAAAATTAATATAAATAAGACTTTTCTGTCGATGAATGCATTTCTAAAGATAAATTTCCAATATTTTTCCAGTATGAAATTAATTTTTTCAACGTTCGCATATGACCATTACTCAATGATATTAAAGAACATTTTAGATAATAAAACATGCATTTTCTAAATCTAAATATGTTTCACTTTCAAGACTCTCCAAAATTATGTCAGAAAATATGATCATGTACAAAACCACAAAATGTATCACACTATTACAAGTCTGATTACATTCCTATAAATTGGCATGTACAGACTAAAAATTCTAACTTTACTGAGCTGCATTACGTTGCTAAGTGGGAACAACAGAATGAATATAAATTAGTTTTCTTTCCTTTCAAGCCATTAATTTTCCTTTTAGAATAATAAAAAAAAAACACAAATAAACACAAATTATTAGAATCTTGTCTAGTAATGAAAAGAGTTAAACCCTGAATTTAAATGTACCAATAAAATCCCAAACAAGATTTTTAAACAACGTAATCTCTTTAAGACAATCTGGT
The DNA here is from genome assembly GCA_029339505.1 of Unio delphinus. Lineage (NCBI taxonomy): Eukaryota > Metazoa > Mollusca > Bivalvia > Unionida > Unionidae > Unio > Unio delphinus. Next base: position 23,880,264 of record JAQISU010000076.1, on the reverse strand, counting down.
TAAAATCTCTGTCATTTAAAAAACATTTTCAAAAGGGTTGATTTAAATCAGGGGTCTCAACTCAAACCAAATTAAGGGCCACACGAGGACGTTTCTGATGGTCCAAGGGCCACACCACCTTTGTCTTCTCTAATGACACCTTGTAACAGCCATCATTTTGCAGGGCACAGGATACTGCTTGGTGGGCCGCATGTTGGAGACCCCCCCCCCGATTTAAATTTTGACAAAAGACCTTCAAAACTATATACTGTTGAATAAAAAAGAAATGAATATTCTATAAAAATCAACATGTCTTGTAATTTGTAAACAAGTCCCCAAACATGTATTGGTACAGGGGCATGTATAGTTTTTAACACACCGTATTTACCGTATGTTTTCGGACTGCAACAAATAATTACTTTTTTTGTTGTCCGAATACATATTAAATTCTTTGATTAGGTGTCCAAAAACATACAAGTGAAGATAGAATTATGCCGCCCCCCCCCCTTACCCGTCCGTAACGAAGTTACCGTTAGCTCACATGACAACGTGCTGCCATGAAGTAAAACAAGTATTTTGTCTAACACCACGGAAAGGATAATTAATGAAAAATTGGCATTACTTGCCTATTTTGTCAATTTGATACATGTCCATCCACCAGAAAACAAAGCCATACATGTATTAGAGCCACGATTGTGTACGTATTTTCCGAAAGAACCGCCATATTAACATAGTAATCTTGCAATCCAGTTTAACCTTCTGCTAATGATCATTAAAATCTACATTACAAACGCACTCAAGCTTTATTTCTGTGTAATTAAGATATTAATACAAACTAAATAAAAAGATTTTGGAGTTATAATTCTTAAGATATTTTGGGCAGAAACATTTTAGTATCGAGAGTCGAAACACCGGTACATGTATGATGGCTATTCTTAGAGCACCAAGGGTGAGAGGCTCCAAATGGGGTGAGTTGTTGTATGTACGCCTTCGAAGGGTAAAAATAAAAAGCAATTTGCAATATACGAGTCGGCGTGATTAATATGTTGATATTTGTTTTAAATAAAGGTGATGCATTTGTTGTAGTTCTCTCTTCTTTTTTTTCCCACCTAGCCGAGGGTAGATTAAAATGAGCAAAGCTTGCCGGCTGGAAACGATCTACTGCTCGAAGATTGTAGTGATGCATGTCAGAGATTTCAAAGTGTCTGGGTGTTAACTGTTAATAATATAACTCGTGGGATTTCTTTGACAAATGTGTTCGGAAATAAAAGGCAGCCATCTGGATTTTATTAAAAGAGCAAACGATGTACCTAACATTTAGCACCCACAATCAAATATATCGTCTACCAAGAGGTTTATTACCTGTAGAACAATAACTATGTTTAAACCTTTGTATATAATGCCTCAGGGATAAGGGGTTTGTTTTGTTGGACAATGCCAATGAATTTTACTAATCCATACCGACTCTGATGTATTGTTTAATGATATAAAGCAGGGGTCATGGTTTCTAATCAAAGCCATAACTGTCATACCTGTATGAAGTGGTTTCGTGTGTAACAATGTCTATACTGACAACCAATCATATTTTTGTTAGCTGAATCAAACTATTAAGTTAAAAAGTATAAATAAAATACCCACCACATACAAAAGTTAGTATACTGGATAGCTATCGTTGTGAAACATAATATTGTTAGTACTGTAATAAATTTGATGAATAAGTTTATCATACGTTATGCAACAAGTTCTTGGAGGGAATCGCCCTTGCCAAAATCGTCTCCAAAGAGACCAGTAGGCCGTCCACAGAAGTGACTTCGAATTAATGATTCTGAGGAAGCATCACAAAAACAACCGCCTACGAAGAAAGCTGCTCTAGATGATGAGTCTGATCAAAATAAAATAGCACGCGTGTATCATCGTATGTTGTCATATATGTGACGCGATCAAAATGTCGATACCGGTCTGCAAATATCACAATATGATTTGAGAAATCTATATCCGATCTGTTACTTTTCGTTGGAACATCTTGATTTAACAAGACAATCCGTTGTTGAAATACACTTTAGAGCTCGTGTAACACGTCCGACTAATGCAGCAGGTGTTGTCACTATCCCGAATTTGTCACTATCCCGAATTACATGTAATTAATAATTTTAAATTATATTAGTTCATGGACGTTCATGATCGCATTAAGTAATTGGCGACCAAATGAAGCGAACTTTGTATCAGTTAAATTAACGGCAAACACGCTGTAAATTTTACATTAAAACGACGAAGCAGATCATCCAAGATTGTGTCCGAAAACATAAATTGTAGAAACAATTATAGCGGGGCAACGTCCGAAAACTTACAAGGCATTTAAATATGATTTTTCCCCGAAAAAAACGGTGTCCGAAAACATACAGTGTCCGAAAACATACGGTAAATACGGTAGAATACATGGGATGACAATTTCTCATTTCAGCTCCGAGACTCGTCAATTTGAACTACAAATTTGCTTAAAATGAATAGCAGTCTGTTTTCTAACTCGGGTTTCCTTCAAATATTCTCACCCCATTTTTCATAACTGGACATTTAGGTTGGGGTGTGGGGTCATTGCAACTGCATATAGAAAATCGGATATTAGCCACCACCACAAGGTAGTGGCATATGGTGGTTGTCACTTACCAGCAGGCCCAGAAAATTTAAATGTGAGTTATAATGACTTATACCTGCATGAAATCATTAGGAAAATTATTAATTTTCTCAGAAATGGCAAGTATTATATTTAGTATATCTTTAATCCACTGACAGACTAGACGAAACTATAGCTTAAATAAAACCAAACCCAGTAAATACCATTTGCATTAGTTTCTTTTTTACTAGACACATGACTTCACAAATCTCAAGTGACGACATCAGAAGTCCAATAGTCATATTATATAACAACCTTTTTAATGTTGTTGTACATAAATTCAATTATACTAAATATAAGTCAGATAGTTTGTTTTGTGAAAAACCAGCATTCTGGCCAGTATGATTTATCAAGTAGAGTGCACACCTTGCTGTGGTGGTTACATGATACAATAAAGCTCCAGATGCTCTTGCAATATATAAATATGGAAAATTAGGTGTTTGCCTTTCATTTAATTATTATTTTTTCTCCATAACAATTGAAAATATGGGTTGTTAGATTTGTGTACTCATGCAACTAGCAATGCAAATCGCGAGTACCAGGACACATTTCATCAACACAGTATACCGTAGTTTTGTCTTGTCATTCAGCAGATTAAAGGAAACAATTATAATACAGTCATACCCACTTATATTGACAAGCCGCCTATTTTAACAAAAAAACCAAAGCCCCAGTCCCTTGGTCTATTCTACCAAAATTGTCATGACTATATAAACACCATGATAAAAAAAAAATGTACATGTCAACAGAAGCCCTTAGTTCCAGCGGGATCAAATCCTTTGTTTTCTAATCATTTATGTTGACAAGATGCCAGTTCTAATCCCTACTTTGTTCAACATTTAGTTGATCTTGCTGCCAGGCTTTAATTTTCCTGCCTAATCATTAATTATCATTATGTCGACCAGCTGCCAGTTTCGACCCATACTTTGTTCAACAATTACTTGCCGCCAAACAACAATGAAAGCTAAAGTTGCTCATTTGATGTACTCCTATACACATATAAATCAATTCTATTTATAAAATCAGTCATTGTAAATATTAGCACATTTTCTCACCCCTCTGCAGCTAGTCAATTCTTTGAACTTGCCGCAAAGCTTGTGGGTCATGTTCTTCTGATGTACTTACAATGACAACATGTAAATCTGAGGGGTCTTTCAGCCACTGAATTTTCTGATTGTATCTAATATGATCAACTGATCAACACATTTTCTGACTCAACAGGTGGTTAAATTTGCAGTCCAGCAAATTGGTGCGTATATTTCTGCATCCCAGGTATAACAAAATTGTGTCCCAATATATGTGATTACACATTTCCGAAAGTGATTAAATCAGTGATTAAAACAAGTTTATTGTGCTGTGAAAGTTTTGTTTTTAACTTTATTTATATTTAGGATGGCTAACAACAGCAGTTTAAAACACAGATTAAATTTACAGTCTCTGAAAACTAAATATCTGGCTGTTGAGGGCAAACATCTCGCAAAGATGTCTGTGAACAGTTTTTGCTGTCTGGATGGATGAAAGCTGCTGAGTCTATAACGAAGGATCACGTTAAAGGTAACTGCACTCCCCAAAGGGAGAAGCAGAAGACTGCTAGATTTGAAGATGTGGAGGAATCCACAGCAAAATGGTTCAATGAAATCCGCATTGCACATTCCATAGATTGTGAAATGATCATCAAAAAAGCTAAAGATTCTGTGAAAAAAACTTAGTGTGAAGAACTTTGTTGCAACAAGGGGTTGGTTCAGTCACTTTAAAGTTAGTCATAAAATCGGATAGAAAAGCATTTGTGGAGATTACTTATACTGTTTAAACCAACTTGTTGACAAGTTTTCATTTCCCTGTGAATAGCACCATCCCTTTTGGTTGCCTCACTAAGATGGGAACAAACTGACCCCAATTTAGGCCAATTTAAGTACATGTGCTTGAAGCATGTAAATAACAATGCAACCATGTGCTAATGCTGACATTGAATATCATAATGTTTTTCATATTAGGATGTGACAGATGTAATATTTTATTGTGGATTTTATTACACAAAGGTAACCACAAAATGTAATTTGTCAAGATATAATTTGTAATTGGTATTTTACACTGGTGATTTTGTCTTCATGTACTAAAAATTTCCATTGTTTTCTCAAAGTGTAAATGCTACTCACCGACGACAGGTCACCCCTTACTGACGAATTTAACTTTAATCATTTTTCAGACACCGCACCACACACTTATCTCGACATTCACCTCTGTTGAAAATATTTCTTTGGGCCTGAGGATGTCAACATAAATGGGTAGGACTGTAGTCACAATTTCTGGGAAAATAATTTTCAATCTCATTCATGCACACTCAATCTAACGTTTAAAGTTTACTAGGTCATCTAGTAAGCGGCTATGCTTACCACCACCATGTTCACCTATTGTGATATGCTACATTGCTAGACTATTTTTCATACCTTCCATGTAAAGAAAGATATGGTTATTGAGGTGAATTTGAAAATAGAAGTCTACATGATAATTTCAATCCACTGACCATTTGGATTTACTCAGCAGATATGTTTACTGCAAGCACCAAAATTATTGGTACTGATCCCTCCAAATATACTGGTTAAAACTTGATAAATTTAACTTATGACTCAATTGTGTGATTGTTTCGAGCATCAAGTGTTGATGAAAAATTCCCAAGTTTTTTTTCTGATTTTCTTTAATATTTGCAAAATAAATTCATGGATTTGACACTCAGGAAATATAATTTCTACCGACTTTTTCCTGATTTCCTGGTAGTGTCAGAACCCTGTAAAAAATTTGGAGAAATGAAGGTTTTAAGCTGATCAACAATTCCATACCTATATTCAGTAAGAGTCTGATCTATGCTCAGTGTTCAGTGTATACCCAGTTACTAGCAACTGTTGCCCAGTATCACAACCTGAGGTCATTGTATACCAAGTGTCACACATCATGATTGTTGCCCAGTGTGTAGTCTGATGTGAATGGCAAATAGTCTTATGTGAATGGCAACTCAGATCTATGGAAAGCACCCTCCCCAAGTCCTACATGTAAGACATAGCACATGTTGATTTTGTTTAAGTGCTATGTCTTACGATCTGAATAATGGCCTTGTGTAGTCTGTTCCGATGTCGCCAACATCGGAATGAGTAGTCAAAGATTCAGTAATATCGCACATACTTGGCAACCTATATCGACACTCTTCCCCTAATTTATGTCTAATTAATATACTTACTGTGCTGTTTTTATCCTGGTGGAATTAAGATCTGACACTTGCAAACGGATGCAATTTTTTGTTCAGTTGATATACATTTGAATTTGTTGAAACGCAACAGTAGTCGAGGTATGCCAAAGTATTTCAAGTAGGTTCCAACAGGAAAATGTTTCTTGAAAGAAACAAAATGTTGCTTGCTGTTAAAATACTTGATACTTTGATAATTTTGTTTCGTTAAAATAAAACGGCCTTGTTGAAACCTACTTTGGCATTCCTCAGCCATCATTGCATTGCAACCAATTGAAATGTGTGTCAACGGAACATAAAAATGAGTTCATTTGCTAGTGTCAGATTTAGAATCGATTACGATAAGACAACAAAGTTAAGTATATAATAACTCTTAAATATGTGGATGAATGTCCATATTTATTGCCAAGTATGCGATAATATGGAAATTTCACCTCTTATTCTCCTGTTAGTAGAGTTCAAAAAACACTACACAACGCTGTTCGTTAATCAGTAAGACCCTGACGCCCCAAACATAAATATCAGCGTCAGGGTCTTACATGTAGGACTACAGCTCCCCCGTCTTTTATTAAAGATGTTGACTCAGTCGATTGAGTCACATTACCCTGACATCTGGCCAACGAGTCCTAACACTAACTTTTTAATGCTGAGCGCCAAACGAGGCAGCGCATACAGTAACAGAACGAAAATGTTCACTCAGCCCATCATATTTATCAATGTTCCGTGATAACATATCCCCATGATGATCACAAAATATTACCCAAGCACATACACAAATGACACATCAAATGAATCAAAGATAAATGGTAATACGATACACAGGATTATTTAACCACCACCACCACGACCCATAAATATAAAAAATGCATTGTTCCAAGATGAGACACCCGTTGTGATGAAAACATATTACAACCTAAATATATTTTAAATTAAACCAAATGTACCTTTATTTTTGGGCATTTTCTTATTTCGTCTTCTTCACAATTAAAATATTGACGAGCTTAACGCTATTGTATCTTTTCAGTATTGAAAACTACGTATGGTATTTGCGTCGTGTGTCTGTCTATGGCTAAGCAAACCGGAAATGGCTTATTTCGATAAGTTATGGGTAATGGTCATACTCTTTACAGAGCAGAATCATAATATTTTTAGTTGCGGACAAGTACCGCAATAGAGTCATAATTGGATTATTTGAAATAATGCGTTTATTTTCAGAGCGAATTTAAAAGGATAGAGAACAAGCAAATAAAAATGATGATACTATCCAAGTTAAATAATTGTTTGTGGCTAAGTAATGCTATTGAAATATTTCCCACTTTAAAATGTTTCACAAGTTTATTTAACAAGCTTATTTATCTCATTACAGTATAATAATCTGTTTTGTATATTGTTAAAGTTGGGTTCCCCTAGTTGAAAGACATAGTCTTTCGTTGAAAAAAGGTGGTCTCGATATAAATAAAATAAAATTTAGCTAAGGTTTTTTTTTTTTTTTTTAACGAGGAACAGTAGATAGCTACTTTTGCCACATACAATAGTTTATAGTTGTAAAAAGCGGAGCTACAAAACGGCACTTCTGGTATTTGAAATAGCTCAGTGGGCACAATGGTTCCAATTCATGACCCACTGCATTCCATTATGTATTATGTTCGACACATTCCGTGTAATGGAGACAACAAAGACTTATATGCGAGTAAATATGACAATTTTTCACAAAGCTTATAGTTTGGTAATGCGAAAAGGAGAGTCGCAAAAATTATATTTAAAAAATGGAAAGCTCTACTTTCTGGAAAAGTTGAAGCGCCATACGAAAGTAATGTCCTCATGGGGCACGAACACTTTATCCACTAAAGCAGAGCAGAATAATTTTCACAATTTCTCTCTTCAAGAAACGCTAAGAAGATTTTAATTGAAGTTAGTAAGATTATTTATTTGGCGTAATCTACAATATCTTGCTTTTTTGTTAAATGTCAGGTCATTATTTGGCTACTGTAGCTTCCATATCTAAATTTACTGTACATGGTTACCTTGATCAATTCAGCAAGGTGCGATGGATACAATATATAATAAACCTACATTGTTATTTATATGTCTGTGTGAGCTCATGTGTTTACAGTAACATGTCTACCATGCAACCTACTTGTTTACATTAGAACTATAAACGATAATATTTTCCAAGAAAAATATGTTGATCATAATAATATTTATATTTTATTATATAAAGTGCATTTTTTTCTTCAAATCTCGACATTTTGTTTTGGAAGGTTTCTGGACGCGGAAAAATAGATCAATGTCAGTCTTTAATTTTGACCATTTTATAAACCACTTGGTTCTGGCTTTTAATCTGATGACACTCTGTGTTAAAACCAAATCAGTATTGCAGAGGTGCACAACCTTTCTCGGCCAAGAGCCAGACTACATTGTCTAAGACCACTAATGATCCGCAAACGGATTTCTTTAATACAAGTACTGTTAACATGCCAGATATCTGAGTTGTTTTAATTTGCCCTGCGGGGCGGACAGAATACATTTGCGGGCTGCGGGTTGTGCATTTCTGCTGTAAGGTATTATAAGTTTTCATTGGTATTTGTAAATCTAAGGTCATCAAATATCTGGTCAGTCATGTCATTGTCTTGCAGTTCTAACACGTAAGACTATTCTTTGGTACTTTTCTTCGTCCATATCTGCTTTAAAAATCAGGGAACGTGTACACAGATCAAGGCATGTCCTATTTAAAATCGCTAAGGCGAATTTCGGCTAGCATGTTTTTCAGGGTATTATGCGAAGCAGAACGTCGTCATCGTTTTGCTTCTGATGTCGCATTGGAAAAGTGTGATTGTTTTATGAAGGTAGACGGTTTACGTGTGATTTTACGAGGTTTAGCACACTACCCAAAATAAAGCTCTTATTCGGTTTCAATTCGCATATATGGAAACGCCACAAAGAAACACATTTTTAGCGAGAGATTACAGAGAATAATTTGAAAATACAATGACAACAAGAATTCTGGAGAAATTATAGTTTACTCCATTCGAGAGAAAAGTCAAGATACATGCAATATCTGTCATTAGAAAATACACTGGACTACGTCATGCCCACAACGAAAAGGAATTCCTCAGAGGAGAATGTATATCTGGAGACAAACGTAAAAACAGCTTTTATCAGTGTCAAGAACCGAAGAGGAACCCAATCCAGCAAAGATCTTCAAAGCAAACTGTGCATAAGAAACAATTTTAGCCAAATAATATCCAATTAATAGCCAATTTTAGAAAAGAATATCAAAACAAGACAAGCAAAAGAAATAGAATTACAACCCATTCCAACGAAGAAGCTAAAAACGAAGACATTAGAAAGAGGAAGATAAATGGAATTTTGTGATGTTTTGAAATTTCATTGTGATTTTTTCCCCGCGATAAAATATCAATATAGTAACCGTATCCATGTCTTGATTTGTGTTTGGAGTCTTGATAAAATATTAACACACGCACACGCACACGCAAACACACACACACACACACACACACACACACACACACACACACACGAGGCATATATCTCGGGAGTATTGAGTTGAAGACCTATCCGGGTTGAGACATGTATGCGAACGTGCCATTACTGCATGTCAAATATCAGTATTTTGCGCTGTTTAATCCACAGAGTAGAGTTATGACTGATTGTAAATTTTACACATTTTCTTAGTCATGTTCATTCCCCCCCAAAACCTCCATGCCTGCCTGAATGTACCCCTGTATGTCAATAAATGTGCAAATGTGTTTCTGTTTGTGTGAGAGGTGGCGGATTAATGTGTCGTTTTGTGACCAGAAGAATCCATCTTTGAGATCCTGTCCATGCCAGACTGGTTCGGCTGCTATGGCGTGTTTCTGGGCAATACACCATTTCCAATTGCCGCGGCACCACAACACCTTTCATATAACGATGTTCCGTGAGATGTTTGGTGCATCAAGACTATTAGTACATCAACACTACTCCAGGCTATTGGTACATAAACTGTATTCCAGGCGATTGGTACATTCACACTATTCTAAGCTTTGGGTATATCAAAACCTTCAGAACTGAAATTGATTCACCACTTAATTTCGTTCGGAACTTTTCACTTTTTTGGACTTCTGAGAGAACTTTTATAGCTGTTTGGGAATAAGTTAAAAAAAAATAGTGCAAGTTCGTTTTAAAGTTCCACTTTGTATTCTCGGAAAATACATCTGCTCAATTTCACTTTTTTTTCTCTTACTTTGTATAAGATGATAGCATAGAAAGATAGTGTGTGTGTGTGTGTGTGTGTGTGTGTGTGTGTGTGTGTGTGTGTGTGTGTTTGGACTAGATCGCTGACTGCTTGCTTTTAGGAAGGCATGTCTGTTGGCAGATATAAATCTGGCAAATATGTGTTTGCAGGTTCTATTCATAAATGTATTTGTTTTCCAAAGTAATAAAGGATCAATACATAATATGAAAGCTTTGAACAGAGATCCGGAATACAATGCATATCATTTGCAATTATTAAGTCGGTGAATAAATGAAAATATTGATTTCATGGTATTATATTTCCGAATCAATATGCATGTGCCTATTTTCAGCACAACCTGTATACAATACAGTGATATTAGTCCCTATTATGAGACACTCAGCACACCTACTGCCACATAGCAAATTGATTATACCGTCGTTTTAGTCGTGTTATCAGATTAATTTTAACATACTCGACCACACAGAATAATTGCAGTTACCTCTTTCTGACTGACATATTCTGAAAGGAAGAAACAAAATGTACATGTAGTTCTAAGTTAAATCTCCATTGATCAGGAAAATGGATTGTAGAAGACGTTCTTATTCCAACAAAAAGCATGATATTTCATTTATTTGTATAAGTAGAAACTTTTATGTAAGTTTGCTTTTATATATTAATATATATATATATATATATATATATATATATATATATATAATACTATCGTACATGTTATTTATCTGAAGGTCTTAAAAATACTGCGGTAGTTCGTTCTGCAATGTTTTTTTCTTGTATGCTAGAACTAAGAAAACAATGACGTAGAATGAAATCCATTAAGGACGTCACAATAACATTATAGGTGGTGCGACATCATTTTGGACCACTGACAGAAAACAACAAGTACTAGTTCGTAGCTGCCCCATACACCTCCCACCCAATCAGGTTGAGCTTAGCTATCAAACGGCGGAGTTTTGCCTTTATTTTGCCGTATTCATTTCCTACTTTCACTTTCGTATTAATCCCTACTATACAACAGTTTAGGTATTTAATAGCAAACATAGCCACCTCATTATTCCCCGGCTTTACGGCCCATGTATGTTTAAAGTCAAGAAATGGAATGTAAAACTGGAACCGTGTTGACCTATGAAAAAGCCAATAAACTATCACAGGTTTCTTAATCAATATTGATGGCTCATCATAGTAAAGATCCTTACCTAATCTCCTGCCAATAATGAATACACGCATGCACGAGGACCCAAGAATATGGACTTTCTGAAGCGACAGAGGTATTTGTGGCCTGCAAATTACTGTTCTGCTGTCATAAATCCAAATTTGCTTGCGTCAATGTTCTGTTAATATTGGAACCATTAATATGCAGGCGCTCGCACACACTTACCGACAGACAGACACACAAACACTCATCCCATACAAAAGGCAAGAAGTTCAGACATGAGCATGTTGTTTTCTTCTCGTGGTCAAACATGTCTGTCGGCTGTTTTTATTAATAAAACAAATAACTTTTCTCCCAAAAACAGGCTTCTACGAACCAATTGTGAATTTAGTAATTTTCGAATTATGGAAATATTAAGCTGCATACAACTTTTATTTTAACCCTTTCTTTGAAGTTTTAACTTTTTTCGCTGCATAGATGTAGGCTTCCTGAGATTTTGTCCCAAGCTTTTTAAATGTTTAGAGAGAAAAATACTCAAATTTAATTTTAAACACCTTAAAATGAAACTGGTTTGTCGAAACCTTTTGAACTCTCCTCTAAAATGTTAGGCAACTTTTCAGACTTTGTAATTTCTTCCTGCGCGGTAATGTTTGGCAATATAGATGTACACCGACCATATATATATATATATATATATATATATATATATATATATATATATATATATATATATATATGTTACTAACATCTGTGCTAAAATGTAATTACACCCAAAACACTGAAGTAGTAACTATTTACATTGACTGCTTATTTGCGTGTAAGCGGCTCTACCATTTTTCGTATTCTTCGAGCAATTTTTGTTAATATCTGACACATACATGTCGAATATATCATCTTACAAACTATTTTAAAAAAGTGAAGACTTTATGAATAGGATAAATTTGTGTAATGAGTAAGCCAGCTCAGCAAGGTACCAGTTTTACATTACCATCTATGATTATACAGTTTCGTAGTAAATCATAGGAGATACAAAAATCAAACTGTAATAGTATATCACGACCTTTGGGTTCTCCATAGATAAACAACCTCTAGAAATGTTTATATCCATAATTTGCAGCTTATATCGAACGCAGTATAGTCTGTAGCGTGTCTCATTTTAGCAATCGATTTTACAGCTGGCATTCCACTTGTATTGTGTATAAAGTTTTAGATTGGAATGTAGCATGCTACACAGTACGTTAAGTTCACAGTCTTGAAACGTCGTGATACAAAACAGGGCTTGTTACTCCAAGAATACTTTCTTTGGCCATGAGGCGATCACGTGACTGTACGGATAAGTATGCATCATATTGATGTACACAAGTTGTTTGTTCTCACACAGATATAATAATAAGTTGTACAGGTACAGTGCATTACAAGAGTCAATGACAAGGTACAGTTACAGCTGTAATTTTTCTGAAGTGATTCATCTAGTCACAAGACTATAATGGCATTGCAAAGGTGACAGCTGTCAGAATGTCAGTTTGAACGGGTGCACTAAGTTACTAATGTACATTAAAGGTAATTAAAGGTAATTAAAGGTAATTAATGACACTCACAAAAGGATAAATGTTGATTGAAAACGTTTAGAAAAACAATTCCATCTTTAATATATTTTTGTTCATCGGGGCATGATAAACCAATAAAAGAGAATAAATCTAAAATAATAACAGAAAGAGTGAAACAAAGGTAAAATAAGACCTGTGAAAAACAACGTAATCGATATTAATGTTTGACCCTATAAATCAGGTTACAAGTGAATATTTTAGGTAAGAACTGCACAACTATTATCTCTTAGCAACCAACAATACACAGTTTAGTCCCCCCTCATATAATCACAAACTGGACATGATTCGTGTTGGTTCAAGTTTTGTTTTTACTCTTTGCAAAGCAAAGTAATAAAAGAACATGTTGTCCATACAATTACATGTTCGGGACAACCTTCCGCCAAAATCAAGTTTACATCCAATCAAAAAATATATCGATATCCGATTAAAGTGACATTTTACCTTCGGTAATCAACAAAAAGCAATAGTGAGACTGTTTGCGATTGCTACTCACTTGCAACACAGCACCATAGCGCACAAACGTGGTGTAACTAACTCTTGCAAGAAAATAGTTGTTTCTAATTAAAACGTAATTCCCATATGTGCATGGCAATCACTTGCTAAAGAGAGACTCTGGACATAGAAAACTATTGGGTTCGATTTTTCTGTGCTTGTTCATTTATTAACACAGATTCCATCGGCACGACTCAGAACATATTCAAATGTTAACAAGTGTCTCGGTGAAAATTAAACATTTATACACGCTTCACAACCAACTATGTAAATATTGATATTACTTGTAACGTTGTTAATAATAATTATAATAAATTTTGTCAATATTCCAATCTGGCGGTGGCTGTTTAATGCCTTTAAAATACAGGCTATTATTCCTGTAGTGCCATACCTTATTACATAAGTTACAGATAAAACTTCCAAAATGTCAGGTTGGACACCTGATTACGTTGCTCTGATGTATATACATATGATATCACTGGTCCGGGTTATTTTCTGAATTTGGGGGTGGAGAGTCTCCGCCACCTGACTCCATTTGATGTAAGTTGGATATGACATTTTCCTCAAAGTGTGGTTTCCTAGGCTGCACCACTCTCGTGCTGCTGGGCTGAATTTCGTCTAGTGTTTCTTTTGTTTTACTTTTTTGTCCAAGCGTTACCTTTTGGGTGGAAAAATACGAATCAATTCCATCCTTCTCCGAATCGAGTGTCAGAGATGGCATCACCAACGGAGCAAGATGGTCAGGTTTTGGACTTATGTAGTGATCAAGCTGTATTGGTCCATTGATTCTTTGTCTTTCTAATAACTTTGTCTTGCCAAATGTTGGCTCAGATTGTGTTGACATGGGAATGTTATTATTAATCTTTGGTAAAGAAGGTCGCATAAAGTCGAACCTGGCTTGTTGTCGAATGATTCTTCTGGCTGGAAAATGTTTATAAGTTCTCTCGTAAACAGACCGCAGCGACGAATGCATGCTTTCGTTGTGCATTCGCGACATATCGCCAATGACGTTTGGGAATATGACAGCCGTACGCTGTTTAGAACCCATGAATGCAGTCGAGTAGAAAGTTACCTCTTTTCCTACCTTCCCTGTGATTGCCAGATTGACCTTAGAGCTAAGTTTAGACGATAGGTCATTAACTTCTTGCTCGCGGCACCTCTGTGTAATGTCTGTCAGTATTTGCTGATGCTTGCCGAGTCTTCGTTTCTCAAAACTACTGGATAGTTCCATAATGGCGACTTTCTCAGGTGTTGGCAGCCGCGTCTTTCCATCTCGAAACTGGCTCAAAAATACCGGCATGGACCGGGTCGCCTCTCGTTCTAGTGAGAACGGGGGAGGGGGTTCGAAGTCCTCCATAACAACTTGAGACTGAAATAACCTCATTTTGTCAAAGAATCTTTCTAGGAGAAAGAAAAACCTGTATGTATAAAACCATCATAATATCACAACACCAAGATCTCAACAACTTTTGAATGAAGGATACTACAGCACACATTGACTGTTTATAGGTAAAGAGATCCGAATGAAAGTTAAAAACTGATTAACAGGTGTCAACTCTTCAACAAGTGCAATTCCAAATGTGTCAATATTGAAACATCCAAAATATTTTCAGACAAAGACGTGATTTGTTCAACCGAAACCACATTTGAAACCACTCTATTTATGGATCCTAATTAAAAAAATGTCTGAAGACCTTTTCCAGAGCACCATATCACCAGCAGAAAACACGGTCAATTAGGTCTTTATAGTCACTTTGCTAAACGCAATTTAAAATCATGACTGGGAGTACGTTAATCCATCGCTTGAACGGTTCATCTTTATATATAGTGTCTTTCTTTTGCAAACGGCTCTTAAATCAAGATTGGTAGATGTATAATCAATTATGTTCATTGAGACGGAGATTTTAAAAAGAATTTTTTTCAACAGTCGTTATCCAGGCGGTTCTAACACGAGTCGTGTATTGCATTGTGTGAATATTAGACTATGTATTGGTGATCTGTAGTCAAGCCAAAGATCTGCACACAATGAAGGCTTTAGGATCTGGCCAGCTAGGTAAAACATTCAGCATTACAAAGCGATATATGTCAGATGTATTAAACGATATGGATACAATAAAATGAACTGCCATGTAATTCAAAATACTTCAATCCCTTTTAGAGCCATTTGTTAAAAATTGATTCTAAAATGTATACAGTGTGAGGTTTTGTGGGATATCATACTCGGCCAAAAATAAGCATTATTCATACACTTGATTAACTGTGCCCGTATATATTTTTACTTTAAAAATGATTCAGCAATGATCATTGTGCGTTAAATACAAAACATATTAAATATATAATACATAAGTTTCTAAATAAAGAGGATACTCTTAAAAATAAATAAAGCATGTAAATTATTTATACATTTTCTACTATTTGATTTGCCAAAACATTCAGAACCGGAATGGCTGATAAGGTTATCTGTACTTAAAAAAAAGAAATTAAATTTCATAAATATGTATGTATCACCATGTTGGCAGTGATAGGGTATACAATGCAACAGTTTTCCGTCCGTCTGTCCGTCATGTAAGACCTATTTAAGGTTGGCGTTTAAGTCATTTCAGATACTGTTTGGTAGGGCATCGGTGTTATATAAATGCATTTCTAGCACGCTACACGGACTTTGCTGTTGTTGTTGTGTTTAACACTATTTTTCAGCACACGATAGGCTATACATAGTGGCCAGTATTAATGGTGGAGGAAGAACCCAAGAAAACCTCTGGAAACAGCCACCGACCCACGAGAAGCTACTTGCAAGCTTTCTCACATATGAATCTGAGACTCGAACCCACGCAGTCAAAGGTGAGATTGCAGTGATCCGTAAAGGAGAGCGCTTTAGACCACTTGGGCACTCGGGACCCCCGCGAACTTTGTAACTATAGTTAATATTATCCATAACAAATGCAATACCATAATAGTGACATTTTAGGGTGGTAAAATGACTTTAATGTAACCAAAGGCGTAGCGATGATATTTTGCGCCCGGGGACGAACTATAAAATTGGCGCCCCAGCGATCTTGTGACCGATTTATTACCCTTGTTTACTTGTTATAACGTAACGTTGTAAGCCTCATTTTGGCGCCCCTGTACCTTGGCGCCCGGGGACATATGTACCATCAGCCCTCCCCTAGCTACGCCTCTGAATGTAACATGACGTATATTAAATATACCCCCCACCTTCATCAATATCGTATTAGGGCAAGGGAGGGGGCATATGCTCTGCCCCATCCCCTCCTGGACAAGTGTGGTCCTTTGGTAGTAATGGATAAAATGTCCTCCATTACGTGTGTTTAAAAAATACACACAAGTAACGTTTAAACTATCTAGTACGTAGCCTAATATAGCTATAGTAATTCTACACATATGAAAGACAGTTTAAGGATTGATTTCAGGATGTATTTGTAGATCATGCCAGGGCCCCATATCCAAAATGCCTCCCAACCCACCAGTCCCCCAATCAGCTTTCATCCGACCCTACCTCTCTCTATCACATACATGAAAACATTAAGTAACGACGAATATGCGTATAGAGGAGATGAATTGGTTCTAATTATTCTAAGCTTTTACAATCAATGTTATCGTTACTTTGGAGAATGTAACTGATGAATCAGTCCGGCCAGCCGGAGAAAGCACTGCGTCGTGACGCTTAGCACGTAGAAGGTGATTATTGCGACTATATCAATGTGCCAAAATAGCACTTAATCATCCAATCCCAATTCAATTATTTGCCAGTGTTGTAATAAAGAGAAGTAACTGACTAAGGTAAAATACATTCCACAAAAGTTATATATAAATTTGCAGAGGTGTCTAGATACACACTGGAGGTCGCCCTAGGTATGTTAACAGAGACGTCATATAATTAAGCATATACTTGACTTTTACGAACAAAAGACACAGGCCTTTAAAGTCGATACAAAATATGTCAAAATCGTGTATTACGCCCGATCATTGTGACCTAGTTACTGTGTACGCTTCAGCAAAGTTATTTGTATATAGTTCAGATCTTTCTTTCCCAATCTTGCACGTACGCCTTGATAAAACCTGATATGTGTACAGAATATTGAGACATATTACATTGCAGCATACCAATAAACCGACACAATATACTTCTCACACTCGAGAAATGGGTGAGAGGTTGCTACCTTTAGATCTGTATTCCACCTATACATTCATAAAACTTGATGCTTAGATCTCTATGCTACATTCATTTTGTGAGAGATTACACAACCATAACACAATACGTCTAATAGGGTATTTTGTTCACAGATGTGTTGTTATCGGGATCACATCATCTAACGACTGATAAAAACCCATACGTAAGAGGTCATAGAGACTAATGATAAAGACTGGAAACATTCCGTTACACTTGTCGGCAATTGCACACGGTTAAAACTTTTGATATGTGAATTAGAATCAGCGCTGAGCTATGTAAGAAAAAACTTTAAACGTGGACAAGTAATTAATTGTATTATTAAACAATTAGTATAGGTTGCGTTAGGGTGCTTACTCATTTTATGTTACAGTTTTGTGTACTACTGATGTACTACTTTCGGCCGCATATTTGAGGGAATTGGATGGGTTGTGGACTCCATGAGTATTTAACATTAAATTTAGACCACTATGGAGTCAGATGAAATTTACCAGCAGTAAGATCTAAGAATACGACGGCCATTATATTTAATGCAATAGGAAGGAGGAAAATGGTAACGTTTCCTTATCATATTTGTTAATTATGGTGTGTTTCAGTCGTGGAGAATATACGAGAGCAAGACCAGGCTGTACATTGAATGAATAGAAAAATCGTTATATTTTGTATGTTGTGCTTCAAAGACATCCTACGCTCAATTTTTTATATAATTAATTTAAATTTAACTTCAATTTCAGCTGTCATGTATTACTACTAATTTTGTAAAGTTTTAGAGCTTATTGATACAAATTGGAACATATTCATCGATCAGCTTCACGACAGAGAGGCGTGTTTATCGACAACTACGACTCCCATGGTCCTATAAAGAATTTTCTGAAAGCAAAACGCTGTTTATCAAATGTCATCCTTTGCTCCTTTGCTATATTGGGTGGAAATACGTCCCTAACTATGTTCGCGAAGGACAGAAATAATAATAATGATCACAACAACAGATTATTCAGGTATTTCATCACCCAACTGAACTGAACGAAGGACTCAGTTTGATGTTTGTTAACTAAGACGTTGTAGAATGTAATATGGTGGGAGACACTCCAGCTCCATTGCTAAAACTATAATCCGTTTCAAGTGGTTTCTACCACTGCCAGTGCTGACAAATAAGGAAGAAACACGTATCACGTACACCCAGAATTCTTCCCCCCTGCCGTCAGTAAATTATAGGTCAACAGTGTACATATTGATATAAAATGAGCAAACATCACTTTTGCAATCATTTTCAACACAAGTCTAACATTGCGACGAGAAGCACTATAAATTGGATCAATAACGTTCTTCTCAGTGCTTCAGGTGGCGTGAAACAATCGGTTAAATACTTCGACTTCATTTTTGAGGTTACTTCATTTGGCGCAAATCCGATATTATCACATAGTAGTCATAATTTTGCGATAGTACGTGTGGTTTCATATTTTTTTTATATTACCACATGATAAATTATCACTATATGTGATTCTGATAAGTCCAAATAAGCCCACGAAATTATTGTGCAGTATCATCTTTACTGATTGGCTGGGATCGTGGTTAAACGTTTTTAACACCGCCTTCTGGAATGTTTGGTTTTTTAATGAACATTGTTGGCGGACATTGTTGAACTCAACTTGCGAAAGGAAATTGAAGAAACATTATCTCGGCTGTCTGAATATGGATATGGTGCCCCCACATGGGGACTGTTTTATCATGTATAACAATATCATATTGAAAAAAAAATGGCGTAAAAATACAAGACCAGAACAACAATAAGAAGTAAAACAAAGGGCAATGCTTATTTGAAGGCGGGGTGGGGGATGGAGCTGTATATCCGTAACAATGATATATAATCAACCGTATATACAAGCGTGGTTAAAAGGTTAATTTACAAATGTAAATGAACTCACCTCTGTTCACAGAAGAATTGGGACATAAATGGGTCTCCAAACTGACAGAAATTTACCCAACCATATCATCTTTTCGCAGCTTGTATGGGATGCAAATCAGACTCCAAAAGAAATTCGTTAAAATCTTTGTACAGTCTATTGTTCCAGTCAAATACTGCAAATATCCGGTCACAAATGCATTGCAGTAAATGTTGGAATTTCAGTATCCAGTAATCTTATTTCGCATATAAATCTAAACAATGTAATTTTTAATTCTGAAAGTGACATTTTAGGGTAAACATGTACTCTAGGCCTCCTGTTTACCGTATCAAACAACGTGGCATCACATAACATTGGTCATTCTATTTTGAAAAAGGATTTTGTCCTTATAAAATGTTCTGTTTATTCGGATGGAAACTTTTTCTTTTATTTATAGTTTGTTAAAAAGTAAAGTCTACTTTTACTTGTTCAACTTTGTTCGGGATTATATTTTATGCACAACAAATGACAAATTCACCGACTGTCAGAATGAACGAAATTATTCGTTCTTCTGTCTATTTAAATAATTTCCACTGAAATAAAAACTACGTGACAAAATAATCTCACATAGGTAATGATTTAATTTTAAATTTAAACTCGTTAAAATAAATTCAATATGAAATGGTTTCCCCATTTGAGATCCTATATCTATGACGATACGATTTATCGGCTGCATTCAGAAAAGTGGTATCAGGTCGACGTGTTCGAGCGCTTGTCAAAGTGTAAAATATTTGAACACGCGTTCTTTTGCTGGAAACGTTCAACTACATTCGATTTGGTTTTAAAAAATTTAGTTGCAAAAATATACAGTGTCTTGTTTTCAATTTGCTTTGAATCTGTTGGTTAGGAACTTCAGTGCCTTTGTCAGTTTGACGTATCAGAGGATGTTAACCACTTGGCTTGATCAATATTTTCGAAGCTCTCCCCAACGCAGGACTGGTTTTTGGTGCAATTTACAACTCAAGCAATGTTTGAATACATATCGACCACAAACAAATAAATGCTCGTAATCTCGATTACATGAAGCCATGTGAGAAACATCCAAATCCGCTTGCTATTGATGCTCGATGCCAGCTAATACCAACTAACTTCTAGTAAATGTACGCCCAGTGGATTTGTTTAAAGTGTACTTTGTATGTTTCTGCTCGCATTATTTTAAGTCGCGAAGGCGTAGACGTTTTAGTTTTACTCTTGCAACACGACACGGGTTTTGAACTTTCTTCTGTAGTCAGCAGATTGTTCAGGGTTGCATTACATGAAAGTATGCCGATGCTGTTCAGAAAGACAACCGATATTCTATGCACTTCCATTCTGGTTTTCGTGATATTTGCGGTGTTGCTATATGAAGAACAATAACAGAGAAACAGGAGTGATTTGTTCTTTCATCACTTCGTTCTTCCCTTCCTTTCTTTTTGCTTCTGATGGTTGTAAAACTTATTGGATAGGATGCGGCACCTTCAGGCACATGAATTCTGCTCATTTTGGGGTCTCTGAAATTCTCTTTTTTAAAACCAATGTTTGACTAGCGTATCGTTCAAACAATATGCACACAGCATTTTGAATAGGGTTGCAACGATTGACTGGTGTATTGCCGTTTGCTGTTCTGGCAATAAATACAACAATACGGTTTTCTGTACCGCGATTTTTCACGATCTTTCATCCAACAAACGCTTGTATACCTCATGCGTTTTCCAATGTAATTCAAGAAGCATAGGTTTATGCTTAGTACGAGATTGTACGAGAATGGAAAACAATATGCAGAGTACCATTATTCGGCAGTTTAATTGTGGGATGGGGATGGCCAGTCATTGTTCCAGTTATAAATAATAATTTATAAACTTCACTTTGACTTAGATATTTATATTTTGCTTGTAATGACACTAAATGAATAGTACTCAAGTGTTCGTGTTCGTAATTTTATCAATACCTCTGAAATAATTTATTTTTGCATCAAATACTTGGAATATACATGCAAGAAAGCATACAACATCCAATGTTTTCGCTTCGAGGAATAACACTGGAGGAACTCATTGAAACAGGGGCAGCAATTGAAGTTTTCCGTGTACAATGCAGGGTTAGTCTGATCAAAGTACATACGTAGCGTTAACTTCCTTTTCTTGTCTCCAAATATTGATGAATCTCGACTCAATTTTCAAGTTTTTTGAAAAGTACGGAGAGGCCGCGTTAGGAGTACGCGGAACCTAGGTCCGACCATGACCGGGTGTGGCCAGAGTATCGGTATATCGATTGGTATGCTACTGCAAACACTGAAAACAGCAGAGCCCAATCAAGAGAGGGGTCTGGGGCCGTTACATTACTTGGCACACCCAAACGCAGTGCATGCATATATATCTGAATTTGTGTGTGGTCTGGATTTGTTTTCTTAAAGTTAAAGAGAAAGGTTAAGTCTTACAGAACTATGTTATAGCTGGCATGTAATAGAATGCAACAAGCGCAGATCGGCGGTAAAGCGATGCTCGACGTTGAGTTGCATATTTATTTAATTCTGATGACGCATGCGGTATTGAACAAACCCTTTGATGTGTTTCAGTATATCCGAATAGTTCCAAAGGGTGATTTCCATTTGGGCATTAATCATATTATATTGGATTATATACGAGCGCCTAAGTTTAAAGTACATATTCGTCGACAAGTGGTGCAAATTTTATTTCAATATCAGCATCACTGATTGGCCGACCCAACACTTCGTTGGCAAATTTAATAACGTCATCAATTAATCCGAATTCATCATGAATGTGTAATAATAACTCTGTTCTTACAAAACCTTGATGTTTGAAGGAGTTTGTGGTCACGTGTAAATAATAATGTCACAGATATGCTCTATTGCTAGACCGTATTAAGTTGATTAAGTTGCGTTTGGATCAGCCATATGTCGCTAATTGTGGAGAAAGTTTCAATACAACCAGGCAGTTGTTCCGTCTTACACTTAATAGTTAATATGTTGCAATTCTACGAGATTTTTATAGGTTTGTCAGTGATTCACAAGTGATCTCCACAAACGGTCTTGTTCGGTAGTATCACCGCAATACAGCTGTGATAGGGGACATTGGCTAAATATAATAGAATTAACACGTGCTTGAAAGTACATTTCGGCTACGGATTGCCTGAAGAATTCCAACTGTCCCATAAAAATAATGAATCAGGTACAACCCAGTAAAGTTTTTCAGAGAACTCATCATACCTGCCTCAATGTTTTGATATCGGTCTAGGAACAACAACAGCTTGTGATATGTAAGTGCTACTTGACTGTTATCGAAGTTAAACATCTTTTCTTCGTTGTGTCCATGATGAACCCTTAAAAGCTGAGAAACTTCAGACGTTTTTGCGATTGTAGTGGTTGTTGTTGCTGCTGTTGTTATTGTTGCTACTGCTGAAGCTCCATGTCTCATTTTTTATATCTAGGAGACCCTGTTTGTTCTCTCTCGAACAATTTTGGAGTCCTCATCAGGGGTTTGACAGCAGATCAGGGTCACGTCAGGAGTAAATGTTTACTGCCATTTCTTTGTGCCCTCTATCACTTATTTCTCTAACGTTGAGACGACCATATGGTTCGGCAACTTTAGTTGTATCTTTGTCATTTTCTATGGTCACAAACTAAGCACCGAAAAAAGCAAAAGCAACAAGTTTGTAAATCTATTTACAAACAATTTATTTATCAAAGCTATAAATGCAAATGTGAGAGAAACTTACAGTATTGTAAAGTGAATCCAATCTAATCCTTATATTGGTTAAATTATAAAAGAATAAATTTCAAAACCGGCACTGTACTGGTACTCCAAGAGCCGATCTATCTTTCGGTAGAGTGAAAAAAGTTGGTTCTTCATAGTTTTGGTTGGTTATGTTTTTTAGAGGCCACTCGATGGCAACGGAGAACGATTTTCCAAACGTTCCAAATGAGGTTTGCTGCTGCTGTTATGACTAGAAGAATGGTAACTGTCGAGGGACGTGAGGCTACTGTAAGTTTTGTTACTAATCGTAGATTGGGAAGAATATAACTAATACAGCTGCTAAATAAAATTGTCTGCACCACATAAGTTAGTTTTGTACTTCTGAAAGAGAGTACATGTTATATAGCAATCTAACAAGCATAACTAAGCGGATACCCTATCCAAAACACTTTCAGTTCTTCGGGATGGCGATTGCCTACTTTACGTTTCCTTTGATCGCCAATGCTATCAATATTTTAGATGTCGTCTTCCTTTTGGTTTTTCGTTGTAACATTTCACCATTCATGTTTTCTAATGTTTTGCCATTCATGTCTTCCAATGTTTAGACAGGAGGATCACATCCATGTACTTTTCTAGTGACGTGAAACTTTTCAATTGTTCCGTTAGGTGCAAACCTTTGCCAAATGTGCCTTCAATATGTTCTCTTCTAAGTCAATCTACCACCTCTCTTGTTTCTCTACTAAGTGACGTTCCAAACAATTACTCACACACCAACACATCATTTCTTTTCTGGGGTCACATATATCGCCATGACATCTTTGTAACATTTCGATTTACTTTCGAATACGTTGATATGTAAATTGTTTCTTACCTAAGTTGTTCTTACAAGGTTCTTTGAAAACTTTCTACTGGTTTTGTTTAAGGATTTTTGTGGCAAAACGTGAATGTGCCTTTTTCAATTCATTTTGAAACGATTCGTTTAAAAATTCCGTGCATTATCTGTTTCCCATCGATAAGGATGATGACCCCTGTGATTCGAAACTAGTTTAAAGCTCGCACTAATTCTCAATGTTGTTTAAAAAGTCAAAGCATTGCTTTTGAAACACGTCGATTACACAAAATATTTGCAACTAGGATTGTACGCTGGCACATGAGAGATGTCAGATAAATCTGCTTGTCGTTAATGCTCGATGCCAATAGCTTAGGTTTGATTTTTAGAAACGTTTCGTCTAATAGGTTTTTGTGAGTTGTACGTTAATGGGTATTGTAGACACCTTTTCACATCTAATAAATTACTTTTGGGAATTTTTGGTTTGAGAAACACGATACAATATTTGATATCAGTAACCAGAAGAATATGCGCAATTGTGGTAAATGTTAGCTAAAAGTGTTGTAATTTTGTAGAGAAAATTTGCTGATGGTTCATGTATGCCTCTTACTCTGTTAAGTTATTCATACTCTTTTTTAAATAATGAAGTGTTGGCTGAAACTTTCCCTCTTTTTAAACTTAAGTTCGGTGTGTACGTGCGGTTATAATCTTTTGCTCTTGAGATCGCACTAGTTTCTGATACATAATTTAATAACATTTTCTAAACATCGTTTGACGATTTGGTCGTTTTGTAAACGTACAATGTTATTTGGATCAAAAGCCTTCATCGTGTCCAATCTGAATTCCTTTATAAAAAGATGTTAAATCTGCTCAATGGATTGTTGAGTGTCTGGACTTTGCATTTGTGTGGGGTTCTCCGTGTCGGTCTAGCAATTAGTATTTATAATGCCTAGAGCCACCGCTACAAAATGATATTAGTATCTCTGGATATTCGTCCGTCCATGCACTTAAATGGATCCCTTCGAGGTTTGGTTTAAAATGACACAAACTTAGATGTACAGGTAACTCCTGGTGTAATGGATTCGATCTCCCAAATTTTTTACGGCATCACACAATTTTTACGATCATTGATTATTATATACGCTGCAATGATGAGAATTCGAAATGCGTCCGGAAGTGCAAACTATGTCGATTCTTTGCTCAAGCTTGTTAAGTTTGATCCGTTGAAAGGTGCGTCAAATTTCGGAATCAGTTTTGAAACGTCGATCTTGTGTTTCTACCACATAGTATAATGTCTTTCAAACTTCAAGCGTCATTTAAATGTTTGCTTGTACAACTCTCTTATTGTTAACCCCGAGAAAGGACTTTTCAGATTTCGTTGAGGAAAACACGAAATACATATGTGGAATAAGCATACATGGAATAAGTAGCCGATATGAGGTGTTTCAAAATATCAACCATCCACAAGGAGACTTCCAGTTTTATCTTTGCCACGGTTTCTAGCATGGTATATCCATTTGTCTTCTTTTTGACACCAGCTTGGGCTGAAGATCGACTTCTGACAAAGAGCTAAGGCTGAGTAGGTATGAGGCTTAGTTTCCATTGGTACATTAATCCACAAACTTTAGCTATGGGTGAAGCTTCCTTTAAATGTTAGATACCTCCGTGATCCAGGAATAGTTGTATAACTATCCATAGCAATGGCGCACGATCTCAACATCAGATCGGCACTATTTTAGCATTTCATTAAGAAATTGAACGGGTTTTAAGAGCAAATTTCATATCAAACGTTGAATGCTTCTTTTTGTACTATATGCATAGCTTTGGGGTTTTAAGATTGTAGAAAAAACTTTTGGCTGTGGCCATTTCTGTCTCCCCGAACGTTTTATACATTATACTCCAAGTTATGGCTCAATAACTCATTAAATCGTTAAACAGCTTTTATTCAACATTAATGTAGAGGCGACTTGATCCATTCATAGTGAATATGGGACATTTTGTTCCTTACTCCAAATATTTTAAAATACATTGTTCGACATATTCCGAGAAAGTTTAAGAAATGATTGTAGTGTTTGGATCACAGTCCCCATAACGCTGTCTGTGTTCTTCGCATGAAGTGTCGTAGGTGGGGTATTATGTCCAATCTGCAAAATCGGAAAGAGTGCGGGTCCCCTAACGATGTATCTACATCCTTCTGAAATATTACTACTTTTTATACAATGAAAAATATAGGAACTAGTATTCACTTAACATGTTCATGAGCCAGACATGAAATTAGCAATGTGAATGTCCTTCTTTTGCGTACATTCAAAGACAACAAAAACAAAGACCAATGCATCCTACCTTTCCTGGACAAAATCGTGGATTAGAGTTATTGGTTCGAATAAAATGTTCACAACCTGAGTGCATCTTAAAAATGTATCAGCACATTTATGTCGTTGAACTTGTGTCATGCGACGTTGTTCGTAGCACGTGGATTGAAAGCGAAACTGCCCAAACATCTACTCCATAAAGAACGTATTGGTCCAGATTGCAAACTCCTTGGTGAAATTTCTCACACTCATAATTGTTCTAAGTAATCGTGTGATTGTTGTAATGACAACGAACTGATCCTGATATTGATAGAGGTGACTATTTTCCGTACAGGACATAGGGTCCTCGATAGACGAAACTCCTTACTTGATGGTCATTTATTGCATCTCTCCATTGTGATACTAATGGATCTACTGATTAATATTCTGTTATGGTGAATATAGACTATCTTGGTCTTGTGGCAGAAGTTGTAGTTGTCTGTTCAGGCTGAATTCATGTTATTCTTCGAAAATAACTGGCGTGTAACTGTGCTAACACTTCATTTAGCGCATGATGTGACACATGAAGTCGTAGCATCTTCACAACTTCTTAAAGGGTATACCGAGCATAAATTGAAAACATTTCATCTCGATTCCAAAATATGATCGACATAATATTTACACACGCACTCCCAATATGTATTGATTTAATGTATGTATGTATGTATGTATGTATGTATGTATGTATGTATGTATGTATGTATGTATGTATGTATGTATGTATGTATGTATGTATGTATGTATGTACGCACGCACGCAAGCGCGCACGCACGCACGTACGTACGTACATATGTAATTCACACTTAAAAGACGTCCGTTTATCTTCTTTGCCTTCTCTTTTTCATGTTTTCTCCTCTTGCTTTTGTTAAGTAACACCACTATTGCTTCTTTCATTGTAAACGGTTCATCAATTTATTGTTCTGTCTCTTTCTGAAACCATCCTCCAATAGTAAGGACGGAGGAGGAACTGAAGGAGGTATTGGTATAGCAGGCATACATGCTTGCAAAAGGCGATATAAAATCACCAAAATCGAAACTAAAGTTATCCTCTTATGGCTGAATAATACTGATTACAGCTGCAGTCTCTAAGCTTTCACTCGGAGTATACAAGGTATTCTCAGCAAGCACACCACAATACGTTGTTTTCATTGTTTCAGCTATATGCATGTTACTTAATCTTCTGTCCAGGGATAAACCCTGCAAAAGCTGGTACACCCATATACTGAATTCTGATTGGAAGAGGACCATATGCCCTAAAAGAAATTCGAAACGTGCGTTTGGATTGGTAGGATATTTAAACGCCTTTCGATCGAGTCATACGCTATAGATGGAAGCACTTTCCTGTCGTGTCATCCGTTCTCAGGACATTTCAAGAAGTGGACTAGTCTATAGCCATCAACCATGGTTTCGGTTATGCTGTTTAACCAAGAATAACACGCGTATCATCACAAACACAGCGAAATGTGTGTGTGTGTGTGTGTGTGTGTGTGTGTGTGTGTGTGTGTGTGTGTGTGTGTATGTGTGTGTGTGATTAGGATTATTAACGTAGCTTTATCAATTTTTCAGTTATATCGCTACGATGTCTGCAGTGAGGTAGTTTTATAGTGATGTCTAGGACTGGGGCATCATGCCGAATACCTGTAGCATGATGTCCCACCCAGTCACATTATCCTGACACCAGGCCGACCAGTCCTAACCCTAACTTTTTAATGCTGAGCGCCAAGCGAGGCAGCTGTTACTACCATTTTTGTAAGTCTTCAGCGTCGGACGCTCTAACCACTAGGCTACCGGAAACGGTCGAAATGGAAGAGATGCATTGATACTGAGAGGCTATGGTGTCTGAAATGGGACTTACTGTACGTTCCCACCGTGCAAGGAATTTTGAATATAAAAATTCAGTTAAATGATGCAACATATGTTAACTGCATTTCGTGAACAGAACCCAAAGGCCTTTTAGGCCACCCAGAGCTAAAGAAAAGAGCGATATTAAACTTAATTGCTCGAGTCCTATCCACCCCAAAAAACGTCGCGTTTCATTCTGCTTTGAGTATGTATTTGTGTCTATGTTATTGACAAGTAAAATATAAAACCGCTTTTACCCTTTCTTTTACAAAATTATATGTCAGGGCATAGTATTGTCTCTATAAACACTTCGTACCTTTATGTGATACAGCATATTTGCATGTGTTCATGCGTGTGTATAAACGCTTCTACCCTCTTCATTGGATGTTAAATATGTACCTTTCGTTAGTAATCACAAAGTGGGTGCTGTGTAGTATATTTGATGAGTTCAGATTGTAGTCAAAGAGCGGTTTCCGGATAATATATGTGGTGCACTAGGATATAAATAAAAAGCACTTACTGGAGTGTCGGGTGTGCGAATGGATTGCAGATAAATCGTTTAACATTACCATTCCCGGTTGACCCTATAAACAAGTTGGACACCGTGACCATACAATGTTAAACTCAAGGATCATTTTGTTATAGAATTTCTCAATGACCACATACCGGATCCAGCATGTTAACCTTCGAACACCTATACTGACTCAATGTGATGCCAGTCAGCTCATTTAACTACTGTCACTATTACGGCAACTATATAGGCACATATTTCAAAATTGCTGTTTAAGCCATATCATTAGTAACCGGTGCGACTGGTGGCCCCTGTACAATAAATTTTGTGCGATTACCTTCACGAACATGTGTCTATTTCTAACTTCTCTAGGTAACAAAAAGTAGTACTCTGAACGATTAATAAGCTCTGTTCACTGGTAATCAAAGATAAAATGATTAGCATGGGTAATTTCGAAATGGCACTGGTGAAAATGGAAAACCTCCGACTACTTCAACCTCAGATATGGAATCAAGATGTCAGTTAATTACAAATGATATTTGATTTACAGTTGGTGAAAATATAGTAACTCTTTGCATGTTTGCGTGCTTATTAATTAGTCTACCAGCTTATATAAAAGTGTATTGGCTGTATTAGGCTGTTTTAGGCTTAGCGTGGGATACATTCACGTTAGGCTTTCCGCGGGATGAAGAGTGTAAATTACATTTGTGTTATTTAAGGTAAATTCATGATGTATAGAAGACATTGAATTACACCATCAACAAAAATGCCTCTTAATAACACTAATATTTTATTGATTTTACTCCCCCTCATCATCATTTCCAGGTTTAAAATCAATTTGTCTGTAGCTGTCTTTCAATAATAATAATAATAATAATAATAATAATAATAATAATAATAATAATAATGATAGTAAACAATGTGAATGTGTTAATTCTAAAAATTCCGAGAAATGCGAATATACTCGACACATACAAAGACCTCTTCAAATCGTACTATTTACTTCTGGCTACATTCGTTATACTCGACACATACAAAGACCTCTTCAAATCGTACTATTTACTTCTGGCTACATTCGTTATACTCGACACATACAAAGACCTCTTCAAATCGTACTATTTACTTCTGGCTACATTCGTTATACTCGACACATACAAAGACCTCTTCAAATCGTACTATTTACTTCTGGCTACATTCGTTATACTCGACACATACAAAGACCTCTTCAAATCGTACTATTTACTTCTGGCTACATTCGTTATACTCGACACATACAAAGACCTCTTCAAATCGTACTATTTACTTCTGGCTTCATTCGTTATACTTTTGTACCCATCATCTACATTTTAGTCAATGTTATGAGGTATGTTTCATACGAACATTGATTTATTTCGCTTTTATTAAAATAAAGATTTAAATTACTCGCTATAAACAAATTATTTTGTCATGGAACACATGATTAAGTTCATTGTCCTTCTGCTTATCGTCCTCTTCCATGTCTGTAAATTAGATTGGCCAAAGCGGTCAGTTTCCTGTTTCTCCACTGACGTCTCTTCTGCAGTTTCTCCATGCGAAACATCTTGTCACACTCACTCTGGATCATGTCTAAACAAATTAAAGTTCTTGACATTTATCTAAATTCAGACGAGTTCCCGAAACATACCTTCCGCATTCAAATAGGCTGACTCAAAGGGCCCCATGACCTTGCACAGTATCAAAGTCCTTGACATTGATTACGTTATCCAGGATCGAAAATAAGACATGGTCTGAACTGAAGAGAAGGCGGTGTATACTTTGCATAAATAACGAGACAAACAATGGAGGCAAAATGCACAAAGAACGTATAATTTATATTATATCCGTTGAAACAGCAATTTAATATATATATATATATATATATATATATATATATATATATATATATATATATATATATA
Organism: Unio delphinus; assembly: GCA_029339505.1. NCBI lineage: Eukaryota > Metazoa > Mollusca > Bivalvia > Unionida > Unionidae > Unio > Unio delphinus. The sequence goes on along the minus strand of JAQISU010000076.1, from coordinate 23,849,575 downwards.
TATATATATAGTGGTCTTGGAGATGCGAAAACTGGAGAGCCGTTTAGATGATCTATTTAACCGTGCTTGGGAAAGCATTTGAGAGCTAATTTGGAAAATCAGACACAAATATCATTTCAAAATTTAATTTTTTTTATTGGACGAGCTCTATGCCACATATATATTGGTTTCCTGGAGGAAGACACCAACATTAAATGAGTTACTACACACTCGAGAATATATCGGAATAGGCGATCGATAGAGATCTAAGTTGTGCATTTGTTGTTGCGCTATACTTTAACATAGACTCAACATTGGGCTAGTCAAGCACCTATGACGTTGGATTTGTTTAACCAAGATTGTATTTAATGTAGCTCATTTACTCAATCTACTGTATAAAGTTCAGCCTTTGTAGGGACAAGCTTATTATCTCCAAAGCACTTTGTTCCACAATGTATGTTATTGGTGAATGGTTTACAAATATCTTTCTCCATCACAAGCCATATCTTTTGGTCCCAATTTTGAAACATAAACAACATTTGCTGCATTATAAATACATGTATCAATAAATTCTGTTATTTCTGTTTTGAAATTGCACCAACAGATAAGCTGAACAGTAACCAGCGAAGATAACTCATGTTAGACTCGATTTGGACGACACTAGTTCCCATATCGATACCACGCGATATGATTATATAAAGAATGTGATGTTAATAAATGAAAAGCAGCATAAATGTCATAGGTTCACTAACACAATTCAGACATGAAAACATACAGGGATACTTTACAATGAAAGAATGTCAGTAAATCCTTTCCTACAAACGCCTACAAATGGAGTTTAATATAAATACAATGAAGAAAAATAGCCTTACTTTCATTATTTATTTTTTTTAAATCAGATTTTTAGTTTTAAGCATCCGTATTTGTGTTGTATTTTCATATGAACTGTGATATGTCTTCCTTGGTCATTTAGCTATTATGTATAATTAATTTTTTCGTGCTTGATCTTTGTACATAACTGAGGGTATAAGTTTGGGTCTACAAATACAGTGAAAAGTGGACAAAAAGGAAACTGAAATTGATATGATTAGACCACGCAAATAGAGCAAACACATTACACACAAATGCAGCATTTAATGTTTTAAAGGTTGAATCCCTTTCTGGGCCCAAGAAGTTAATAAATATTTTCTTCACTTACAAAAAATTAACTGAAATTTAAGATTATAAAAGAGCACTTGACTTAGTTGTTAAAAAGTGTATATATGGAAAGCTGGTGATATCTACATTGGCAGTAAGTACATATATCTACATTGGCAGTAAGTACATATATCTACATTGGCAGTAAGTACATATATCTACAGTGGCAGTAAGTACAGCAGAGTGCTGCTAATTATATGGTTTAGAAATTTATATTGAAGGTTCATGAGTTGGTACCTGTGGCAGATCGAACAGGAATTGTGAATTGTAGAAAAGAAAGTGGGTAGACCTATATCGAATTAAGATCGGAATACGAAGAACTATTGGATAAGCGGTGCTCAACCATGACCGTTGATATAGATTTTGATAAATTCAGACAGCTCATATTATTTGAAGATTTCACGAATTCCATACATGCAGACACTTTGATAGGAAAATCATGAATATTTTTCGCAGCAGACTTTTGGTAAAGACTTATTTCGGTCTCATACGAATGTTTCCAAGTCTCAGTTTAGTACAACTTCTTGAATTAAACTTCTGATAAGAATGATCAGAAATTCTTACCTCTTCCAACGTGGGCGTCTCTTAAGAATAATGGGCACGTTATTGTGATTTCTACAGATTAAGAAATAGCTAACTTAACAAAAACAAACCTATTCCAAACGCTCTTATCAGTAAGAGGCCAATGTCACGTATTGTAAGGAATAGATTTATTACATCAAATATTCCCAGTCTGATTTTGTTATAGAGAATTACCACTTTTTGGCGACTCGATTATTCCTATCCATATTAAGATATTAAGGGACAAGGGGGTTTATCAGCGTCTTTTATTACCAGGTACTTTGACTTTGTCTGAGAAGTATTCTAGTGATGTAACAAATTCAAAGGCGTATTCTTAGAAAACATGATCTATGCGGCAAAACCTGTCATTACGGTATTTTCAAACACATTTGCTGGTATTACGTATCGGTCCGGGCGGTCTGCTATGACTTAACTGTGGCATCTTGACCTGTTCGTGAATATTATCGCACGCCTATGCAGTGATGGATACAAACACCTGTGACTGAACAAACACACGAAACATATTCATAAATAAAATAATCAGACGAAAGAATAAACGAAAAAATATATATGATTGACGCAATTGCAGTTCCTAATCTTGATAGAGTACAAAAATAAAAACAAGTTAATGGCAGACTTCTCAAATAGAGAAACTTCCCCTTATATAAGCAGGTCAGTTGAACATTAGCTACAACAAATCGTAAAATCGTATGTTAAAAGCTGGCATACTTGAATGTTTGAGACCGATATTTGCATTGGATCGACCTATCCTAGATAATTCATTAATGGTTCCAAATTTAACAACTGAAACAATTTGCACGTGAATAAAATGAGAAGCAAGAAAAGCAGAAATAATTGCAATAGTATGCGTGTCTGAAGATGAAACAAACAATCGTTGGGAGGTTGAACAATCCATCGTATTTCATCTGCTAATGCTGCTGAAGTTTCTGAATAAAAATGTACAACAGTTAGAAATACCTGATATAAAGTTTTACACGCGAAATGGTGAAAAAGTTATGCGGCAATAATCTCACACTCAAACAAACCAGGTAAAGACGCATTAAAACGCTTTTATAATATGATTCCTTGAACTATATAGGCGTTACAACGCTCAAACCCTTCCAGTGTTAACACAGGTGTTGTAATGCGCATGTATTTATACCGCTTAGTCGTGACAATGATGTATTTAAAACTACAACACCGTGGATTCACATTGGTAACCTGACAATATTGAAGGGTAAAAATACCAAAGCCATTAATGGTAAAATTAACGAAAAGGAACGAAATAGACTCTCGAGACGTTGCATATTTCATCAGTGTAGGTTCAGTATGGGCTCTTTTATATGTTCAAATGTCGGGTTACATATCTTTTTATATCTACCATGTAGTGGATCAAATTAGGTACCAGCACCAATGTCGGTTCCGCCAACTGTCAATGATAATTATGATAATATAAACAACTCTTAAAACAGTTGTTTTGAATAATCAATTTTGTCAGCCTTATTTGCAGCGAGTGATAATCAACATCAGGATCGATAATACCGGCAGCACATGGGCAAACTTCTAGTTGGCGATATAGAATTTCTTGTGCAGATTACTAAGACCACACTGAACAAATCTGAAATATTTAACAAAGGTATAGCCGTCAATGTTTTCTCTTGGGATAGACTTTTACCCGCTCGCACTATCCCCGCATGGACTGCACGATTGAACCAAGAATAATTTGATAGGTCTAAGAAACATGATTGATGTAGAATTGGTATCCCATCACGTATGGATAAAGAATTATGTCAGGTTCCTAAACCGGTGTAGCAATTACCACGGTAGGAAATTTTAATGTAGACGTTGCATGCATGTATTTAACAACAAGCACCTACTTATTGACCATGTAAAGAAAGGGTTATCTGGTGGGGTTAGTGAAAACCCCCAGCATATACTAATGCCTCAACTATGGATCTGCGCACAACGGCGACAAATGAGAGCCAGAAAGATCTTTACAAAGTCTTTAGCAATGCTGTTTAGGAACACACATGGATAAATTCCACAAATGAATAGAGTCGACGATAAGATTCGAAGGTAAATCTCTGACACGGCCTTTGGTTTTTTTATGGTTTAATGCCATTTTTCAGCACAATATAGGCTATACATGGCGGCCAGTATTAATGGTGGAGGAAGAAACCGGTCAAACCCCGGAAAGAACCATCGACCCACGAGAAGCTACTGGCAAGCTTTCTCACATCACTACCTTTGCCGAATCTTACACTCCAACACACGCAGACAGAGGTGAGATGGCAGTGGTCCGTAACGGACAGCGCTTTAGACCACTCGGCCACTCGGGGCCCCGACACGGCCTTTGGATCCAGAAAGATATTTGATGTTGATCTTGCTGCCGTACACATTGACACAGCAACATTGAAACTCACAAAACCAGTCTATGTTGGCTTGTCAGTGCTGGCTTTGTCCGAGTTGCTTTAGTACGATTATTATTATATGATTGGATCAATATTTTGTTCACCGACACTGATTGGCTATTGATGCACATCAAAACGAGTGAAGTGAAAACGGACATGGCTCGACATAATCTAGTAAACGAATATGATTCCAGATAATATCGGCTATGACAAAAGTTATTAATAAAATTAAAAAAAATGGTTGTTAGTAAGTGCAACGAAGAATACTCGGGTAAACCAGTTCAAGAGTATGTGCGACGTCTATCTATAATGTACTCTACTGTTCTTTTTTCTTATGGAGCTGAAATCTCTAAAACATCAATAATGAAAAGGTGTCTCGTGTGGATGTGCAGGAATATCTAAGGCATAACAATGTATATGACACGGTCTTAAAAACATCGAAATGGTGTTGACCGATCCACCAGAGTGAGTTTAATATCACTTGATAGCAAACGATAGTTACTCCCGACTGAATCAACACTTACGCATTTGGCCATCATGCTACTGAGAATCAACTTGTGACTGATTAACGTTGGTTCGCTTGTGCACATAGGTTGTCCACTAGTACACTTTGAATCTCAGAGCGAAACATTAACGCGTTTAAACAAATCTTGATGGTAGTTCCGTATTCGGTGGAACTACCTGACATTTCTATCGTACAAATGGCATGCTAGGAGACTTTGCTTTTCATGGATGGACCGCTGAGCGATGAGCAGGACCTACACATTGGTTGTCTTGGAGTAATAATCCGACCACGCGCGTGACGACGTTTATAATCTGACCACGCGCGTGACGACGTTTATAATCCAACCAGGCGCGTGACGAAGTTTATAATCCGACCACGCACGTGACGACATTAATTAGTGCTGCTATGATTAATGGAATACGCGCTACCCATTCGTGAGACCACTTAAGGGTTCATCTCCCGATTGTTAGCACTTCGAGATCTTATTAAAAAATTCCTGCGCTTACTGATGTCCGAATAATCATTTTTCAAGTGTGTGATTAAATTGATCCACACTAGCTTGGTCACGATATGTATAACATGTTCCATGTCTAACACGAGCTCTCACATGACATTTAGTCATACGAGCTGCAACAGAACTTTGAGATTTTTTTTCTCGGATCAATTAGATAGATTCTTTGCTATGTTAATGGTGAGCGTTTATAAACAGATTCTAGGTCATCTGCGACGCTTTCAGAAGCTTTTGATGACTCAGTGACTCATCTTCTCTGTATCGCTAGCAACAACGACAATAGTTAACGCGTACTTGTATGGGCGGAGATGACTTTGTCGTATACTGTCTCGTCGATGAATAGCACCATCGTGGACAGCATAAGGTGTTTGGACATCAATCTACCTACGTGGACTTTTTCTTGGTACTGGTAAGTAAATTGGCCACATGCAAGAACGACACCATGTGTGACATTTTCCGCGCGAGCCAACCTTTTCTTCGATGACGTTACTCTCCAATACCTACACGGACTATCGTAAATTATTAGTTGTTTTGTCCATGTTTGCTTGTATTAATATAATTTAATTTTAATGAGCTTTCGATTCTTTATCAGATACCTGGTCCCTAAGTCTCATTCAAGTCATAAATTCGCCCCATGTCGGCACGTTGTGGTTCACGGACATTATTTGTGGTTTTATAAACAAGGTCATGTCGGGTAACATGAACATGACCATTTACAAGTATGAAAAACGACACCGTAAAACCGCATGTGAACAACAGCAATTGGTTCCTAATATAAATACAGGTTTCAGATGTGTCAAATATATGTTGAAGTCAAGAACACGCTGCATTAGAACACTTTACAGAGGGCTTTGAAGAAACATTTGCACCGCTTGTTAACAAACAAAATAAACTACATAACGTGCTGATGATATTTCAAAGGCAGCCAGAAGCAACCGCGGAAGAGAGCAGCAACGCTAACCGGAACATTGGTAGAACAATATCCATTTCGTAAAAGAGCTAAACGCACAAAGAAAGCAACAATAGCAACTGTAGAGACTATTACGCGCTTGCCAATGGCGATTGGTTAAGTCAAAGACGATGTCGGAGAAATTGGAAAGATCACAAAAGGACAAGTCGTTAAAGAATAACTTCCACCAACTCTAAAACGACATTAACATTTTAATGAACAAGGTAACAAGTAGAAAACAGAAGACAATATCCGTTCAAGTCGTTATATACCCCCAACATTTGTGATCAAAGATCCATCACAGAATATATAAAATGTATGCTAAAGTGGGTATACATGGAAGCTACTAAAGCACTGGTAAGTTGTAGGTCCTTATATTTAAATAATTACTATGGATAGAGTTCAACAAGTGTAATCATATGAAGGAATTAAGATTGTTATGAACAAGTACGCGCGACAAAACAAGGTCCTAGGTCGCGTGCACCTCATCTATCCACTAAACGACAGATAGAAGCTGAAGCCACACTCAAACCTGTATATACACAGGAATACGAGGATCAAGCATATGTAAAGGAACGACAACAGCATCAGTACCATCAACAACAAGACGAAATAATTTTGAAAACAGATTTAGCTGTTCCTCCACTAAGAAAACACGAAGAACGTATAGAAACAGCAAAAAGAAGGAAACTATCTAACTAAACCTACAAAATGGATACCACCAGCCCAAACCAAAGTATACTTCTACTATTATTAGATGCGTATAGAAAACAATATTGTGTATATGAGGAATAGCATAATAAACAAGCGAAACCACCAAGGCATAAACCAACACCATCTGAGCGATCTTTTATACCAGAAAGAAAGAGGCCTTTGTGGACAATTGGACCCAAACGACACCTCGGCTCGATATGAAACATTAGTGGAATCAATACCCGTGGGCACCAATGAACCAGAAATCATGAATGAAGCCATATCGGTTTGTAAGCAGTTGTTCATCAATGACAGAAAAATATATCACGCGTTGATGCATGCACGTGTTAAAGATATAAATAATATCTATTACGACGACGGTTGTGAGCTCTGAGGCAGTTTTACGCGACATCTATGTTGCTACGTAACATATTGCTGTAAATACAACCCAGAGAGTTACATTGATGATCAAAACCGCAACAACGAAACCAGAATTTAATGTCGAGTTTTCTACACCTGTTACCGCTGGGGAACCACGTTCACTCAATATCGCAATGGCATCGCTGCTAGTTTACTATAGTTGACCTAATATCCGATCACAAACGTTGCCCTCTACCGCTTGATAATGTGAGATTGCGAGCGATTCAATTGCTTTGAGATCGACTACAACGATTAGCCATTTGAGCATCATCAAAAGCGGTTACACTTCCATGAATGCCAGATGCGAGTGGTAGATTCAATAAAGAAGCTGAGAGTATAAGGAAACGCTGTTGGAAACAAATACTAAAAACCCAAGAACGCTTTGTGGGGTTAGACTGAAATGTTCTCCAACAAGATTAATTGGAATTGTCTGATTGTGGTTGACTCAAACAAAACTTAACTTATTTTACCAGGAATACGTCGCCGAATAGCAACAGGAAACGGTCTTCGATTTCTAGGTAAACACGCAGAAGGCAAAACTTTTAACCCGTCCATTGGCTAATATTGATGTACTATCGATGGCAAAATCAGTCAAGCATTTTATTGGTGTCTTTATTCGAAAGAACTTGGTGTTGATCCTGGTGAGCTTGTACATTTCCAAGACCAAACTGGCATATTACCATAGTCTAACTGGAACAATCGAGATATTACTATCAAGTTGAAAGGAACTATCGCAGAGTGCCTGACATAAATCATTTAAAACGGTTGAATCAGTGACTCTGGTGTGCGTCGCGTTTATCTAAAATCATTTTGATGATTCAAATGCTAAAACAAAACAAAGGGTGTATTTACAAATCGCTAACGTGTAGGCACGACCACGTATACTTAATAGCACACATAAAATTACTATATCTATATACTATATCTATATCTATCAGTACGTTGACACAGTCAAAGATAAAGTAAAGACGGAAGTGATAAGACAGTCAGAAGAGTAATGGTAGGAAAGGCTGAAATAAGTAAATGAGTGTCAGTGTAAGTTTTTGTTCCTTCATACTCAGACCAATGAGTTATGGAAACCTCAACCAATATAGCCATGAGAACCACTAGGCTTTACTTGTAGCTGACCAGTTCATTTGAAAGTGATTTTAGAAAGCTCCTGCTTGTGAGATACCAAGTCAGGAGCTGCTGCAATTGTTGATGGCAATTTCTTCCAAGTCCCTATTGTATTTGGGAAGAAGCTGAACTTGAAACAATGTGTCGATGCTGACTTTAATTGGAACTTTTTCTTGTGGTCTGACCTGGTTTGTCTATTTGCCAGGGTCAGGTATTTGTCCGCTGATATATCCACTAAGTTGTTCACAATCTTGTACATCATGGTCAGCTGGGTCTTGGTTCACCTGGATTCGAGTGATTCCCACTGAAGATGGTTCAACATTGCATTGACACTGCTAGTGTTACGATATTTATTTGTAGTGAATCTAGCATCTCTCCTCTGAACCTTCTCTATCTTATTTATTTGATCTTTTTTATGTGGGTTCCACACAGTCGAGATATACTCAGGACCTGGTCGAATCAGAGTGAAATATGCTGCACTTTTTACTTCTTCAGTGTTGATTAGGAGATTGCGGCGCAGGAAAACAAGGTTACTGCTCCCTTATTTTACTATTTTATCTATGTGCCTTTCCAAAGAGTGGTCTCTAGACAATTCAACCCCGAGATATGTTGTTGCCTTCTCATTGGATAACATGTACCCCTTAAGAGTATATTCCAACAAGATCGGCGATTTGATCCTGTAAACTCTTAGGATGCTGTATTTTTCTGGGTGGAATGACATACCCTAAGTTCTTTCCCAGAGTACAAGTTGGTTCAGGTCTGTCTTCTTGAAGAATATCATATTCCTTGGAGTCATTAATTTCTTGATAGACGATACAGTCATCTGCAAAACGTCTTGCGTTGGATTTGACGCTTGCAGGTAGCTCATTGATGAACACCAGGAAGAGGATGGGACCCACAACACTCCCTTGAGGTACCCCACCGACGACTTGTACTGGGTCTGATGGTGCTACATGCACTACTATAACTCTCTGTGATCTGTCTGATAGGAAATCTCTGTTCCATGTCTGGGTGTTACCACTGATGCCATAGTGGTTCATCGTACTGAGGGTTCTTTCGTGGGCGACACGATCGAAAGCCTTACTGAAGTCAAGAATAGCAAGGTCATAAATGCGTCCTTCTGTATAAAGATTTGGCGAGCTCATCCACTAGGGTTATGAACTGTGTTTCACAGCTTCGTCTGGCACGGAAACCATGCTTGGAAAAATGGTATTAATATTTTACAGATCTAGATGTTTCATCATGTTTCTGATTATGATGTATTCAAGCTCGTTTCAGCACATACATGTACGGGAGACCAGTCTATAATTGATGACCTTGAATCTTTCTCTAATTTTAAAGATAGCTATAACGTTTGCTGTTTTCCAGATTTCAGAGACATAACCTGTTGTGAGGCACGTCTAATAAATATAACTCGTCTGCTAAATCTTTCAGGATCCTTGCTTGAATCATGTCTGGGCCTGTAGCTTTCTGTGGGTTAATTGTCCGCAACAAGCTGTAAACACCATCTACAGTAACTTTGATGTCAGGCATTGGTGAGTAACAATCTCCATGTAGGCTTTGTAGATCACTCTAATCCTCTTGTGTGAAGACTGACTGGTATTGACAATTCAGTATGTTAGCCTTGTCGGATGCCTCTGAGTGTAGTTTTCCGTGTTCCTGAAGGGGTGCAACACCACAGCTGTTTCTATGTAAGAACTTAATGTAGTAGCTCCCAAATCTTTTTTTGCTTGTTTGGTTATTGTTTTTGGTTTTGGTTACCGACTTCTATCAAGTTTTCAATATATCTCCAGTAAGTCTGCCATTCTAAGCGTTGTGATCTTGCTTTTGCTTCTTCGTATAGTTTCTGATCTCTTGTTTTTCCTGTTGTTTTCTGTCTTGCAAACAATTTGTTCCGTCTTATGTGTTGAGCTCTAACGGATTTGTATATCCAAGGTTTGTTTGTTTCGTTTCCAGATAAGGTCTTAGATGATATAAATTTATCCATTAACCGTTTGATGTTTTCCTCAAACATTCACCAGGTTTCATTTGCAGAAAGGTTATCTGTTTCACGTATGAATGATTCTTATGATGACTTCATTTCTTCACGTAATTGGCCATAGTCTGTATTACTGTATTGGAAGACTTTACGAGCTGCTTTCTTCACTTTCATTTGTTGTAGGCTGGACTCGATGTAAACTGCTTCATGGTCAGCAATTCCTGGTATGACATCACATTTGTTGATTAGTGTTCTATTGTCTGTGAAGAACAGGGCAAGCCGATTTGAAGTAAACTCAGTTACACGTGTTGCTTAATCTACCACCTGTGCCAGGAATGAGTCCTGAATGATATTTAGTAGCTGTTGACATTGGGCATAGTTTGATGCTTGTGGTAGTGGACACCCATTCTCCCAGTCAATATCTGCCAGGTTGAAGTCTCCTCCTAGCCATACATGCGCACCTCGTGGGATTCTCGTAAGGCATGAGTAAAACTGATCTAAATGGTTTGGTTCGGTTAAGGATGGAGGTTTGTAGAAGGCCCCAACGTAAAAGTCTCATGTCCCGTTAAACTTGATTTTGCCCCAAACTAATTGAAAGTTTATTAACTGCCTTAAGTTCTTCAGTCTTGCAACTGAAATATTGATCTTATACTAGGACAAAACAACCCCCCATGGGATCCCTCTAGACGATCTTTGCCGTAGGACCTGAAATTTGCTGGGAATAATTCAGATGAATTTATGCTGCTGTCTAGCTACAATTCCGTACCAATAACAGTGGTGGATTTGGTAGAGGAGATCATATTGCATAGTAGTCCCTTCTTTCCAGGCAACATTTTAGATTGACAATTAAGTACTAGTATTATCATGGGTAAGCCAGTTCTAATTCCAGTGGGACCATGTGTTGTAGAGGTGCTTCTCTGCTTGTGTGGAGATGAGGTAGCAGTTGGTTTGTTAAAACTGATGTCACTGTCTGCTTGGTCACTGTCGTTAAGGCATTGGTAACTAATACTATTATCGAAGATAAAGGTGTCAAATATTTCAGTGGAAAAATTTGGCAAACCACAATGAACACATTCCCAGCTTACATTGTGGAGGGTTTTGAAAACGGCATCTGGTATACCCATACACTCTCGATGATACCATACTTCACACGAATCACAGCACACACAAAGGGTTGTTTATTGACAGGCTTTGTTGCAGACCCCGCAAGGAAACTTGATGATTCTTGTGCCCGGATTTGGTTCTCGTGCATACGATTCAGCTACCAAAAGGCTACATATATAGAGGACAACGAGTATGTTCCTACAGACTGGTCCTTTTAGACATTGCTATTTTTAGAGTGGGAACGAGATGGGTGGAGAGCGATAATTTTTGACTATCCCGTATCAGTACTGGTTGTGTATTATTATTGTCATCTGCTGGGAACGTCAGGGTTAATATTTTGTACATGATGAGGGTAAGGGTGATAAAAAATAGACTAATGGGGTGTAACATGTTTTAACGTCCATCAATCATGTCTACACAAAAAAGAACAAAAATAAAGCGGATGCTTACCATTTATGTTTTGATGTTTATACTGATCAGCACAGAAGAGGAAATACCTGAATTTATAATATTAAATGCTCAAATTATGTTTGATATCATAAATGATTTTAAAAAATCTAAATCACACATCTTAACAGTGCGCCAGACTGTATCGTATGTATTTGTAATATCCGATTATTATATTGGATGTAGTAAGGTAACATCATTGATAAATAATCAGCTTGTCAGCGAGTAATTAGATGTAACAAACGCGACAGTGGTACTCCATAATCGTTATTTTATACAAAATCACTATCATTGATAGTAAAAGAGAAAATTCAGTTCGAAGCATTTCATTTCACCCGACACAATAACCGTTGATGTATATATATATATATATATATATATATATATATATATATATATATATATATATATATATATAATGGATTATGACCGAGGTGATGAAGGTGCGGAATTTTCTGACCGGGTGTTAGACCAGTGGAGAGCGGATGCTAAAACTGAGGTTAATTTTGTTTCCCCTGTCAACAAACATCTGCGTCAGAGTGGTGTTAGACGACCACCGTACCCACTGAAATATAATCTTGTTAAGCACCAGTAAGAAACTGACCATTGTGACCACCTAGATATAACATTGCCAACTCGAAGTCAGCTTGGAATCATCGGAAATGTAAACACATAAGAGGTGGCTGTATCACAGCTGTCAAAACACTATGGTACTGTTTCTACGCTTACAAAGTGACATTCACCACTGTATACACCAAGTTTACGTAAGTGTTGTAACAAAAGCGAAGTAGAGAGCCAATTTAAAGTAGATTCCGAAACCGTTTTACATACATTTGCCGAAGTGACTAGATACATATTTGAGGTCGCTCTAGGTATGTGTTCAGAGACGTAATATAAATAAGAGTATATTTGATTTGCATCCCAGGTAAAAGAAACAGGCCCTCAAGGTCGTTGCTTCCAAACATAATGAGCTATAACAAATGTGCATTACGCCAGAGTATGGTGTCCTAATTAATGCATACACTTCTGCAGTGGTATTTGTTTTTTCATGGTTTCTCATACTCTCATGTACGCCTTGATGAACGTTGCATTGGGTACAGACTCATTGAGATATTACACTGTGATATATAAATTAACCGATACGAGATATTTCTCACACTCGACAGATAAAAGAGAGGTTGCTAACGTTAGATCTTTATTCCACTTTACATCTGTCAAACCCGATAATCTGATAAAGACAGTCATGTTGTGAGAGATAACACCGCAATACCACAATACATCCAATACTTTTTCTCACGGATTTGTCTGTATCGTTGTCACTACATGTAATGGTTAATACCAATCCTTGCGTAAAAGGTCACATAGACGAATGATATAAGCTGGGAATATTCCATTAATCTTGTCTGCAATTAAACTGCAAGTTACAGCAAATGGTGCACATCTCGGTTAAAGCTTTGAAATATGGACTTAAATCATGCATTAAGTTATGTAAAGGAAAACTTTCTATTTGAAATTCTATATAAAAAAAAAAATGTATTATTAACAACGCACCTGTAGCATATGCTAGGGGCATTACTCTTTGGAATCAGTTTATCCCCAGGCATAATTAAATGATATCTGAATGATTTTGTGCTGTGACATTAAGACGTCTAGTTGTAAATGGTTAAAAGTGCAATAGCGTTATATGTAGGTTGCATTCACCTTAATATCAAGACTGAATTTGACCTGTTTCGAAGTGATTATTTTACAATTAAATCCATGCTGTCGTATTCAGAGACAGATTATGTACATTTGGGGATGGGAATGCTAGCAAATCTTTGAATATTTAATATTAAATTTGGGCCAGTGTGTGGTCTATAAGTTTGTTTGTTTCTTTGTTTGATTAGGATTTTTATACGTAGCTTTAATAACACGTTTTCAGTCATATCGCTACGATGTCTGCAGTGAGACAGTTTATAGTGATGTCTAATAATGGGGCATCATGCCGCAGACATGTAGCATGATGTCCCACCCAGTCACATGATCCTAACATCAGTCCTAACACTAACCTCTTAATGCTGAGCGCCAAGCGAGGCAGCTGTTAGTATCCTTTTTGTAAGTCTTTGGTATGACTCGGTCGGAGATCGAACCCAAGACCTTCCACTTCCGCGTCGGACGCTCTAACCACTAGGCCACCAGAGCGATGTAGTTTATGAATAGTTGAGGCTTACGTTTGGGCCACTGTGGAGTTTTTGGAAATGTAATGGTACGTTCAGATCACTATGTAGTCAATGTGAATTTGTCACCACTAAGATCGTAGAATGTGACGACACAATGAGTTGTTAACACAAAGTTATGGCCATCGTGGAGTCTATAAAAATGTAATGATACGATTGGATCACTATGTAGTCTATGGAACTTTGTAACCATTAAGATCGTGGAATGTGACGGTCTTAAGATGGCATGTAGCATAAATAAAAAGTGGTCTTTTAACATTTGTATTATTACTTGCAAAACTTTGGGCGTGTTTCAGTATTGGATATTATACGAGACCTAAATAGGGCAGTAAATAAAAAACAATAATCAGAGAATGGGTGAACTGTATTTGTTGTGCTTGGTAGACAACCTACTCCTAAAAGTAAAACTATCTTACAATTAACGTGTTTCAGCTCGCTCATATTATACTGCGGATGTATCAAAGCTCGAAATATCATCGATATAATGCTCGAAGTATCATCGATACAAAGCTCGACTAAAAATGAAACTATTTTACAATTAACGTGTTTCACCTCGCTCATATAATACTACTGATATATCAAAGCTCAAAATCTCGTCGATACAAAGTTCAAAGTCTCATCGATACAAAGCTCGAAGTCTTATCGATGCAAAGCGCGATGTCTCATCAATACAAAGCGCAAACTCGCATTAATATAAGCTCGAAATCTAATTGACACATAGCTCGAAATCTCATTGACACATAGCTCGAAATCTCATTGACACATAGCTCGAAATCTCATCGATACAAATATAAATATATTTAACGATTTTCACAAAGAGGTGTGCTAATTGTTTGTTTCCTATTTCGGACAGAAGCAGATCCATAGCTTCGTTCTCGAAAGACATAAACAACAGCAGCAACAACAACAAATTTAAGTATCATCAATAAATCATCGATTGATCAAAGGACTCGGTTATTGCTTTTGTACTCTGATGCTGAAGAATTCAACAAATTCCATTTAAAGTAGCTTATGCCACTCACAGTGCTGACAAAGAAAAAGGAAAACATATCACAAGCTCCCATAATATTTTCACACTCATGCCGTCAGTAAAGTTCAAGATGGTAATGTACATATTAATATAAAATGATCAAAATGAAACGGTGAAACGTCCATTTTACAAACGTTTTCAATACAAGTATAACATGACGACGATGACTATAACTGTGCTGTATTATGAGGCAGTTTATAGTTGTACAAAAGTTTAAAGCACACCTGCTCGGATCATCTTTAGAGTACCTCGATCAGAACACACATCACCACTGCTCTGTACCCTACACTGGCTATCCATTCGATACAGAATCAAACACAGAATGTGTTCTCTGTGGTACGCTTCACTGGCAGACTCCAGTCCTACTAACCTATCCGGCCTCACTCATGTATATACACCAGCAAGATACTTACGCTCCTCTTCTGAGAATCGTATACACATTGTTCCCTCTATGAAAACAAAGTCATATGGACAACGTTCTTTTACATACCAGGGCCCGATGATGTGGAACGAATTGCCCATTGAAATGAGACAGAAAGACACAGTGGTCCCTTTTAAGACTGCTCTTAAAAATCACCTTTCTCGACTGCAGGAAAAAACTTAGAGACCTAATAATGTTTTGTACCTTATATGTCTTCTCTGTTGCTTCTTATGCTTCAAACAATCGATTAAATACTTCCACTTCATTTTTTATAGTTACTTCTTCTTGCGAACATCCCACAGTATGAGGACACGATTTATTGTCTGATTTCATAAAAATGTTATTAGGTCGACGTATTCGAGCGTGTTGATGTGTCAGATACGTGCGTTCTTTTATTCAAAACACTTGAGACACTCGCCTTGATATTAGAATGTTCAGTCGTAAAAAGACACGTGTGTCACTTTTCAATTTGGTTTGAATCTGTCCATTATGAAATTCAGGCCTTTGTCAGCTTGCCATCTCATAAGGTCTGAACCATTTCGCTTCAACACGACTTTTCAGAGCTCGCCAACTCACGAGCGGTTTCGGTTGTCAGAAGTACAACGCAAGCAGTTTTGAAAACACATCGATCATGCAAAAGAATACTCGTAAAGGCAATGGCATGAAGCCATATGGGAAACAGTCATATCAGTTTGCATATGAAGATTAATACAGGTGAATATCTAATTACTTTAAAATTTGCGCATAATTGGTTTGTGCAACGTATTTTGTGAATGTTTCTGCAATCATTTTTGCACTTCGCGAACGCGTATACGTTTCAGTTTTGCTTGTTAAGCATGATTCAGTGTATGAATTCGACTTTAGTCAGCAGTTTGTGCTGAATTGCAGGAAATAAACGTGTTTCAATGCTGCTCAGTACGGCAACCAATATTCAATGCTCGTCTATTGTTGTTGTAGTTTTGTTGCTAAGCTGCTTTTATGATGAACAATGATGCCAAAACAGATGTAGTTTGTACTTTTTTCACTTCTTACTTCACTTCCTTTCGTTTTGAATCTGATGGGAATGGCTTCGACATCATCTCTTTCACACATGCTTTCATATCTTGCGAATCAGTGTAGGAGTCCAGAGGGGATGCAAAATCTGATGTTGTCTTTGTTGTAGGTGTTTTAGTTTCTGGAGGTTGAAACTCTGCCATATTAGTATTCTATTTCAATATTTCACGTGATACTCCTCAAGCTCTCCCGGTATCGACATCGATATGAAACCTTACTGATTTCCACCACCATCATGAGTCATGTTAATTGCGCTAAGTGCGCTGGAGAATTGTTGCCAACACACAGGTTGAAATTGTCAACAAAGTCAAATCTACCACACTGGACCTATGACCTGGAGTATGTTTATGCTAATACACCAAAAATATTATTTGTCGCAGGACAAGTGAAAATGTCCGTGAGAAATCAAAGAAGTAAATTAATTTAAGTTTTCGAAATGAATTTAATACATTTTAAGAACTGGAAAGAGTCTTGAGAAAAGCTAATATATATTAACATGAATCAACTTTTCTGCAGCTACATTAAGTAAGCTTTCATGACATTCAGCAAGTAGCAGAGCACAATCCTGTTAGCCAAGTTCATCATTGTCTGTATCATCCATCTCGTTCTGAACATATATCGCTTCATGCAATGCTCAAGATCAGTTACTGAAAACAAAACCAAGGTCATTTTCTTTCTGCTTGTTTATCCTCCTCCTCCCCCATGTCTTTGATTAGTTTGGCCAAAGCGTTCAGTCTTCTTTCCCTCCATTGACGTCCCTCGAGCAGTTTCTCTACCGGGACCTTCTTGCTACATTCGTTATGAATCTTATCTACAGTGGGGCTTACCATTTTCTCCGGCTCCCCAAGCGTCTATTTGACCCGGTAAAAGGTATCAGCATATTGTTCTGACAAACCTTTCCATCCTACAAAGGTTTCAAATTACGAAATGAAAAGCAAATACTAGATTTTTAGTACACAATAGAAATATCTTTTAATTTTTTTATCGCTTATTGTAAGCCAGCATACATTCGAAATTATTCTGTCAATGAAATATCATGAATAATGACTTTCTTTCCGTATATGAACGTTTCCCCAGCATTACATTTTGATTTAATAATTTGCTAGATGAATTATTACAACTAATAATATATAAAAAGTAACAGTTGGTAAATTCCAAAAGTGCTAATGACCTGTTTACAATGAGACTAATGTACCAAAGACATTGGTGAAATACACGTTAGACAAAATGTTATATTGATATCCTTCAAAGAGGTCTAAATCAGAAGTATTTATAAAGTATACCTTCTGCATTCAGATAAGCTGTCTCGAAAGGCCCCATGAAAGCATATCTCCTTCCCAGACCATGCTTCATCACAATATCAAAGTCCTCGACACTGATCACATTGTCATAAAATGGCAGGAAACAACGGGTGACTGTAAAAACTGCTAAGCATATCACCAATTATACTGATAAATATAACAAGTCGGTTTATACGAATCTTATGTGATGACTACATTCGGTTTATATGAATTTCTTGCGATGAGTTAAAAGTACTCAAGGTGCATTGCTGATACAATATTCATCATTATAAAATTGTATATCTAATACTTGCTAATAATTCATTAAACTCTCCCTCTGCAACTTTAATGCTTCTTATGCATCCAATAATGTATGTATGTATGTATGTATGTATGTATGTATGTAGGTAGGTAGGTAGGTAGGTAGGTAGGTAGGTAGGTAGGTAAGTAGGTAGTTAGGTAGGTAGGTAGGTATGCACGGTGATTATGGACTGTGATTATGTAGACTCGTTACAAGACGTGCTCCAAACTTACGTAGTGCCTAATCGTCAGTTTTGACATTTTAGGAAAAACTAACTATTTCCCAATTGATAATCTTTACCAATTCTCCTCCAGAGAAGTTTGTAAGATAAATAAATAAGAATTTACCAACTATATAAGATACCCTAATTTGAATATGTTTAGTATGACAACTTGTGTAATTCTAAAAGATATCTTGTAAGTTTTACAAAATATCTCAAAGCTTTTAAGATATCTTAAATAGTTAATAAAATATTTAGCAACATGAATATGATATTTTGCAAATTTTAATAAATTCTATAGTAAAGCTAATAAGAAGTATTTCCGAACGAAATTTGAAAATATCAAGATTCATTACCAGTTAGACTTGCTCGCCTCCTATGACTCTTTACCTTCAAACGTATTGATCTGGACACTAAGCTAAACATAAAATAATCATCATCATCATCGTCTTTGTCAATATCATCATCATCATCTTATTAGATTTACCACAATCGTTACCTCTTACTTTAAGACCACAACATCTCTAGACTTCTTTATTACTGCATGTACAAGCCATCCACCCAATGTTTGGTCAAGATGCTTACAAAATAAAACCGTTTTTTATTTCAATATCGAACATCTTAAAGTCATAAATATATTAACATTTGACTCTTGACCTGAATATATAAGTCATCCACAAGCTTTGGTGACGATTAAGAGAAACTAACTTTGCATTACATTTAACAAGAGTAACCTTGATTTTTTACATCAAGATCCAATGATTTCTTCCTTAACCCACATTACATCCATGCATATAACTAATGTTATTGTGCGAAAACTATTTAATTTTCAATCAGTTACCTTGATGTTTGACCTTTTCATCTCAAAATCGATACTTCTTTCATTCTTCAAGAAAAGTTTACCTATACTACAGCAAAATAGGAAATATTAAATGTTGATGGACAGACAGACCGGGTCATAACAGAAGCACACTCTACAAAGGCGGACAATTACATATGGCATCTAGATGAAATGTCTTTCAACAAAATGTTGTGGAATACTCCAGCAATTCTTACCCTGACAAGTCTCCAGCCCTCGCCCAGTATGACAGACTGAATCCTATTGAGAACAAACCCATCAATCTCCTTGTTGATAGCGACCGGTTTCTGTCCTATATCCTTCATGAGGGTTCGTGTAGTCTCCAGGACGTCGGGGTCCGTCCAAGGGGCTGGGCATAGTTCTACCATCGGGACGTAGAATGGAGGATTAGTCTTTTAGATACATGTCAAAGAAAGACATTAAAAGCTTAACAATGTCGATTTAAACTCCAATATTCGTACAGATTTTAAACATAAGATTTTCAGATACGATAATTACACTTACCCATATTGCATAGTTACTGAAGCTTCTTTCAGTTTTATAGCTGCTAATTAATTTTGATGTCGGATCTGGATACGAGATTCATTTACTTGCTAAAAAACATAATGAATGGTACCAGACAATAACTACTTATATTTGTGTGTGTGTGTGTGTGGTTAGAGCGTCCGCCACGGCAGCGGGAAGTCGTGGGTACCCAGGTTGAGTCATACCAATGACTTATTAAAATGGTACTAACAGATGCCTCGCTTGGCGCTCAACATTATGAGGTTAGTGTTAGGACTGGTCGGCCTGGTGTCAGGATTATGTGACTGGGTGGGACATCATGCTACATATCTGCGGCATGATGCCCCAGTGCTAGACTATATCACTATAAACTGCCTCACTGCAGTCATCGTATCGATATGACTGAACAATTGTTAAAGCTACTTTAAAAATCATAATCACACATACACGCGTTAACTTTACGAGACAGACAGACAAAAGAAAAAGACAGCCAGACAAAGGGAGATTTATTTAATACTTAAAGGAAAGATTATCAAGACATAAAATATTGAATATTATCCGATGTGGATTAATATTAAACAACTGTACGATATATGGTATCTATCCTCAAAATCTACATGATTATCGCCATTAATAAACTGCAAACCAAGAAATACGCATAAAGAGAGTAAAACAATGATTAATATCGAACCATATTTTCGAGCGTTGCAATATACATCACTGAAAATATTACACCAAGTAATGTTTTAACGTGATGAAATATCGTGAAAATATACGATGTTTTTTTTTTCGAACGCGGCGTGCAGCATTATTTGGAAAGTAATGATGGTTATCTATTATGGGTGGCTTTGAATAAGTTTAGCTCAGTCATCAAAGGTATTATTTTCAGGAGTTCTCTGGCATTCAAGCATTTAACATGGATAAAAAAATGTATTTAAAAAATGATGAGAATATTTGCTGTTTTGTATTTTTTTGTGATTTTTTTTATAAAAGAAAACTTGTATCGTTTAAAGTATGGTTGATCCCTCGATACGTTCACTACAGATTAGGTGAACTATAAAGTTGAAACCTATTAGATACCAATATTGTAGTCAATCATCAAAACAAGCTAACAGCCCATTCAGAAAACTCTTCAATAATTTACGCGATAGATGCACCAACTACAATAAAGTAGATAATGGCCAGCATGACTTTAATACTAAAGTCTAAAAAAAGATGCAAATGAACGACCTTACAGGGTATAAAAACATGGGGTGAATGATTCACAGTGATTTCTTAACGAAAAGAAAAAGTTTTACTCAAATAGTAAAACAGTTTTTTTACTCATATCGCAAAATGTATTCACCCAAATAGTGAAATTATGTAAACAAAAGGGACAGAGAGACCAATTTTCATTCCAGTCCAAAAAAGACTGGTTTTTCCGAACCCCAAACATTAGCTCACGACTAAAAGTTTGCACGCATAGAGTTACACACTCCGGCACCAGCGCACTCGATTACGAGTCACACTGGTCAATCAAGCAATCTGTGCCTACCAATATCGGTCAACAACGCCCGATCACCTGCTATTCGACCAGCAACACTGATTTTGTTTCAGTTATAGGGCTGCTATGGCTCAGCTGTACAGCTGCTATGGGTGACTTAGATGGTTAGCTCTGCAGCTGATACCTCGTAGACTCCGATCATCCTGATAACTCTGATCACTCCGAGCACTCTGATCAGCAGCACTACAGCTGATCAATCCGGTCAGATATCACTCCGGTCACTCTGGTCAGCTGAACATATATCTAACGCCGCGTACTATGACGTTACACACGGTAAGATATACAAATTATGTTATCGGCAGTGCAATGACAAAACAATACACAAATTCAAAAGTGAACTGAACCGTGCCAGATAAGAATGATACGGTACTAAAACATTTCTTAAAAATGTTATATTATATTCCTACTATAACTCTCTCGCTAATTCACAAACAAGAATATACAGTTGTTTTGCATTATAGCACAAAGACCAAATCTATATAGAAATTACACAGATAAACGTGGTTGTACACTCGTCATAACTTATACAAAAGAAATTAACAAACTCGCATATATCTACGGCTGAAGATGTGCAAGTCCTTAAAGTAGACGGCTACTGACAAGACACTCGGTAATACAAAGATTTTTTTACCTACGGTGAGGCATTTATAGACAGACATCATCTGTGCACTGAACGCATTTGGTTCTTCCCATTGAAAGCACTTCGCACATGAGGCATATGATGAACCCGAAACTCAGTATTTCGAAACATTATATATATATATATATATATATATATATATATATATATATATATATATATATATATATATATATATATATATATATATATATATATGTATATATATATATATATATATATATATATATATATATATATATATATATATTATGTGTGTGTGTGTGTGCATAAATCACCATCGGTTACACACCAAAATAACGATACAATTCCGTGACCACTATTGTAATGTAACTGGATTTTATTTTGTCCAGATATTCAGTTCAATTCTTTTTGACCTGACTGGCCAAGTTTCTCACCTTGATTCTGAACCAGTAAATGTTGTAGTAAACAAACTTTTCATATTTTGCATTCTTTCTCAGAGTAAGATTCATAAATAGTGGAGGTCATACCTGAAGTACGTCACAAATAATATGTAGCAATTGTTTCAAACTTTGTTGTTTTTTTTCTCCAGACGATTGACCCAGATTCGGACACTACATCAAAGTGGTGACTATGATCTGGTTAATGAATGCACCGTAAAGCGTTATGAGTTTGTCACCGAGACTTATCGGCACAAAAACAGGAACTATGAACAAGAAGATGGAAAAATTCATGTTGAATTTTTAAGAGAAAGAGAGCAGTTTGTTGATAGATGGTACTTTGCCCAAAAAGTCGATCAAGATTATGAAAGTTGTATAAAACTTGTATTACTTGAAGGGTTCAAGAACTGTGTCCATACGGACATAACAATTTATATTGATGAACACAAGGTTGGAAGCTTGGAAAATGCTGGTCGTGTTCCTGACGAGTATTCCTTCGCTAATAAAGTTTCGTTTGTAAATGAGACTTCCACTCAGCAGTCTTCTGGCAGTAAAGGATTCCTGTTACACGCTCTTCTAAATCTCAATCTGGCACAACGTTTAAAAATCAAGCTTCAGATAATCTTGATCGAAGATCATTGTCTCTTTCTACTATCTATTGCATGACACAAGGACACGTTATTTTTTATTGCTACAAATTAAAACATGGGCATCAGAATCAAAACAAATCTATTCCAAATGCTCTTATTTTTAGGAGCTCAAGGCCATATTGAAAGCAGTACGTTTGTTGAGTCTAACAAACCTCAGTCTGTTTTTATTATTGAGAATCATAAACCATTCATGTCGAAGAGTTCTATATCACTTGTGGCTGATTCCGCCAATCTCAGCCTTATAACACTTTTAAGGGACACATGAGCTTCTTAGAGTTTGAGTATTATCAGATACTTTGCCTTATTCTGAGAAGTCTTCTTCTAATGAGAGTGTTCTTATACAGGGAGTAGAGAAAAGCTTTATTAATATTTCTCTCCATTCTGAAACGTTGTCATCAGACTTAGTTTCAGGACCCGTGAAAGTCGGAAAGTGTCTGCTTGACTCATAGAGGGCATTCATTTATTAATAGGCAACAACGTAGCTAGAGATAAGGTGATTAATCCATTTGTAACTGACAAGCTATATTTGGATCAGACGAAGAATTCTCTGATTTATTCCCAGCTTGCGCAGCTACTAGAGCTATGGTATGGAAAGCTCTTGCGAAAGACGTTGATCAGAAAGTATTCATTTAGCTGACACATGTATAGGCCAGGCTTTTGACGAAGTTACTTTCAGTCCTTGTTTTGGATTAATCAGAAGGTATTGATCACAGTAATCCTATTTTAACTACTCATCCTCTTTATTCTAATCAGAGGGACCAAGGACCAACACTTAACGTCGAACAGGATAACGGTCCTGCGATTTCTTGTTTGTTTCAAAGGACCATTAGTGAAACTGATGCCACTGAAGTACCTGTTGTTATTTTCTTACAAATGGAATTCTTATGAGAAAATTGAAACTCTCCAAGGTACGTGCTGGTGACGAGAGTTCAGTGAACAATCACATTGTAGCTACAAAATCGTACAGACAGGACATTCATAGTATGGCCTATGAAACTATTTTGGATGGTTATTTAGGGATTATTAAGACTTAGCACATGATCTTGAATCACTTCTATTGGTCAAACATTAAAATGAATGTTTGAAAATACTGTTGATCTTATCAGTCTTGTCAAATGTTAGGAAAACTCAATTAGAAGATAGCACAGATTCATATGCAACCTATTCCTGCATTTGGCGAACCATTTAGCAGGATAATGGCAGATTGTGCTGGTCCCTTACCTAAGACCAAGTCAGGTAGCCAATACTAAGTGACCATAATGAGTGCGTCAATAAGATTCCCAGAGGGAATTCCTTTGGGGAATATGATATTCAAACAATAGTAAAAGTTTTGATAACAGATAACAGTGTTACTCAAATTTCGCCTTCCATATCTATACAATCTGATCAAGGGTCAAATTTCATGACTGGAATTTTCCATTAAATTATGTACGAATAAGCCATCCAACAATTCAAATCTTCTGCAAATCACCAATGGGCTTTTAAAAGAATTTTTCCAGAATTTGCAACATATGATTCGATCATATTGTCTTGATACAGATAAAGGTTGAAATAAATGCATTCATTTATTATTGTTGTTTTCTGTTAGGGAATCAGTTTTCTGGACATAATGTGCGTGGACTATTGAAGTGGTTAAAAGAGAAACTTTATTCTAATGAAGATACTGAAATTGATCTTCTCGATTATGTTTTTAATTTAAAGTCTAACCTGTCAATGCTTGTAATGCTGCAATAGCGAATGTGCGCTCTACTCAATCAAACATGAAATTAAGGTATGATAACAGAAACTGAAAGAAAAGGGGTTTTCAGCCGTGTGATAGAGTTCTGGTTCTCTTGCCCATACCACAAAATCTTCTTCAGGTCAAGCATTATGGTCCCTACACAGTTGACACGAAAGTACATGATTTAAAATTACACTAGAAATACTACGGGGAGGGACAAAGATAAAACAGCTTTAAACATGTTTAAATAGTATATTGAGAGAAATAGCCATGTTAAACATGCAATCTCTTTAGTTGTAACTGTCTCACACAGTGACGATTTAACTGAATGAATACCATAAGAATCTGTTAAACATGAAATTAAGGTATGATACAAAAAAAACACTGAAAGGAATGGTGTTTTCAGCCTTGTGATAGAGTTCTGGTTCTCATGCCCGTACCACAAAATCCTCTTCAGGCCAAGTATTATGGTCCCTACATAGTTGATAAGAACGTACATGATTTAAATTACACCAGAAATACTCCTGGGCGGGAAAAAGATAAAACAACATTGCTACATAAACATGTTTAAGAAGTATATTGAGAGAGATAGCCATGTTAAACATGCGATCAATTTAGTTGTACCTGTCTCAGACAGTGACGATTTAAGTGAAGGAATACCCTCGAAATCTACTGATTTGGGAGTGACAAATCTTAGAAATTCCAAAATTATAAATAATCTGGAGCAGAAAGGTTCACATGTTCAACAGCAAGAAAGGATTGAACTTGAGCAGTTATTACTTGAAAATTTTCAGTCTAATACAAGAACAATCAGAATTTTTCATGATGTTGAAACAACACAAATACAGGATGTACCCTCTCAAAACGATCTTATAGGACCTAGTAAATGTGACTGGAGTTCATCATGATGCATGTTCCGAAACCTTTAGAAAGGTGAACAACGTGAGAAAAGCAGATTCATTTCCAGTACCAAGAATCGATAACTACATTGATAACAGCGGAAATGCCACGAATGTCACCAAATTTGACATTCTGAAATGATTTTGACAAATTCCACTGACGCCAAGAGCAAATATAATGTCGGCTTTCGTGACTCGAGATGGATTTTATCAATAAAATGTAATGCCGTTTGGGATGAAGGGTTTGGAAAGTACTTTTCAACGTTTAATGAATACGATTTCCTCTACTATAGGTAACTGTGATTACATAGATGATGTCGTGATGTAAAAAGACGCCTGGAAAGAATATTTAGTGACAATGCGGACATTTTTTGGACAGACTCGCTGATGCCAGTTTGACAATTAATGTATCCAAAAATGATTTCTGCCATGCTTGTCTAACATTTCTAGGTCATATCGTGGGACATGGACAAGGTTAACATATAGACGCTGAGGTCAAGGCTATTTTTTTAATTTCCTGCGTCTGTTAGTAAAAAGCAAATGTTGTACCTTTAAGGTATTGCTGGATACTATCGGAACTTTTGTTCCAATTTTTCCATAACTGCTGAACCTCTGAAAAATTTATTGAGCAAGAAAAACAAGTCACTTTGACTGAACAAATGTCAGAAGGCTTTAGGTAAATTAAAATCCACACTTAAAAGCTTTAAGTTCTTCTTAATATCCGTGTGTTTGTCTGTTCATTCAATCTCTCCTCCGCAGTTTTCTCCTCACATCACAATGATCGAGGATATGTAATGTGACTCAGATCTTCTTTATCATGAGAAGTCACTGACTTTGGCTGTTACTGCCTTGTTGATGGTGTGGATCAAGGAGTCAAGATTTAGTTCCTCAGCACCCAAACGTGTCAGTGGTAAACATTAGGCGGCAAATTTGCACCAAAATCTAAAATGTGATGGAGAAAGCTCACACATTGTATGTAAAGTACGTACACGCCCATTGATTCTAAAGCTTTACATTGTATAAGATGCCGTTCCCAAAGGAGCAGTTGTAAACAAAATGTTGCCTTCGAAGAAAAAGAAACAGCATCCAAAATTAACTTAAATTACCTAAGTGCTGGGGATAAATAGTGTACAGAACTAATATATATATATATGACAGTGGCATTAAATCTATTACAAATCTGTTCAGATCTATTCACTATTCAATGCGATACTAAAAAGTAACATGCGACTGGAAAGTCGACATAAATGTACCTATGTAAAACGGCGGAGGAAAGTGTGCAAAAATGCCATGACAACTAAAGGGCTGTATCTTTGCTACCTATTTTATTCAAACTATTTTAGAACATGTGCATTTAGTGGATTTAATAATGGTAATAAGCGAAAATACTAACATTTCCGTATACTCGGGATTCGGGTTTCAAAAAGGAATTAAGTTCCCTAACATCATTGTATAACTTATTTGAGTCTATTTTCGCTGATCTGGAATTTTAATCAAATATCTATGACTCAGTTTTGACCATAAAAATAAGGTTTGTTACACCATAGGATACGAGGAAATTTCATAAAGCTGGTTTTGTTTCTGCATTTTTGGCGATCATTTCTGTAATTATGGAATCATACTCTAACATCTATAGCACTGTAACTTAAAATGGCCCTATACCTGCGGACCGAATAATCTAAAAATCTACATACATTACATGATGTCAGAGTTCTGCAGCAAGCTTACATGAATTTTGAAATAATCAGAATTTGATCCAATGGAATCTACTAAGCAAAACGACTTACTCTGTTGGGCAGAGCCTCGAAACAGACCACTGGCAGTTCACGAGCTCCATTCATGTGGCCCGCAGAAAGGTTGCAATAGTTAGCTAAAGGTATAATCAACATTAGAAAAGAAGATCAAGTGGTCCGCCGAGACCCTCAACAATGTTAAAGTGGATCCTCGAAAAATGAAAGTATGACAATCACTACTGTAGGCGATGACAATATTGCCTTTCCCCGTATGATGGGAGACACTAGCGGTCGCCCCATGGCCCAACCACTCCTTGTCGGGTGACGCTGGTATGGTATACTAATCAAACACACCAACTGTAATTCTTGTTTATGCATGCATGTGTTTGTGATTTATAAACTTTTTTGTTTTTTAGTACTTGACATTATCGTGTCTGTACCATGTCACTATATTGTTATAAAACTCCTCATGGAGGAAGAAATACATATTAATTATTTGTTATACATTGTTTCTAGATGTGAGCAGTATAAGATAAACACTTGTACTGTCAGCTAGTAAAAGTCAAATTCAGTTACATAATACTAACCGGATGAACAACGATGAAGCGATTCCTGTGGACAAGGTCCTCTGAGATAATTGATGGAAGGATGGCAGAGGTGGAGGATGCCACAATAGTGCTACTTCCAATGTATTTGTCAAGCTCTATGTGAACCTTCTTCTTCAACTCCACCTCCTCAGTGACACTCTCCTACAAAATATACAGTGGCAACTTGTGTACATATTGTAAACATTATATTTATCGGTAATGAGTAGCCCAAACACCAATGGGGATGAAAGTTGTGTAGCATGGCCGCGTGCAAATATTCGTATCCTGATACATGCGCAGTTAGAAATATTCAGCTTCATTAAAAGGAGGCACTGTTGCAGAGTGCATGAATTGCAAATATTATTGATCTTGACGCGGAGTGGAATTGGGGGTAATAGATTCAATTCCTCTGAACATACCTGGATGTAAAAAGCATCTCTGACACATTCCTCTGGTGTTTCAGCAATTGAGATATGAGAAAACTGCTCACCAATCGTCAGCTGACCACGAAGGAGTCCTCTTTTGTCCATATCCTTTAGCTGAAGTTTGATCTCTTCTAAGGC
The DNA here is from genome assembly GCA_029339505.1 of Unio delphinus. Classification (NCBI taxonomy): domain Eukaryota; kingdom Metazoa; phylum Mollusca; class Bivalvia; order Unionida; family Unionidae; genus Unio; species Unio delphinus. The sequence goes on along the minus strand of JAQISU010000076.1, from coordinate 23,821,084 downwards.
CTGGGTCATTCTGGACGGATCCACGTCATATATCTTCACCTGACAGCCAGCTGAGACGAAGAGCATAGCCCAGCTTCGGCCGATCAGACCTCTAAAATAAACGAATACTTATTGATTTGAACATGGGTAGCGAAGATGTAATACACTCGATTTATACCAATGCATCCTTGCGTTTCGTTCCTGCATTCAAGACGTACTAGAGTATAAAAGTTGAACTGTTGTATCCGGATTCTTCAGTCTCCTCCACATCAATGACTGCATTTCGAAATATGTTTCCAGCTATACGTTTGTAGAACTTGCCATAGAATCGACTTGACATACATAAATACAGTTTATTTTACTTCGGTTCAAATAGCTTGCTCGTGTGTGTGGGTCTTTGACGTGAACGAAACTGGAGAGTCGGATAAAACTCATCTGCTACCGGTGACAAACACTTAACGCTATCGCTGTAGACGTAATTAGGGAACGCTGGGAACGAATAGGCATATTAACAATGAAACAATGCTTAAATATCATTTATAGTTGATCGAAAAAAGTGCCCGTTATATTTCAAATGTTAAATTACGCTAATCTTGGATGGTGGCCCACATACTCTTTAACCTGTCGTGATCAGGAATCAACATTGATTCTGTAGAGGTACAAAGTGAGCAGGGTACCATAGCGACATACATATCACGAAAATTTACTTGCTTGAAAATCAAGCACCTACGACTCTGGTCTTATTTTGCTCAAGTGTATTTAATGTGACTTATTGTTTGAGTGTACGACATAACTTGTTGGTTGAGTGTACGACATAACTTGTTGGTTGAATTTACGACATAACTTATTGGTTGAGTTTACGACATAACTTATTGGTTGAGTTTACGACATAAAGTATTGGTTTAGTTTATGGCATAACTTGTTGGTTGAGTTTGGGGGCGCTCACCAGTTAATATGTACTTTTCAGATAGTGACGTATGTGAGGTGAAGTTGTTTGCATTTGTGACATGCACAATGGAGATAATGTTGGCATATCTCAATGCTACTTTGATGCAATGTGGCTGATATTTCTTTGGATACTGCACTTGTAGAAATTGTAAATGATCTAAGCGCATGGTATAACAAAATGGATGCTCCCATGTGCTTGAAAAATTAGCCAGAATTAATCAAAAGTACACTAACTTTAGCAGTTATTAAACTAGGGAAAACGAATTTTGCTGAAGTAGGCAACAGCAGCTTCTGAAAGTGCAATGAACAAATTACAAAATATCTGAAAAGTAAAAAAAGTTATCGTACCATTTTTCTACAATTTACCTCTGAAGTCCAGGGAGTGAAAATGACCATGCGGAGCTAGCAGTTTGTTTACATGAGCAGATCTTATGTTAGCCCAAGCTGTATACTCTAGAACCTAAAGTACACCCATCAATCATACATCAAAATAAAGGGAATTGAAAGTTCTTCTCCCAACACCTAAGATATACAAAGTCTTTATTATATTGCCAGTATAACCAGTGAAGAAATCCCAGAAAATTATTTTTCTTTAAAATTCTAACCCTATGCAAAGTACGAAACTGTAGAGCGCCACCTTTACGACATAACTTATTGGTTGAGTTTACGACATAACGCTGAGTCTTTTGTAGGATCAACATAGTATTAAACTCCAATTTTGTTCCTAAAGGCGCGCAATTGTTGGTGCATAATGCATTAATACCTGTTCATGAAAAAAGTTCAAAACATACACTACATGTATGTGCTGAAAAGTAACAGCTTTTTCGGTTTCCTCAACTTTTGTAACAAACCGATAATATATTCCTGACATGGTGTTTCTATGGTGCATTTGCCCAACACATTTACAAACGTGTGAACTAAGTTTTGAAGTTAAAAACTTTATTAAGTGCAAATGTAATATGCTGCAATAACACAGGACTAATTGGGTAAATTCTTTTGTCAAATTTAAATGGAGTAATTACTCTCGTATCATTTTATTTTAAAATAGTACACCTTATTGCTTGAAGAAAAAGTGGCGTAGAAACTCATTTTATACCTCTTTATCACGATCCATAGTTCCTATGAATGTCGACGCCAACCAATAAGGCTCTGTGCTTTATCACGGCCCTTAGCTCCCATGTCGATACCACTCAATAACACTGTGTACGATCCGAAAATTTATAGAAAGTGAGAACAAGGAGAGGCTGTACAAGAGCTTTGGCTTTGTTGAAACAATTCTGACAGGACAAATGAACAATCGGAACCCTTAACACTGTAAATACAAGCAAATACCTTCCAACAACGCCCACTTTTCCCGTCTTAAGTTGTGCTTCCATCTTCTTACCTTGTAGTATGCACTGTAGTGAGTGAAGGACGTTGAATGTTTGCGATTGCACAAATATACTTGCTCGCCTTAATTATGCAGTTTCAAGGGAGAAGATAAATTTGACTTTCAGCTTCTCCTGTTTTGTTTATTACAATTGCCATTAAAAGGGTATGCATTTTGCTGCCACAAGGCCTGTAAGAGAGAATACATTTTGCTACTATAAGGCTAGTAAGAGGTTATGCACTTTGCTGCCACAAGGTCAGTAAGAAGTTATGCACTTTGCTGCCACAAGGTCAGTAAGAGGTTATGCACTTTGCTGTCACAAGGTCTGTAAGAGATTATGCACTTTGCTGCTAGAAGGCTAGTAAGAGGTTATGCACTTTGCTGCCACAAGGTCAGTAAGAGGTTATGCACTTTGCTGCCACAAGGTCAGTAAGAGGTTATGCACTTTGCTGCCACAAGGTCAGTAAGAGGTTATGCATTTTGCTGCCACATGGCCTGTAAGAGAGTATACATTTTGATGCCACAAGGCCAGTAAGAGCGTATGCACTTTGCTGCCACAAGGTCAGTAAGAAGTTATGCACTTACTTTGCTGCCACAAGGTCAGTAAGAGGTTATGCACGTTGCTGCCACAAGGCCAGTAAGAAGTTATGCACTTCGCAGCCACAAGGCCAGTAAGAGCGTATACACTTTGCTGCCAGAAAGCCAGTAACAAGGTATGCATTTTGCTGTCACAAAGCAGCAAGTGCGTCTGCATTTACGGTAAAGGAAGAAGAAGCAGAAATGTTTTCGTCTTGTATAGATTTACACATAACTTATCTGAGACAAATATGGCAATGGTAAAAAAAGGAAAAGGAATATTGGTGTCAACACCTTGATTTGCTAAGGGACTTTAAATATGAAAACGTATTTCATTTTAAAGCATAATTTAGATTTACAAATGTACGTATTTCAGTGCTTCCTCGTTTGATAATAATTAGATGGACACATGAACACTCATTCAGACTAGACTTTCTAGACACCAAGACGAAGTCAAAACGATGACAATCTGGAATATTTGGTATAAGTGCAAAATATTGATTTATAAATGCCTTAATTATATATATCGTCGGCGAACTGCAATAGTTCCAGAAGTGACTGGTCTAGCTACTGTTCCAGTACGTTGGTTTTGATATTGAACTGGATGGGGCTCTGAATACTGCATTGAGATGACTCGTTTTCGAGTTCATAACATTCTGAGAGTTGGTCTTCAACTCTTGGTTGAATTATCGACCTGTTAAGAAGTTGGTTATCCATCTATAGATGCGGTCTATTAAACGATAGTGGTATAACTTAGCAATTAAGCCTTTAGTCCATAAGAGATCGTAGATGTTTTCAAGGTCGTGAAAATTGCGATTAAGTTACGGTCACGGTTCTTTGCGTTGAAGGCCAGTTTATTATCGATTCCAAGCGAATTAGTTTAATCTGGACATTGTATTGCCGAACCCGCTTTGATTCTGGAATAATATATCATACTTTGTAGACGATGCTTTTGTCTTTTATTAACTGATGTATGCAAGAGTTTACAAATATTGTTGGTGAGCGATATTGGTCTGAACGAATTTACGTCTCTCAGATCCTTTTCGGGTTTCGGGACAAGGATAGCTAATGCTTGTTTCTAGTTGACTGGGATTTCAAGATCACATTCAGCAGATCCAAACTTCCCATTTGTTTTTTTTTCAGACTATTTTTATATAAATTTCGTATCTTAAAGTGTCCTCGCAAGGAGAGGTGTAATTTTTCCGGCTAATAGCCTTTCTTAATTTGTTAGTGATGAAATGTATATTTAAGGGGCGTATGTAGCCTCCCTATCTGCAAACAATTGGGAAAATGTGTGTTCTAACCCGTTAAGTTGATTTTGAAATTTGGTTGTATGGTTGGAATTGATGCTCACTCTTGCAAAGTCTGAGACTATTGTTATTCACCGAGTGATATCAAACCATGGTGCTATAAGTTTATCCCACATTTCCAAAGACTTCTATACAAAATCAGTTGTAAATTAGAAGATCCGACGTGTCCGTTCTATATATACATACATACATACATACATACATACATACATACATACATACATACATACATACATACATACATACATATATATATATGCATGGTTTCTGTTCGTTAGGTTTCTGCACCGACAGTAGTTCGCGCCGTATAAACAATACAGTTATCCCTGATGTGGTTACTATTTTAACTACGCCACCTTAGTCTAGTGAATTGATTGATTCCATGCAATTGTTTCCAGTACAACTGCACTACTGTAAATACTGCCATTGCAGTCACACAACCGATGTACACCACTAGCTTTTAATAGGGACTATAATTATCCAGGGTCACTCATTGTTTTGACCTGCAATCACTACTAGTAAACAACAAAATCATGGCAACTCACTAACGTGTCACTCCTAGTAATTGTTTGCTCCTAGTAATTAGCTAATTATTTCGGGCTAAGGAATATTTCCATTGCACCGAATTCAAATAAACAGACGAGTAATCACAAAAATCTTAGAACTCCTTAAAACCGGGCTTTACAACTAAATGCGCATTCTCCAAAATTTATTACACTATTTTACATGCGTCCAGTCTATTCGTTATAACACGCAGGACTGAGAATGTTGATTTTCCTCTAACTGTTTTAATTGGGATTATTTATGAGGCTTGAACCTTTTCAATTTTACCCTGTAGGTTCAAAATTTTCTTCAAGTCAGGCTTTGTGCCTCTCGATTGTGTTAATCTTAGGGAGCTGCTTTTTGCTGAATCTCGACTCTCTTGGAGAAGTTATCATGTCAACTTCACAAACACATGCATATGCTTACGCTAGCACATCATTTACCTTTTGAGGTGATATCAAAAGACCTAGCTTCATGGTTTCTTCTTCTGGTTTCTTCCCAATAAACTGTAATCGTTTCATCTTGATTCCAATATTTGGTTTGACTACGTTTTGTATACACTCTCTGCTTATACGTGCAGAGAGCTTCTCACCCTACGATTATACATAGAGCTGTACCGATGTCACTTTTTGCCGATTATGCCGATACCGCGTATAGCCGATTATCAAAATTACCGATACCGATTATGAGACCGATTATTTGATTATCATATTATGTACTCAGGTATAAGCCGACAAATTTAGAAAACAATAAAGGCCTGGAATGGGGGAAGGGGGCTTATCCGAGGGCCAATGTCAAAACTTTACAGGTTTTAGGTGTTTTTGTTGTCTATTGTAACGGCAGTACATCTTGGGACAAAAATATCCGTGTTCTAAGACATAGGCATGTTAAAAAAGTAATTTTCGGTGACCCGAAAATTATTAAACTTATTGCCGACTTTCTATGAGCAAAGGTCGTCGGCTTGCTTTAACGACAACAAATACTCGTTATTGCTGCGGCAACATCAGATAATTGTAAAACATTGATATAGAATTGTTTTATTTGTTTACTATATGTCGGTGCTTCAAAGGTACAGTAAAACCTGTTATGACTTATGAGAGACCGCCCCTTTCTGCCAGATGGTGGCTTGGTGAAACACTAACAAAAGAAATAAAAAATAATTTTAAAAAATCCGGAAATTATTCTCACTTACTAGTATTAAAGAGAATGAGTTCGTTCACCCTCCAGGCATTACGGATTAACTGAAAGACAGACGACATACTCAAACCTACACTGAAGCCCTTTCAAACAATTTCTCACTGGGACATAAGGACTATCGGTGTTTTGTGAGTTTTCATAAAGATAAAGAAAAAACACAAACCTCAAAATTGACTGTGTATATATCCATCATTACTCCCTTTGATGTTAATCTTACTGGCTATTCACATGACTTTGGCACTACAATGGCGGTTAGCGACATGTACTTTAGTCTGGTTTACTGCAGTTTACAAATGTTACCGGACGCTGGAGTTGAAAATTTCGCACAACTGGCAGCAAGATAACTTCTTTTTAAATACTTTATTAGAGCAATCTCTTTGTTAATTGATGGTTCGATGTGTTTATCTCGACATGGTTATTCGACTATACAGTAGTGTTAGTTAATGAGCAACTTTTTTGCATACTGCATTTATCCCGAGCTCTAGTGTTACAAAGGATTAAGTTACGGTCAGTCAAAACTCGACTGTATATACAACTTTTATCAGGGAAAATTGGTTATTTAAAAAAATTATTTGCATCGGCACCGATTATTTTTGCCGATACCCGATTATACCGATTGTGCTAATAATCGGCCCGATTACGCGTACGGGCGATTAATCGGTACAGCTCTAATTATACAATTCCTTCAACGTTTAGACTGTGTAGATGGAAGGGACAAAACAGTCAATTTGGTCAGTGCCTTACATTATCATTGGACGGTAAGCTAAGCACACGTACTACTCTCTCGATACTTGCTATGCCTGGCAAGATAAATGACTTTTTAAATGGTATGTGCAAGATACTCTCTCTCTCTCTCTCTCTCTCTCTCTCTCTCTCAAACACACACACACACACACACACTGACATTATGATGAAAGTGATTTGTGTTTTACTTGATTATGCAATCATTCGGTAGTGTCTCTATTTTACGCGATTAAACATGGCCCTGAAAAAGACGGTAGGGTGTTGTTCTAAACTTACGATCTTTACATCATTAGTTACAACTCTCTCAAACCCTTTCCACGCCATGCCCTATTCTTTATGTTACACATTCTACTTAGTAGTGGTGGTAGTAGTCGTAACTACTTATACTGGCATCAAAGTCGTGACAGGGTTGGATTTGTAATGGACGGTTTGGAAATATTGGCATGTGAAAGCCCCTTTCTCTTAGGATGAGCTACATAATTTCTCCAGTACAATTTAACTCTGCCCAAATATACTGCAGCACACAGAACATTTTCACTCCCTTTCGTCTCTCCTTAACACTTTCAGCTTCTTCGTCTTCTTTCTTTCCTCTTCTTGTTATTATTAGTAACTACGTCTGCTTCTTTCTGTCGTTGTATAACATTCTCTTAATTCTTCTTTCTACAGCTTTCTAAAACCATGCTCCAAAGCTAATGATGGAAACATCGGTGATTGTTGTAATAATATGAAAGAAAACATTCCTGTAAAAACGGTATGAAATCAGCCAAAACCAAAATGAAGTTACCCTCTTCTGGAAGAAAACTGGTTACAGCTGGATTACCCGTTAGCCCTCGTGCCGGCTATTGCTTGTTAACATACGTGCGCCTATACTGACCACATATGCTTGCCATTCGGATGGTATAACTACCATCACGTCAACGTCAACTATTAAATCGGAATCGTTGTTGGAGCCAAAACACTTGTAACCGCTGAGACTGGTGGCGCTACTAAAATAATTTTGATACGATTATATTCACCAGTAAAGGTTAGAACATTTTGCGGCATCACACAATAATCTCAAGACGATTAATAAATTCTACTAAAAGGCTATTAAAGATAAAGCAAAAAGCATGAGTGAATCTGAAATAGTTCTGGTGGAAATGGAAAACCATTGACAACTCCCTGTGCAGATATGGAACCGAGGCGTTAGTGAACCACAACAGGTAATTGATTTACAGGCAGTGGAAATCGAGTAAACATTTACCAGTATACATTAATCAGATTGCTAGCATGTTTTTAAGTGAATTGGACTGACTGCAGCATCTCTTTAGTAACGTCGCTTGAGACTTACAACGAATTACAATCCCGACAGGCTCAGCGCGGATTCACGAGTATAAAGTATACTAGTGTGATTTAAGGGAAAGGCATTTGGTATAGAAGGCTTTGACCTAGATCAGTAAAATCGCCAAAAGCCCCATAATGATACTATTGAGTTGATTTTGCTACTCCTCCTCATCTTCACCTTTTATATCAATTTCTCCAGAGCTGTCTTTCCTTAAGAAGAAGAAGAAGGAGGAGGAGGAGGTGGAGGATAATAATAATAATAATAATAATACACTATGTGAATACATCACATTCAAAATAGATAAAGCCAAGACGATTTATTTAATGACTTGACTTTCAAGACACTCGACACATACAAGAAAACGCTCAGTTATAAGATTTACTGTGGCTAATACATTACGTGTTCCCTTCATTTGCATCTTAATCAGTTTTACCAGGAATGATTCATGTGAACATTGATTTATTACTCGTTTTAAAGCATAGTTTTAGAGAACTCGTTGCAAACAAATTATCACACCACAGAACGCTCCAAATTGTTTACTAAATCCATGAAAAAGTTCATTGTCCTTCTGCTTGTTTATCTTCCTCATCCATG